>ML786339.1:9503-36851 GCA_009831015.1 Picea engelmannii | reverse complement strand
TCAATCAAACGTTTTAAACCAATGTTAATCCAATCGTGCCAATGTATAGTTTGAAACTATGATCGTTCAATGTAAAATCAAACTCACAAAACAATGCACCAAGCAACGATTCAAACTATAAAATTGAAATCCAAAAGATTAATAAATGCGCCTTTGTGAAACTCAAACCATTGTCATTTCATATCAAATCAAACTTATAATATTACCAATGAATTTGTTGCACATTCAAATGTTTATATTTCAAAGTTTTTAGAACATTGCAACCAAAAATCTCATATAATCAATAAGTCAAGAGCTCATAGCAATAATGATCAAAGTATATAAGACCAAAATCAATCATGACCTTTATAGAATCAAATGTAACCAGTAAATCTTCATGCTCAATGGCTTATTAATCAAATAGATCCAAATGTGCAATCAAGGTAAGAGTAGGCCAAAGGACATAAGTTTGAAAGAATCTTTTGCAGTCATGTGATAAACCAATGGTCAAGTGCCTTTCAGAAAAATCAATAAAAGACGACGACAATCCAAACAACGAAAGAGGTGTTTCCACACTTTCAGTTGTGAAAACTGAATCGAAACCAAATTGCAATTGTCGCAAAAATGAAACAAATGTCTAGTTGCACAATGCGAGGATGATTTGTCATTTAGAAGACAAGCGGTGTAGGCAGCTTTGTTTTTTAGAGCAATTAAAAAAATGAATTGGCTGCCAACATGAACCTCATCTTAGGAGGAACTTCCCATGTTCAAGCATGAAAAACAGAACTATTGTTCATAATCTATAGGAATCTTCGACGGTGGGTGACGTAGGCAGAAACCTGCAATGAATTAATGCAGCAATTGACAGTCGATAAGCTGACCACCAGTCCTTTGTGGTGGAAATCGAAGGTAAAATCAATAACACCCCAATTTCTGTTCTAATTGATCCTGGAGTTGCGTTAAGTTATATCACTCATGAAGTAGTAGAGACAAATAAAATTAAGAGGATGAAATATGCAAAATCATGGCTAGTACAGTTAGTAACAGGAACAAAAAGGAAAGTAGCTGACTTTGTTTCTGATTTTGAATTTAACTTAGATGGTCAAAACATAAAAACAAATATGAATATTCTACCACTAGGATCCTATGATATGATAATCAGAATGGATTGGTTGGAAAGGCACAAAGTAGTTCTAGATTGTTATACAAAGACACTTAACTATAAAGATGATTGTGACACTACTAGAACAGCCCAAGGTATACTGAATCTAGTATTAGTTAGACAAGTCACAGCAATGCAATTCAAGAAATTTATGAGAAAGGGGTGTCAATTTTATGCGATCTAAATAACGAATCTGTTAGAAAAAGAAGATAAGTTGAAACTAGAAGATTTTGTTGTCCTCTATGACTTTAGAGACATGTTTGCCGATGAGATACTAGAATGACCTCCTAGAAGGGAAATAGACTTCTCTAGAGACCTACTACCTGGATCATCCCCTATATTGAAAGAACCTTACTGAATGACTTTACTTGAATTGACAGAACTAAAGATACAACTACAGGAATTGTTGGACAAAAAGTATATTAGACCCAGTGTTTCACCATGGGGAGCACCGGTCCTCTTTGTGAAAAAGAAAGATGGTACTCTAAGACTATGTATCGCCTATAGACAATTGAATAAAATGATTATTAATAACAAGTACCCCTTACCTAGGATAAATGACATGTTCGATCAAGTAGGCGTGGCAAGAATCTTTTCAAAATTGGATTTACGATCCGTTTACCATCAAGTCAAGATAAAAGATGAGTACATAAGAAAAATAGCCCTTCGAACAAGATATGGACACTACAAATTTGTAGTCATACCTTTCAGACTCGCTAAGAAACTAGCCACATTTATGTGCCTTATGAATAGTATTTTCAGTCAGTACTTAGACAAATTCGTACTAGTATTTATCGACGATATTCTGGTGTATTTTGAAATGAAAGAAGAACATGAAGAACACTTAAGAATCATTCTGCAAACTTTAAGGAAGCACCAACTATATGATAAATTAGATAAGTGTGATTTTTACCAGAAGAATATACAGTACCTAGGACACATAATATCTGCAGAAGGCATAGCAGTTGACCCTGAGAAAGTAAGAGCCATTATAGAATGGTTGGTACTAAAGGATGTAGTAGACATCTGGTCATTCATGGGAATCACCGGATACTATCGCAGATTCATAAAATGATTTTCCAAAACAACTTACCCTATCACGTCATTACAAAATAAAGGGACCAAGTTTAACTGGTCACAGAAATGTCAAGACAGTTTTAACAAGCGGAAGGAATTATTGACAACGACACCCATATTGAAGGTAGCAGACCCAGATAAAGATTTTACCATATGTGTTGATGCAAGTAAATAAGGACTAGGTGGTGTCCTAACTCAAGAAGGACACATGATTTTTTAAGAGTCCTAAAAATTAAACTAACATGAACGAAATTATGTTACTCATGACTTGGAATTGGCAGCATTACACGCCTTAAAAATGTGGTGACATTACATCATGGGCATAAAATTTTTACTATTGATGGATAATAGTGGCGTGAAATATCTGTTTATCCAACCAGATCTTAATGCAAGGAAAGCAAGATGTCTAGCATTCTTGAGCAAATTCTACTTCGAAGTCAGACATATCAAGGGTAAGGAAAATAAGGTAACAGACGCTCTAAGCAGAAGACTCCATGGGTTATTTGAAATAAGTATCAGCAGGGCAGATAGTGATCTAGAACAAAGAATAAGGATGGCAGGTATTAACGACGAAAATTACACTAAGATAAAAAAATAGTACCGCAAACTTAGAGGAACTAGATCTGAGTATCGACAAGGAGGGACTACTATGATTTAAAACCATACTTTACATACCATATTTAGCAGAATTAAAGTTAATAGTCTTGGATGAAGTGCATAATAAACCTTATTCTAGCCATCTAGGATACCATAAAATGATAATAACACTTAGAATATTATTTTACTGGCCTAATATGAAGGGTGAAACAACAGAATACTTGGCTAGGTGCCAAGATTTTCAACAGGTTAAGGCCAAACACCAACATCCAGCTGGCCTATTACAACCATTACTAGTACCAGAATGGAAATGGGAGACCATATCACTGGACTTTATAACAGGTTTTCCAAAAAATCAGAAACAGAATGATTCTATTATGGTTGTAATCGATAAACTTAGTAAGTCTGGACACTTTATTCCTATAAAGTCTACTTTTAAAGCTATAAACATTGCTGAAATATTTATGAAACAAATTTTTAGACTACATGGTATTCCTAAAATGGTGATTTCAAATAGAGACGTAAAATTCACATCCCCTTTTTTGAAGGAATTGTTTGCAGGGGTAAATACTAATTTGAATTTCAGTACAAGTTACCACCCACAAATAGATGGAGAGACTGAAAAGACAAACCAAATCGTAGAAGACATGCTCTACATGTATGTAAGAACAAAACCAAACAAGTGGGAAGACTATATACACTTATTGGAATTTACATATAACAATGGGTACCAAACATTGGGCAAGTTAAGCCATTTCAAGGTACTGTAGGATAGAAAGTGTACAACTCCAATTAGCTAGGATAACCTGGTAGAAAGACTCATGGTTGGACCAGAGATGCTCCTAGAAATGGAGAACATGGTAAGGAAGGTACAACAGAACCTAAAGGAAGCACAGGACAAACATAAGAGCTATGCAGATCAGAAAAGGAGACACTTGGAATTTCAAGTGGGAGACCATGTTTATTTGAAGGTCAAAGCCTGGAAGAGCTCATTGAAGTTAGGAAACTATGCCAAGATGGCACCAATGTTTTGTGGGCCCTTCAATATACTAACTCGAATTGGACCCGTAGCATACCAACTTGCACTTCCATCTAATTTAATAATTCATAATGTATTTCATGTTTCTTTGTTGAAAAGGTATGTTCATGACCCTAATCATATGATTGATTGGAACTTGGTGCAGGTGGAACCTGAAGGTGAGTTCCAGGTGGAACCCCTGTGTATTATGGACCAGAGAGAAATAACACTTTGGAACAAATTCGTCACTTAGCTAAAGGTGCAATGGAAGAACTTTAGTCCTGAGGAGGCCACTTGGGAGTTGGAGGGAGATTTGTAGAAAGCTCATCCAATCTTGTTCCAAGAAAGGAACAAACATTGAGGATATTGTTTTATTGAAGGGGGAAAGGATGTGACATCCCCAAAAATAAAATATTTTTGAGATTTAAAATTTTTTGAAAATTATTCTGCTTTTAGTAAATTCGAATTTGGAATTTTTTTTCCATTTATGGAAATTCCAAATTTCGAATTTGGMAATTGTAATTAATAATTATGACTGTTGGGAAAATATTGATTTGACCCAACCAACTATTTCACTTGACGCTTGTATGAAAAAATAATATTTTATATTGATTGCAAGAGGACAAATGGAACAACCATGTTAAAGAATCAGCTGACCATGACTCCATGAGTGGGGAACATGTTGCAACTACCTCTGGGATGACTATTACAAGTGGAAAATCAGAGATTTGTCCATGGGAAGCCCCTGAAAATTAGGGATTTAGAAGATGCAAAAATTCCCAAGCGGAAAGAAAGACCTAGGAAAAAGCATTCTTTTGTTAAATAACATATGTGAGGAGGCAGGACACTGCCAAGTATGCTGAGGAAAAGAGACTATTGATTTTTCCTTTTTGTTATGAACACTACCAATTGAGTGTGAGACAAGAGGAATCTGCTGGAGTTGAAAGGACATTGTTGAATAGGAGTTTTCCAAGTTTTCCCTCATGGATTCTTGGTTATGTTAGGGGTGAATTGGGCAAGTGATTTTTTCTTCCCTATTCTACGGTTGGGAGGAGTGTGGTTGTTCCCTTTGTCTTCCCGTGGATTGGATTTAGATATGTTAAATATTACCCTTCTTTGTTTTGAATTCTTTTGTATATCCGATATGATGCTCTGTTTGGGTTAATTTGAAATAAATCCCATGTAGGACATATGTTTGTTGTATGGAGTTTATAATCAAAGACCAAATTTTCTAGAATGGGGCATTCTGAACTAGAATTCTAGGTAGAATGATCTATGCAAAATAACTTGAAAGACGTGGTGTATTTTTAATTCTGTGGTTAAAATTATTGGGCATAAGTATTTAAATGTGAATGAACTGGAAGAAAGAATAGATCTATCTACAGGTGTAAGCTTATCCCTGTAATTGAAATTCTGGACAAAACTATTTATGTACGAATGAGCTAGGAAGAATTAGATCTAATTACATGCGTACATTTACTTCTGTAGTGGAAATAGTAAGCAAATCTATCTATACTTAAGTGGAAATTTGAGCAAGTCTGTACACGTAATTTCCATCAAGTTAGATCTCGATATGTAGTGAATATAGATATAGTTACAGTGTGTAGTTTATTTTTTTTAAATAAATATTTAATGACTACAACAGGAATCCCACTTATACAAAAAATTACCGTCAATATTGTGAACAAACAACTATGCGGCTAGGAGACCAATCATCTCTCCTATAAAGGAACTTTTAATCGAAAGGTCTTGAAAACCCTCTGTAAATTTATTATAGTACCAAATTAAACTGAATAATTCGTTGTTCCATTATATAAGATAATACAATAGTAAACTATTCCATAAGAATAAGAACTCGAAGCCAAATTTCAACGAACATAAATCACAGGCTGATAGACCTTTTAATCTTACGTTCCTTTCATACAGAATAAAAAGGACCCAATTGTAGGAATGTACACAGTATGGAGTAAATTACAAAACCCGTTAAATATGAGCACATATGTGAAACTGTCCACTAAGAGATTGTGGCAGTGGATGGTTTGGAATTTAGGCAAATACAACATAGCATAAACATCAAACGATTTCACGAACACACACACACACACACACACACATATATATATATATATATTGTTATAGAATAAAGACAAAATTGTGATATAATCCAAATAATTATGTTTATTCATGATGAGTCCAAATGAGTATCGACATTTCCTTTCCAGAAGGGCATTTTGACATTAAACATAGGAAAAGTCGAAAGGAAACAAAATGATATGGCCTTTTATAATTCTTACCAAGTTTCAGAACAAGATATCCCTGGTAAATAAATTTCAGGATAGGGTGAGATCCACATGGCCAATGATTAAAACAGTCGTTTACTTTGAACAAAAGACTGAGAAAAACCTATACATAAATGATTGTATTATAATAATTGTAGCCCAAAGGTTTTAAGTTACATTGGCAACATGGATGTCTCTAACTCTTGAAGGGTTACAAAAGGTAACTCGTATACCTTGTTACATCGAGTACGTAGGTGAGTGGCCAAAACCTTCAGATAGACATAAAACTAGAGGAGTCCACCATATATGATGATTAGTAAACTCGTATACACAGACAATGTAAGAAAAACACGATTTAAGTGCAAATGTCTAAAAATACATCATACCAACGTTTTACTTAACTTATAAACTCATGGAAAATGATCCTTTCCTTGACATATTCCATCTGGATAGTCGTACAGAGATGAGGGTGAAGGAGACAATACATACTGATGGGTACCCTCGCATCATAACAGGGCCCATCATTAATGTTACGTTTCAACTCTTAAAACAAATGATATAGTTGTAGTAAACCAAAAATTATTTACACATTATTCTTTAATAATGAAATACAGTAATCGGCCAAATCAAAATTTCATTTATGTAGGTGAACAACAAAAATGTGTATTTTAGGCAGAATAGAGCTTAATCCACCCATTCAAACCAGGAGTACCATGACTGTGAGTCTAGTCTAGACAAACCCTTTTACAGAATCACTTAGGTTAATAAAGTAAATGTAGATAATGTTCTAGACAAGATTTTGGTAATTAACCCCGAAATAAGCACTTCCCTCAGATTCATGAATACTCAGATATGAATTCTGGTTCATGACAAAGAGTTACAAAACCCTATATCTCGAACATGGATAGGTGGTCTAACTATCCTTATCAGTAAATAAACGAGAATCATTGACAAACTCAAGGGAAAAGTCCATTGCAATAGGGTTAAGGATGGCTCCAAATGTAATGTAAGGAAGTTGACAAAAGAAGAATTCCACAGGAAGAAAATGAGGGAGAAATAGAACGACAACTTGGCACAGACATTTTGTTCCAAAAATCATAACCTTCCTATTGAAATAACTAGGGTATTAATGTCTGGAATTTAGAGAACAACTTACCTGGAATGTAAGACATGTCATCTGCAACTAGATGGAGGCAACCACCAGGGCCACAATATTCACCTCTAAACTCCCCCCCTCCCCCGTCGACACACAAAGCATCTTCAAAGGGAAATAAATAACTTGAAATGACAAACCCTGAACCCTCTCAAAACCTAAACAATGCCTTGTCATCTCGAATTAATTATGAATAGTGTGATGCATGGGTGAGCCCTGTGACCAGGGTAGGTTCGGCGTGACACTTCGAGAATAGAGCCAAGTGATTTTCAGTATGACCAGTAGACTACCTTAATGATGGATGTAGAGATTTTAATACCCTGACAGGGATTTCTTTTCCCACTTAAGGATTGTCAATTCCATACCCTTATGATAGATCTTAGGTAATGGTTGGATTCTCGTTGTCATAGGTCCACTAGTGACATGACATCGAGATTTCAATTTGACCAATTTTTGAGTTAAGATCCTTTAAATGACCAAGACCAGGAGGCTTGTGATAGTCATTGGTCCTTAACCCAACCTTTGTCCAAGTTGGTAGGAACCAAAGGGATCTCCCTAGAAGAAAAAATTTTGAGAACACATGGGCATGAGTATAGTATAGAGACCTTATGCCAAATAGGGTGAGTATAGTATGGATTATGTAAAGTTTACTTTAATCATTTAGAGTATAGTATGGATTATGTAAAGTTTACTTTAATCATTTAGACCCTACGCCTAAAGGTTTTTAGTTCTTTTGCTAAATCCTTAGGGCTTTCCATTATAACTTTCTCACTTAAGGTAAGACTTGATGACATATTTTGAATAGCATGTGGTAAGGAGAATTTAGGAGTCATATAGTAAAAAAATTCTTTGATAAAGTTCTATATCAGAGTTTCATAGTAGAATTCTTATCGCTAATGGATTCCTTACTGCCAAGTAAATTATGTAAACAATTTTTTTTTGTATGGTATTTTGTGGTTCATTACAATATCGATACATAATCACTATCACTATAACTATAGTTTTCTCTGTCACTGTCACGATCACTGATATATTGTCATTGATACATATACATCATCATTGGCACTACCATTATCATTATGTAACGACCCCTGTCATTACGACTACATGCGACGCAACGCAAAAGCATTATTTTTTATTTTTTTGTTTTAAGAAGGAAGGAAACAACTACAACAATTAATGAACACAACTTGATGATGAACACAACGCACACATTCAGGAAACGAAAAACAATGACCCGTCATGCTGGCACATCATGCAACTGGACAAAACATGTGATAATCAAATAGAAAAATAAAATGAGTAAGCTATGGGACAACATCAAGATCAACCGGACACAACCAACATCAAATGACACAGGTAACTTAAACCTTCACGGTGAGCGAGGAACAAGCACAAACCAGACTTACAACACAAAAACCAACATCAATTACAATGAGCATAATACCCACATCAGGAAGCACATGACTTTGGCTAGGTTATCCTTCGCTTATATCAATCGATACACGCAATGATCCCCTAATTGGGAATCATGCCATCACAAAGAGGTGGGCATGATAGTAACGAAAGAACAACATAACATATTTAGACCAATAACCCAAGAAAACTTGAACGCACTAGGACCCCAAATTAACAGTCAAAAATACAAGAAGACTATACCCAAGCACCCAATCAACAAGTCAACACGATGCAAGGTGACATCATTCAATATTTAAATTGCACAACCAAACGAAGAATTTTTGTTTTCTTATGAGACACTTTTTCAAGGAAGTCTCCCACACTGTAAAACAAAAATAATTTGAATAATATCTAAAAATTCATGTGCATGGATATTCTAATTTAATTCTCTATATAATATAATGTTATTTGAAATCTAGCTTAATCATAGTGATATAAGGAATTATTAATTATATTTTGTTAAGATAAATAATTTCTACCATCATAAACAAGTAATTTAATATATCAAGAACATGAATACAAGGGATTTTATTTTGGATTAACAAAATAAATTCAACCTCATATTATCTATCAGTTTAAAATAATTGTCTAGAAATAAAATCATTATCAAAATATATACAAGATCATTGTTTGTCATTCATTATTACTAAAAGTCATTGTCATACATAGAAACAATTAACACAGTCACACACACTCATAAATTTGTTGTCATACACATTCATAAATTCATTGTCTATCATATATTAGATAAAAACAAAGTCATACAAACTCATAAATTCACTTTCATACACAATCATAAATTCGTTTTCTATCATATATTAGATAAAAACATAGTCATACACAACAACAATTACAACGTTGTTATTCACATATTACAATGTTGTCATTTACATATAAAACGTTGTCATTCTCATATAAAAATGTTGTCTACCATAGTCATTGTCAAGAATCAATGTCGTTGTCCATTAACAAGTCTATTGACAAAACTATTGATAAATATATTGATAAATCTGTTGATATTGTTGGGTAAATACGGGGTAAATCATGATGTAACAACAGGGTGAAATGGCTGTGTAAATAGTGGGTGAAATGACTGTGTAAAACACTAAGAAAATCGCACGGGGCTGCTACCTTTGCTGGGAAAATTGTCGAGTAATTCGTTGTTGATAACTCAAATTTTTATGAGGAAAAGAGAATGGATATATGGTTGGTAGGAGTAACCCAGATTCATTGGGAAGGAAAGGAAAAAATGATTTTTCCCCTTTTTGCAAGGAGCCAAGGAATCAGAGATTAATCCTTCAGAGACTACTCATTCAAAACGCTGAGATAATCATTCACAAAATAAAATGAAAATATTACTCATTCAAAAATGAGTCATTCAAAGATGCAAAGATAATCAGTCACAAGAAAACACAAGCATTAATCATTCAGAAATCGATCATTCAAAAACACATAGATTTTACCATTCAAAATGTAGAGATTTTACCATTCAAAAACACAGGGATTTTACCATTCAAACATAAATATTTCACCATTCAAAACACAAAGATTTTACCATTAAAAATGAAAACATTTTATCATTCAAAAACATAGGGATTTTACCATTCAAACGCAGATATTTCATCATTCAAAACACAAGGATTTTACCATTAAAAAACGTAGAGATCAGAGATTAATCATGAGAGAAAAATGCAGAGATAAGTAAGGGATAGATAGTTGGGAGAAAATTTATCCTTCACTTATTATATATGCAAAGGAAAGCATGGCATTTGAATCTAAATCTTTAAAACTAGAGTGAGAGACAGTCGATTCAACTCTTGGCTGACTCCTCAGGAATAGACTAATAACTTAAGGGATAAAGGAACAAAAGATAAAAAAAAAAAAAATCTTCTCATTAAATGAAGAAAAAAAAAATTCATAGAAGTCATTGCAGTCATAGTTTGGGTTTTCCAAGTTAAATCAATAAAAAAAAGGGCTTGAGGCAAGGATGAAATTTAATTCTCTGATCGTAAAATGCTAGGCTCATCAAGACAAATTCACTAAAAGATAAAAATTGAAATATCGGGATAGTATTATGCAGAATAAAACATAAACTTTAACACAATAGAAGTACCTTGAATGAAGTCTTAGGAACAATATTTAAACTACCATTCAATACAGTTATACACATGCCTACCATAGCTAAATGAGAAAGATCTAAATTCGTTGTCCTGCATGCACTCTGTCCAACTCCTGCTTTCCGACTAATGTGACCTGACCAGTACCTCCCAACCAACGCTAGGTGTACTCTTCTTCCCCCTAATCCCCCTGAACCACAAAGGGGCTACACACACAACACACGATAATGTTATCACCTAGCTCGCCTCGCAAGGTCGAGCTACCACTCATTACCTAAGTTGGGTATCCCAACTCCCACAAGAGAAAGTTAAGTCAAAATAAAATTTTAGCAGTGTAACGTTACGCAAGCCAGTTGTGATTCATACTCCTCCCCTGCCATCCTTTTTATATAGTTTTTAAGTAATTATTTTTCCAAAATTATCATTAGATTCCTTTTTCATTAATTTAATTAGAAAAACCCTCCCCCATACACATGTCGCCTGATCCCCTAGTTGCACTAGAAAATAAATTTATTAATTAATTAAGCTTGTCTATTTCCCTCACCCACCTAAAAGAATTCCTAAAAACGCTCCTCGTTGTCCAAAAATTCCCTTACAATCCTTAAATGACTTATGCCTTACTTAATTCCTAGTTGAGTTCATAAATAGAAAGTTCCAAAAGCTATATTCATTACTATGTTAGACATTCATATTTTTCTTTAAGTTTCCCTCTTTCTTTAAGTTTCCCTTTTTCCTTAAGTTTTTTTTTTCTTTTAAGTTTCCCCCTTTTTACCTTTTTAAGTAAAAATCAATTGAACAAGTGTAGATAAAACAACCATTTACCCTTTTAATAAATTTAACCCTCCATTATAATTTTTACTTTAATAATTAAGTTTGAATTTATTACCCCCCTTCTTGTTACAAGTTTATTTAGTTTTTTTCTATCCACTAGTTCTACTTAAACCTAGGATTTAATTTCACTAAGCTTGGCGATTTTTTTTTTTAAGAAAACAATTATTTTTAAACTTTACTTATCACATCATTCATTTTAAGGTCGACTAAGTCCTAAGGAGGCATAGTTTTCTAGGCACTAAGTTTATTCACTTACCAGTTAAAGTCATGGCGTTCCCTTCAGTATGCACTACATGCTCCAAGGGTGCCACTCGCCTCTTTCTATTTTATTTGTGCAACGTGCCCCTCAAGATGCACTATGTGATCCAAGGGTGCCACTCACATATTTCTATTTTATTTTCATAATGTGCCCTTCAAGACACACTACATGCACCAATGGTTTCAGTCACTTCTTTCCATTTTATTTGTGCAACGTGCCCTTCAAGATGCACTACGTTCTCCAAGGGTGCCACTCGCCTCTTGACTAAATTCGGTAGRCGTCAAACCCCCAGATTCAATACTCCACTAGGTGATATTGTGGGATATTAAGGGCCTCTAAGGAATAATTCCCTTGCCCTATTATGTGCCACTTAGAATCATCGTGAGCGACTATCACAGTCTACCCTCATGGCATCATGGGTCTTCTCGAACTAGGTAATCGTTAAAATATAGTTTGAGACACGAGGAGAGTGCTGGTAGGTTCTTGCAAGGTTGTTTCCACACCTCACCCTCAATGTATATAGTTTTTGTGCGTGACCGCTCTACTCCAAATGTGAGTCTGGTCAACAAGCTATCGTCATCATTCATCCATCAACGAATCATGTCAGCAATAATAATCAATCATCATAAAATCTAATCATATGTACTTATGTCACATTAACAACATTCAAACCCTAACAGTCCAMCCCCTGACTTGATTTGAAGTCCAAGGGGTTTAATTGATGCCTCTGCATCCTCAATTTCCACATTCCTACACACTCAGGAGAACCATGTCAATAGAACCTATCTGTGTAAATACAACAAAATAACATATTATCAAATCCTCAATATCTCGTAATCATAATCAAAACAACCATAGTATAATAACCTAGATTACTTGCATGCAAGTGTCCTCAAAGAATAATTTCCCTCTATGCGTGTGAGAGCGGGATGTTACATACACCCCCTCTTGTTTTAAACTTCATCTCGAAGTTTTATAGTATATAAATGCCAGAATAATGTTTATAACAATATCATAAGTCTATCTATCAAACAAAAATGGAAAATGTTGACGCATATCATATGCGTCATCCCAGGTCACTGAGTGTGGACTATAGTTGTCCCACTAAACCTTTACCTAATCTACTGTTCAATGTTGTAGTTGTCGAATGTGATGGTCCAAGATTTGTATTGGCTCCACTGTGAGCACACCCTAATCAAATACCTGCAAGGTACTCAAGTCAATAACATGTGTAGGATCACTAACATAATGTCTCAAAACATATACATGAAAAAAATCATGCATATGCCTCAAATAATCAAGCAAGCCTAGTCAATAGGCCACGGGCCCCTTCCTTTCCACAATATCGAAAGGTCCCATGAATGTAGAAGATATTTTATCACCCTTTCCAAACTTGATCGAACTCTTATGTGGTTTCACCAACAAGAAGACTCGATTACCAACCTCGTAACTACAGTCGACACGGTGTGCATCAGAATAACTCTGATGTTGATCCTCAACTTCATTGATCCTTTGTCTTATTGTTTTCATTTGATATTCCATTTCTTGGATCTCTTCTATTCTGACAAGGATCCTATCCTCAACACGATCCCAACTCAAAGGCGCCTAACACGTTCACCCGTAAAGAAACTAGAAAGGCACCATCTTAATAGTTCTTTGATAACTGTTGTTATATGAAAATTCTTTGATAACTATAGCTATGAAAATGAGCACTCTTCATCAGAGTCGACTACTACAAAAATCGAGTCGTGTCTCCTTGTCGTCAATGGAAATCCAACAATGAAATCCATCAAAATGACCTCCCATTTCAAATCTAGAATAACATGTGGCTGTACTAATCCTCCCATATGTCTATCTTCAACCTTCACTTGCTGACATTATGGACATTTTTCACATATTTGACTATGTCTCCCTTCATTCCTTTCCAGAAGAATAAGGGTTTAAGGGCTTCTCTCATCTTCTTGAATCCTAGGTGAGCCATATAAGCTTATTTGTGATCCTCATTTATGATCAAACTTCTCAATTCGTCATTGGGTGGCACATAAATTTGACCTTTAAATCTCAATAATTCATTGTTGTCCACAATAAATCCCTAGAATTTTGGTACCATCATTGTGTTTTGTCCGATAAAATCCTTGACCTCTTTGTACCAGTCATCGTTGCATTGTAAGGTTAGAATAATTTCATGTAGATTCATCTGAAGAGGCATCACCGAAAAGATGCGTGGTCTCTGACTCAACGCATCTTCCACTCTGTTAATGGTTCCCTTTATGTAATCAATCTTGAAATCATACTCGCTAAGCAATTTCGACCTTGAACATTGTTGTCACGCATTCAAGTCGCTTTGCATAAAGATGTTTTGTAGTCTACAGTGGTCCATTTTTAGATCAAATTTTCATCCAATAAGGTAGTGTCTCCAAACTCTGAAGGCATATACAATGGCTAACAACTCCAAATCGTGTGCATAGTTCTCCTCATGCCTTCTCAACTTTCTCGATATGTAAGCGATCAGTCAACTGTCTTGCATCAATACTCTGCCTAAGCCTTCCTTGGATGCATCAATGCATACCAAGAAGTTTGCGTCCATATTAGAGACCTTTAGTATTGGTGTTGTTTTCAACAGATCCTTGAGCCTCCAAAATTCTTTCATTTATTTCTCAGTCCAAAGAAACTTCTTGTTCTTATTCTAAAATACCGTGATCAAATTTGCTATCTTCGAAAAACTATCGAAAAATCGTCGATAGTATCCTACTAAAACCATGAAGCTACACAATTTTGGGACATTCGTAGGAGTAGGCCATTCCATAATAGCCTCGACCTTTTTTGGATCCACAGTGATACCTTCGTTGGAGATGGCATGCCCTAAGTAGTGAATCTTTGATTGATAAAACAAGCATTTAGACAATTTCCCATACAATTTGTTCTCTTGTAGACATTGTAGTAGCATGTGCAAGTGCTCGTCATACTCCTCCATTGTCCAAGAGTAATTCAAAATATAGACAATGAATACTTGTACAAACTTGTCCAAGTATTCATGGAACATCGTTCATCAAACTCATAAATACCCCTGGGGCGTTTGTCAGTCCAAACGATAAAATAGTAAACTTGTAATTTCCAAACCTCTTCTTAAAGGCGGTCTTAGGGATTTCATCCTCTTTGATCTGTAACTGGTGATACCCTGATATCAAGTCGATTTTTGAAAACATCATTGCACCTTTCATATGATAAAATATATCATCAATCCTAGGCAACAGATACTGATTCTTGATCGTTGCCTTGTTCAATTCATGGTAGTTGATGCAGAGTCTCCATGACCCATCCTTCTTCTATATGAAAATAACAGGCGCCCCCCATGGTGACACACTTGGACATATAATTCCTAGGTCCAACAACTCCTTCAGTAGCATTCTCAACTCCTATAACTCGAGCGTCGACATCCGATAAGATGTTCTTGCTATTGGTTCAGTTCCCAGTTTTAGGTCAATTGTAAATTCCAACTCTCTCTCCAACAACATCCCAGGTAACTCCTCAGGGAAGATGTCCAGAAAATCTCTCACCACCGAAAGGTTTTGTATACCTTTCGCTACTCTCTTCTCAATTAACACAAGGATCGCATAAAGCTTACATCCCTTGTGCATGTTATTATGAAGCTGAAAAGAAGAGATGGACCTTAAGGAGACTCCCTGGTTTCGACCTACAATCACGTTTCTTTGTCCCTCATCATYGACCAAACTCATATGTTTCATCTTACAGTCAAGTATCCCATCATGCGATTTCAAGTAGTCCATATCGATCATGACGTCATAATATCCCAAGGTCATGACCTAGAGGTTATCTCTAGTGACAAACTCTTCCAAGTTAAGGAGATATGTCATAACCTTCCCTCCAACCTTTTGTTTGCCTCCTAAAGCCATTTATACAAAGGTAATCTTGTCATGTTCGACTTCCTTTGCCTTAATTATTTTTAATGTTGCACTAGAGATAAAAATATCAGTAGCACCTAGATCTATCAAAATAATAAGGGTCTGGTCAGCAACAGTACCTGACATCTCAAGCATAGTCGACTGGTGCTCTGCCTAACGGTTATTCACTGCTACACGAATTCGATGGGCCTTGCCTAAATCCCCAAGGTAGTGGGTCTGGCTGATCCAGATGTTTCGTTCCTCTCCACAGGGTTGTCATGCTAGTAATGTGGCTCCCCACATGTCCAAAAACCTTTCTTCAATCCAGTACTTCTGGTACCGAAAGTAGAAGTTGATAGCCCACTAGCCTGGAACCCTGGTCTATTATGTTGAAAAGGCCTAAATTGTTCCTTCTATGGTGGACGTTTTTGTTGGTGTTGTGGTCCTTGATAAGGAGTTTGTTGTTGAGGTGTTGGTCGTTGAGGTGTAGTGAAAGTGGATCCTCATTGGAAGACACAATATCCTAGTGGATTTATAGCTGGTGTTTGATGCTGCTGCACACCAGATGACAACTTCCCTGCTGGTCTTGTTGGATTCCTTCTCTGAACCCCATTAATAAGCTCCTCCTATGCTATGAGGGCCTTATGGATGACATCATGCAAGGTTTGAGGCATCAAAATCCTAACCTTTGCACAAATGTTGACATTAAGGACAAACAAGAACCTGTTGACCTTAACTTTTTCGATATTTAGGTGTAGAGCATACCAAAGTAGTTCCATAAAATGGGCCTCGTACTCAGGCACCATACGTTCACCCTGTCACAAGGTGTTGAACTCATTGAGTTGATGCTCAATGAATTCCTTCGATATATACCTCTCTCAAAACCATTCCTCGAATAGTTCCCATGACATGTCTTCGACAACCATGTTCAATTGTGGTAGGAGCATCTTCCACCATAGAAGAGCACTCCCCTTCAGTTGAAAAATTTCCATGAGGACCTTCATGTTAGAGGTATAGTCATGAAGTGAAAATCACATTTCCATGTTCTCCAACCATGCCTCAAAGGCTGCACCGTCTGAGGCACCAAAGAGCTCAGAAAATTTGACCTTCTCGAATTCGCAGTGAATGCTACCAGTACTGACTGAAGCGTGCGGTGGACCCCCAGGGGGTGTCTGTGCCTTGAAATCATATCTATTCAAATAGATTATAAGTGCCTCAGACATCCATTTAATGGACCTCATCATCCCAATCACATCACCCACAACTATTTGTTCCTACTCGACAACCTGTTCGTCTCCCTAGGGGTTAGACCCCTCAGGCATCGAAGCTACTGGTGACGTCACACCCCCTCCCCTAGCACCCCATCGTCTGGCTCTGCAACATCCTCTAACCATTATTACCTTCACAAATACAAATCAATTTAATTAGAAACCTTATAATCAAACAACTAAACAATGGGAGTCATAGTGATCCCAAGCCGTGGCTCAAACCACCTCTCATACCATATGTAACTACCCCTGTCATTACGACTACATGCGACACAACACAAAAGAAATATTTTTTATTTTTTTTTGTTTTAATAAGGAAGGAGAGAATGACGACAATTAATCAACACAACTTTATGATGAACACAACGCACACAATTAGGCAACATACAACAATGACCCAACATTCTGGCACATCATGCAATTGGACGGAACATGCAATAATCAAATAAACAAATAAAATGACTAAGATATGGGACAACATAAATATGAACCAGATGCAACCAACATCAAATGACACAAGTAACTTGAACCTTCACGAAGAGCGAGGAACAAGCACAAACCAGAGTTACAACAAAAGAACCAACATCAATTACAACGAACATAATGCCCACATCTGGAAGCACATGACTCTGGATAGGTTATCCTTCACTTCTATCAATTGGAGCATGCAATGATCCCCTCATAAGGAATCATGTCATCACAAAGAAATGCACGTGACAGTAACCAAGGCACAACATAACATATATAGACCAATAACCCAAGAAAAATCCAATGCGCTAGGAGACCAAATTAACTATGAAAAATACAAGAAGACTATACCCAAGCACCCAAATGACAGGTCAACAAGACACAAGATGACATCATTCAATATTTAAATTGCACAACCAATCGAAGAATTCTTTTTTTCTTATGAGGCACTTTTTCAAGGAAGTCTCCCACATTGTAAAACATAAATAATTTGAATAATATCTAAAAATTCATGTGCATGGATATTCTATTTTAATTCTCTATATAATAGAATGTTATTTGAAATATATCTTCATCATAGTGATATAAGGAATTAGTACTTACATTTTTTTAAGCTAAATAATCTCTACCATCATAAACATATAATTTAATATATTAAGAACATGAATACAAGGGGTTTTCTTTTGGATTAACAAAATAACTTCCACCTAATCTTATCTGTYAGTTTAAAATAGTTTTCCAAAAATAAAATCATTGTCAGAATATATACAAGATCGTTGTCTATCATTCATTATTATTAAAAATTGATGTCATACAGAACAACAATTACAACGCAGTCACAGACACTCATACATTCGTTGTCATACACAATCATAAATTCATTGTCTATCATATATTGGATAAAAACGCAGTCATACACACTCATAAATTCAATGTCATACATAGTCATAAATTCATTTTCTATCATATATTATATAAAAATGTAGTCATACACAACAACAATTACAACACTGTCATTCACATATTACAACGTTGTCATTCACATATAAAAATGATGTCTATCATATTCAATGTCATTGTCCATTAACAATTCTATTGATAAATCTATTGATATCATTGGGTAAATATGGGTTAAATCACAGTGTAAAAACTGGGTGAAATGGTTGTGTAAACACTGGGTGAAATCGATGTGTAAAACACCAAGAAAATTTCCTGGGGTGCTACCTTTGCTGGGAAAATCATCGAGTAATGCATTGCTGATAACTCAAATTTTTCTGAGGAGAAGATAATGGATATATGGTTGGTACGAGTTGCCTAGAGTCTCTAGGAAAAAAAGGAAAAAATGATTTTTCCCCTTTTTCCAAGGAGCCAAGGAATGAGAGATTAATCCTTCAGAGATTACTCATTCAAAATGTAGAGATAATCATTGACAAATAAAAACACAAAGATTATTCATTTAGAAATGAGTCATTCAAAGACGTAGAGATAATCATTCACCAGAAAATGCAAGGATTATTCATTCAAAAACGTAGAGATTTTACCATTAAAAAATGCATGGATTTTACCATTCAAACGAAGAGATTTCACCATTCAAAATGAGAACATTTTACCATTCAAAACATATAGATTTTACCATTCAAAAATGCATGGATTTTACAATTAAAACACAGAGATCTCAGCATTCAAAATGAAGGGATTTTACCATTCAAAAACACAGAGATCGAAGATTAATCATGAGAGAAAAATGTAGAGATAAGTAAGGGATATATATTTGGGCAAAAATTTATCCTTAACTTATTATCCATGCACAGGAGAGAATGAAATTTGAATCTAAATCTTTAACATCGGAGTGAAAGATAGTCGATTCAGCTCCTGGCCGACTACTCAAGAATGGAGTAATAACTTAAGGGGTAAAGGAACAAAAGATAAAAAAAATAAAATTCTTCATATTAAATCAATAAAATCAAAACATAGTGAAGTAATTGTAGTCAAAGTTTGTGTTCACCAAGGGAAATCAATAAAAAACAACATGCTTAAGGTAGGGATGAATTTGAATTCTCTGATCGTAAAATGTTGGGATCATCAAAACAAATTCACTGAAAGATAAAAATTGAAATATCGGGTTAGTATTATGCGGAATAAAACATAAAATTTAACACAATAGAAGCACCTTAACTGAAGGCATAGGAACAATATTTAAACTTCCATTCAATACAATTATACACATGCATACTGTAGCCAAATGCGAAAACTCCAAAGTCGTTGTCCCGCACGTCCTCCGTCCAACTCTCGCTTGTCGATCGATGTGACCTCACCGATACCTCCCAGCCAGCGATAGGGGTACTCTTTTCCCGCTTGATCCCCCCTATATGCAAAGGGGCCACACACACAATACTAGAAAATTATAGCACCCATCTCACCTCACAAGGTCAAGATACCACTCATTACCTGAGCTGGGTATCCCAAATCCCATAAGAGAAAGTTCAGTGAAGATAAAATTTTAGGAGCATAGCATTACACAAGCCAGCTATGATCCATACTCCTCCTTGACCATCCTTTTTATATAGCTTTTAAGTAATTTTTTTCCCAAAATTCTCATTAGATTCCTTTTTCATGAATTTAATTAGGGAGAACCTCCCCCATACACATGTCGCTCGATCCCCTAGTTGCACCAGAAAATAAATTAATTAACTAATTAAGTTTATCTATTTCCCTCACCCACCTAAAAGAATTCCTAAAAACGCTCATCGGTGTCCCAAAATTCCCTTACAATTCTTAAATGACTTACGCCTTACTTAATTCCTAGTTGAGTTCATAAATAGAAAGTTGCAAAGGCTAGATTCCTTACTAAGTTAGACATTCATCTTTTTCCTTATGTTTCCCCTTTTCTTTAAGATTCCCTTTTTCCTTAAGTTTCATTTTTCTTTTAAGTTTTCCCCTTTTTTCCTTTTTAACTAAAAATAAATTTATCAAGTGTAGATAAAACGACCATTTACCCTTTTAATAAATTTAATCCTCCATGATAATTTTTACTTTAATAATTAAGTTTGAATTTCTTACCACCCTTATTTTTCCATGTTTAATTAGTTTTTATTTATTTACAAGTTCTACTTAGACCTAGGTTTTAATTTCACTAGGTTGGGAGACAATTTTTTTTTTTAAGATTTTTTTTTTTTAAACTTTACTTATCACATCATTCATTTTAAGGACGACTAGGTCCTAAGGTGGCATAGTTTTCTAGGCACTAGGCTTATTCACTTACCAGTTAAAATCACGACCTACCCTTCAGGATGCACTACATGCTCCAAGGGTGCCACTCGCCTCTTTCCATTTTATTCGTCTCACATTCCCTTCAAGACACACTACGTGCTCCAAGGAAACCACTTGCCTCTTTCTGTTTTATTTGCACGATGTGCTCTTCAAAATGTAATATGTGCTCCAAGGGTGCCACTCGCCTCTTGACTGAATTTGGTAGATGAAAACCCTTGGATTCAATACTCTGGCAGGTGTTCTTGTGCAAGACTAAGGGCCTCTAAGGAATAATGCCCCTGCCTTATTATGCACCCCTTAGAATCATCGTCAGCAACTGTCACATTTTTCCCTCACTACATTGTGGGTCTTCTCGAACTAGGTAATAGTTAACCTATAGTTCGAGCCATGGTGGGAGTTCTAGTAGGTTGTGGAAGGGATGTTGCCCAACCTCTCCCTCAATGTCTCTAGTTTTCATGCATGACCCATATACTCCGAATGTGAGTATGCTCAACAATCTATCATGAGCATGCATCCATCAATGAATCATTGATGTAGACCCCTTACCTCATCAAGGTTCTGCGACCTCCCGGTCTCTGTATTGTTCTTCTTCTGAGTCGAAATAGTTCTTCAGGCTCCTGTGGGAACCCCTTGAACAAATCCACAAGTCCCTTTGTCCTCTGGCACAGGCCTTGATGAAACCTATGCAAGCACTCAGTTTTCAATGCTCTCCTCTATTCTGAACCAACACGCCTTTCCTGTTTTGGAGTTTCGGGACTCCTGCATGCGAGCTCTCCCAGGCTCCTTATCCCTTCCAACTCCTGGTTTCTAAAACACCAAAAAGGGCTTAATGAATCTAGGTCCTCCCTTAGACTTTAAATTCATTCGGGTTTTCGCGTTTCGCAATTTCGCGATTTTGCGAGTCGGGACTCCCTATCTCACGATTCCTTCACTCTTGAACTCTCGGGTGTCGAAATGCCGAAAATGGATTAATGGCTCTAGCTCGTGCAATTCTGGCACCCTCTTCTTTCGGGATTTCATGAATTCGCGAGTCGAGACTCCATGTCTCCCGACTCCTAGCCTCTCGAACACCCGTGTCGCAAAATGTCGAAATGACAGTCCACGATCAAGTGCTACTAGCTTTTGCGATTCAGGAAACCGCGATGAAAGAATTCCCTTTGAGAGAACCTTTCAAGATTTTCCCCGAACCTTGACCATTCACCATGTGTCCCCTTGATGAATGGTCCTGATGATTTCGCAAATTTGTGAGCTGGGAATTATTGTCTCACGACTCCTTCTCCTCGAACTCCCAGTGTCCGAAACGCCGAAAAGGGCTTGGATCTTTGAAACCTATCCTCAAAAATGGATGGCCCCAATACTTTCGAGACTTGACGATTCCTCTTCCCTCTGTTGTTATGAATATTAAACCCCTCGCACCTCCTTTTGGATCCAATGGATATCAGTCCTTGGTGTTAGATCTGACAGCCCAAATCGTTTTTCCTGTGCACCTCCCAGGGGCTCGACACTATGCATGTATCCCTGATCTAGTAGCTCTCAGGCCACCATGCTCTAGATCTGATGGCTAGTACAATTTCACAGACTAGCTGGAGCTTGCGATGCAGCAACTTCAAAATCCCTTGTCGCTCCAAACCCAGAACTCCGAAAAAGTGAAATTCGAGCATGAGATTTTAGGATTTCGCGAACTAGGAGTTCACAATGTAGTGACCCCAAAATCCCTTGCCACTCTAATCCCCAAATGCTGAATGCGTGGATATCCAATTGTTTAAACCCCGTGTTCCTTTTTCCTGATCCAACGGTTGTCAGGTATTGGCACTAGATCTGACAGTTCAGATCTTCCCTCCTTGCACACTCTCCTACTGCTACCTGGACATGGATTCAACAATCCAGATCTTTCCTTCCAGTGTCGATCCAATGATAGTTGTACTCTTCCTCCTGAGCTTGTGCCTCTTCCCTTCCCTTGGAATAAATTCGATGCTCAAAGGTCTCGACCCTTAATTCTTCCCTTGCGAGCCTAGTTCCTTTGGTCTCTTCTACGTTATAGAAACGCCTACCCTCTTGAGCTTTGTCAACTCAGAAAGATTGAAAGGTTTTCTCTACACATGTTCTTCTTCACGCTTTCTCTTCTGAGCTTATGGGCTTAAGACAAGTCCACTCCCACACACTCCTTATGCTACTGAGATTTTGAGTAATTTAGATCCGAAGTATTTCTTGTAAAGAAATGCTTCATGCCCTCTTGGATTTTTTTGGTTCGATGAACACCTTGCAAAGCCTTTCTCCACAGAGTGTTCAAAAACTCTATGAGTGTCTTCTCTTCGACACTTCCCTTTCCTCAAAACTCGAAATAGAGTTCTCTGGTGCACTCTATGCACTTGCCCAATGCCCTCCTAGCAGAGCTTCCACAGAACCCTCAGTGACTCTGTTATCTCTGTTCCTTCCTCTACACAATCTTACCTCCAAGGTGTTCAACAATATTGAGGCTTCCTCTTTGAGTCAATGACCTTAGCTGGTGCACCCTCCTGGCACGTCTTTGTCTGAAATTCCACAGAATTTAGAAGTTCACTCCTTGCACTGGCTTGCAAAACCTGCAGTATTCTATCATGCAACCTCTTGCATGAAGCCTCAAAGAACCCAAAGCTGAAATCAAATAACTCACAGATAGGAAAACCTATCTGTATCCTGCAGATGGAACTTAACATACATCTACAACATATGATCAGCAGATAAAGAGATTCATTCATGAACTCACAGACACATGAAAAAAAACATGCAGGAAAAACTGCTCTGTTTGTATTAATATGAAATGCCTCTTTACAATGTGAGCTCGGACTGCAACAAAGTCTTGGATCCCTCTTTTCTCCCTAACCACTCTATTATTTTCTGCCTTTTCTTCTTCATAACTGGAAAAAAAAAAGAGATGTTTTTACAAAAGAGGGATCCTCAAGTGCTTCCCTCCATCCGCACCAACTCTCCTTAATTTACATTCAATTGCATTGAATGATTGTCTAGTCCGAATCGGATCTAGATCTCATCCATACAACCATTTAAGGCAATTTCAAATTTCAAAATTGAGAGGACTGCGCCTCTCTCTTTCTCCATTAAAATCACACTTTGATGTGTTAGCTGGCTTGGAGATATGCTCCTGCATCATACTCCTCTGCTGTGAAAAATTCATGAGCTCCTTCTCATGAGCTTCCCAGCATGGCTATCGAAATCCACCTAGATCCCAAACAGTTCTCTACAGCTATCCATCTGCTCCACTACTTCACTGTTGCTGTTGCATCTGTTTGCCTACTGCTATGGCAGGTTCTCCTCTACGAAGCTCCTCCTCACTGACAGTTTCTGCTGCTGACCTCAACATCAATGTTCTGATCTCCTCAATTATCTTGTCCAACTTCTTCCAGGGTTGGCTCTCCTTTTGCAAACTTCTCCATTACGCTTCTTCCCTGCAAATGGGTAGATCAACTAGATCCCCCATGCCATCTTCTTACTTTGTGGCCCCAACTTGCCACCCTACTGCAAAATTCAGTTCTGCAGTCTTATCTTCTTAATTGACTTGTTGTTCAATCACCTTCTCTGACAGACTTGCTTCTGCCATTTCTTCTACTGTTTCAACTCTAGCTTCTTCCAGCTTCTCCTGGGGCTACTGGTATGCTCCACTACTTTCTTCCAACTTAGCTTGTTGGATGTGCAAATTTTGAACCATTACCCTTCTCTCCAGGGCTTCCAATTATTCACATAGACCAACAAAGTCCATGCTGTCTTTTTCCTCTTCTTCTTCTGTAGCTTCCAGTACTACAATGATCTCCATTCCATCTTCCTGGATGAAAATTTTGAGCCATTCTTTTGAATGCTCCTCCTTTTACCCTTGGGTAAAAATCAATGTCTTCTCCATTTCTTCCTCCATGACAGTCTCTGCTAGTTGTCTTTCTTCTATTTTTGCATCCACAAGACATGATCTTGCCTCAATTGGGCTATCTGGTAGGAATACCCGAATTCCCCCAATCATCTGAATGCTCATCTGATCCTCCTTCTGGATGGTGCAAGTTTTAAAATTGTCATCATATTCATTCACATGGTCTGTAAAACCACATGAATCTTCACTTATCAACACTCCTTGTTGTCCTGAACTCACTCTTTAATCCCTGAGACTTCCAAACAGTCTCACTTCTTTTCCCTTGCCTACCTGGCAATTTGGGAATTTTTTGTTGCCCACTTGGTAGTCTATGAAATATAGTGATCCCATGTCATTGCCCACCTAGAAATATGAACTTTCATCACCACCCTCCTGGCAGTATACAAGACCTTCACTTGATCTCTTCCTATTGCCTACATGGTAATATGAATTTCCATGGTTGTCCTCCTGACAGTCTATGAGATCCTCCAATGATCTCATTTCATCGCCCACCCACTACTGCATTTGGGTCAAATTCCGACGGCACGTTCGACTCAATTTCCACTTTCTATTTTTGGAAGACCGACAAACCTTGGACCCCCTCAAATGTCGTTTCACATGACGTTGTTTTTTTGACGACCTAGTTTTCATCTATATTGCGACGTTTCAAACGTGGCAAGAGCGACGTTGAAAATGTCACAAGAGAGACGTTGCAAACATGGCAAGACCAACGTTTCAAATGTGGCAAGAGAGACATTTCAAATGTGGCAAGACTGATGTTGCAAACGTGGCAAGTGAGAAGTTGCAAACGTGGCAAGTGAGACATTTCAGACATGGCAAGAGAGACGCTTCAAAGGTGGAAAGACCGAAATTTCAAACATGGAAAGTGAGATGTTTTAGATGTGGCAAGAGAGACGTTTCAAAGGTGGCAAGAGAGATGTTATAAAGGTGGCAAGGACGATGGGACGAGGTATTAGCTTCGACGTGGTTGCTATGGGAGCGACAATCTTGGAGGTGGAAAGAGAGATGTCTTCAACGTGGCAATAGTGACGGGAAGAGAGTGAAAGACGTCACAATTTCCACCTTTGTGTAGGTATTTAAAAAAAAAAGACAATATCAATATCAAGACCTAATAGTCATTCCAAGCCCAAAGGAGGAGTAAGTCATATAGGTGTCAGCTAGTGACAACATACATGGAAATTTCTGCCTGCTTCATTAACATTTTCTTCAAAATTAAATTTACGACAATGGAAAGACAAAACTTATTTGCAACCTTCAGTGCACACTTTAGCTTCAGTCACTTCAACATCCATTCTATCTCGCCTTTCACTCTCAAGCCAAGTGGGATATTGCATCTCCATTTCATTTAAGATCAAAGCTTCATCATCATTTATGACAACAATTTATTCATAAGGATGGTCTTTGAATTCAGCCAAATGATGCAGAACAGGAGGCACACATTCACTCAACAATTCTGATACATATTTTGAGCAATCTACATCATTGATAGATTGTTGTTTGTTGTTGATGAATAGACAAATATCTTCTTCTTGAAGCTACGCTTCATCTTGTTCTTCAAGCTTTGATTCACCTTCAACATTTTGCCCAGCTAGTACCTGAGAACAAGTCATAATCATAACATCTTCTGCCTGCACACTATGAACTCTAATGTAGCAGTGAGAGAAACCCATAGAAGAGCTATGAGACTACATTAAATAGATGAATGTCGACACCCAAGCTCTAGCCAATCCCTCTGGATTAAGTGGTCGGGTTGAACAAGATACAGGTAGGAAATTACCATTTAGAAACTATGCATGAATCTATGTTGGCAAAGAAGACAACCCTATGAGAGTTTTTCCCCACTATATAGTATAGAGCCTACCTATTTGGACTTACAACAATTGGAGTGATTTATGGATTCAAAATGGTCAGTCATTCGAATATGTAGAATCTTACTCCTAGCAGTGTGCAAGCCTAGGCCTCCATCATAGGGGCCTCTATTTTGTTAAGTGGCATAAGGAAATGGATACCATTAGATAGTTCTGAGTTCATACCTTGGATTTGGTAAGTGCATAGTCTAGTTGTGTACAGTGTGATGTATTAGATTCTTATATTGGAATGGAGTAATAAAAGACCCCCTTTTGTTTACATTGCGACTCTTATGTTCTACATGGATTATTGGTATGTAGGTAATTCTATTTTTTGTTGTTGTTATGATGAATATGTTGAATTGAATGTGCATAAATGTGTTAAGTGTGTATAAGAGTTGTAGATCAACAGAACATACTAGGAATATATATGGATATTGAGATAGAATGTTGAGACCCTTATCCTGTAACATATCTCCATATCTTTAATCTTAGCATGTGCTTCCGATGAGACATTCCCTTAAATAGCACTGAAAATGTCAACACTAAACTACATCAACCTTTGTTGAACACTTAAGTGGACCCGAGTCTTCCAATTAGAGCCAAAAATCCCTAAGGTGGCCAAACAAATCCACACCACAAAACCAAATGTTGTTGTTCACAAGAAATTATTGTCTTGAACAAGGCCAAAACCCTCATGACATGCTCCATTGATCAAGACACACCCCAAAGTTGATTTAGTCCTATTTG
>ML786338.1:782852-797273 GCA_009831015.1 Picea engelmannii | reverse complement strand
TGAGTCTTATCACTTGTCGTGCTATTGTCCAAGGGAAGTTTGTTACTTAGCCTGAGTCGGCCACTCTGCAATATGTCTCTTGTCCGCATACCCGGCCATCCTGAATGTCCAATCAAGTCTTTGTTCGAAATCAATGAAGCCTTTAGTCCGATCATCAAAGATTATCAAGTCCGTAACCGAGGAGTCGTTGAAGACCTTTGGATAGTGTAGTCGTACACTCATATTACACTCCTACCCAAGTCATGAAGATTTTGAAGTTGTTGCTCGAGCTTTGAAGTACAGCCATCAGGCCAAGACAGCTTCTGAGAGATGGATACGTCCTATGAATATCTTTCTAATTTCGAGATGTAGCTCCGTTGTGTATTGTTCGCGGCTACTCGTTATAGTTATTTGACATGGATCTATAGTGTATTTGATTGGTAGCCATGGTTCTAATTTATCCCGAGCATGGGTATGCCCGCCTCGGTGAGACATTTGATATTTTTTGCAGACGGCACTTCCCGACTACTAATTCCTGGGCTCACTCATTCAGCATATCAGTACAGATTGGTAAAGAATTGGTAATGTATTTCGGCCATCAGATGCTCTTATGACCTCACACATTAGGGGGCATCTGTTATAACCCTAAAATGCACCACACAGGTTTACCTGGCATCAGGCCAACTCATGCCTCTTCCTAGCCAAAGCCATGCTGAACAAATCCTTAAAAAACCACTTAAAACAAGCAACCCGCGCCCTAACTTCTCACTGGGCACGGGGGACCGCTTGCTGTCCTTCTACTGCATGCGGGTATCCGCGGGCTAGCCCAATACAGCCCGCGGGTACCTAACAAAGCAAAAAATCAGGATAGTTTCCGCCGGGACACGAGGCTTTTTGTCAGTTAACTGGAACTCCCGGCCATGCATGGCCGAGAGTTCGCCTAAAACCCTAGCTCCTTATAGCCTATAAAAGGAGGGGTATGGGTACTATTCAAGAAGGAAAAATCATAGCAAAGAAACTCTAACAAATTGCCAAGTCAGTTTTGTCCCAACCCTTTATCCTTGCCTCAAGCTTTAGGAGAAATTCAAGCAGCAGCAGTTGGAGGACAAAAGAAGAGGAGGAGCCCAGGATCAGGATCGAGGAACAGTGGCCAATCTCAGAAATCATTGTAAGTTGGTTCATATTGAGATTAATGAAAAAGATACTTTTTCCGTCCTGAATACATGAGTCTCATCTATGTTATTTGATTTATGTTTTATCTCTAATCCCCTAGTAGATCAGTAGCATGCATGCGTAGTTTTGTCTTGATTGCAGGAAGCTTTGTGGAAGGAGCAGCAGCAGCAAGGAGATAACAACTCAACGAAGGATCTACTTCAACTGTCGATAAAAAGGTTAGTTCATTCTTCCCGTGTTTGCCTCAGAAAAGGGGTTGAGATTTTGGGTAGAAGGTTAAAAGTTAAATCTTAAGGGTCATGATCTACGTATAAGTTTAGAGCCCTAGCCTATTAGTCCGTAGGGTAGAATACCCCACAACACATGTCCACCACCACAAAGATGGAAACAACTCCCCTTTGCGTCCTCGACAATCCCATAACAAAATCCATACTAATTTCCTCCCATGGTCTCTCGGGTATGGGAAACGGCTGATAGAACCCTGTGTTTTGCTTTCGACCCTTCGCATGTTGACATATTCTGCACCTGTCAACAAAATTTTTCACATCTGTGCGCATGCCTGGCCAATAATATGATTCGCTCAGCTTTGCGAATGTTTTGTCATGTCCAAAATGACCTGCTAAACCCCCGCTGTGTTTTTCCTTCACTAAATTTTCCCTCATGGAACAATCTAGAATGCATAGTTGATTGCCTTTGAACAACAATCCATTCTGTATCAGGTAGTCTATCCACGGGCTCCGATCTCTGAGAACTGGATTCTCAACTGCCTCGTATGCTTCCCCGAAGTCTGCATCACCTGTGTACATGTCCTTTAGGTTTTCAAAACCCAAGGTCTTGACCCTGAATTCCTGTAGTAGAAAAAATTTTCTGCTCAAAGCATCAACCACTTTGTTAGCAGTCCCTGAAATGTGTTTGATCACAAATGTAAAGTTTTGCATGTACTCTACCCAATTTGGATGCTTCTGATTCAACTTTTCCTGTTGACTTACGAACTACAATGCATGATTATCACTGTACAAAATTAATTCCTTGAGTATCAAGTAATGCCTCCACTTTTTCAATGTCTGTATGATGGCATAGAAATCTTTGTTGTATGTGGAGTATTTAAGCTTCGCGTCATCCATCTTCTTGCTGAAATATGCCACAGGTCTATCATCCTTACTTAAGACCCCTCCAATAGCATACCCACTGGCATCGCATTTCACTTGAAATGTTTTCTGAAAGTTTGGCAACACCAGAATTAGTTGCTCTGTTATCTTTTGCTTCAACAGAGAATCTCCTTTCAGCCTCGGTTGTCCAATGAAAAACTTTATGCCGCTTCTTCACTGTGTCCATCATCGCGGCGCTAATTCCACTAAAATTCCAAATGAATTTCCTGTAGAAACTAGCTAAACCATGAAAACTTCTTACTTCAAAAACATTCCTCGGTGATGGCCACTTCCTGATCACTTCCACCTTCTCAGGATCCGTCTTCAGTTCATTCGCTAAAATTACAAAGCCCAAGTAAATGAGCTCTGTCTGCATGAAGGAACACTTCTTCATATTAACCAACAGCTTCTCCTGCTGCAATCTCCTCATCACAATGGCTAAATGCTTCAAGTGTTCAACTTTGGTCTTACTGAAGATCAATATGTCGTCCAGGTATACGACAACAAATTTACCGATGAATTCCCACGGGACTTCATTCATCATCCTCATGAATGTGCTCGGCACGTTTGTTAAACCAAATGGCATGACCATCCATTCATACAAACCCTCATTTGTTTTGAATGTTGTTTTCGATTCATCTCCTTCTCTCATCTGGATATGATGATATCCTCTCTTGAGATCAATATTCAAAAAATAATTTGCCCCACTCAGGAAATCCATCAAGTCATCCATTCTCGGCAGTGGAAATATGTACCTAATGATGATTTTATTGATTTCTCTGGAGTCTGTACACATCCTCTAGCCTCCATCCTTCTTCAGAATTAGTACTGTTGTAACAGCACACGGACTAAGACTTTCCCTCACCAGTCCTTTGTCCAGTAAATCCTGCACCTGCTTTCTGACCTCCTCGTTCTCCTGAGGTGTCAACCTGTACGCTGCCTTATTCGGAAAACTTGCTCCAGGTATGAGGTCAATGTGGTGACTTACACTTCGCATTGGTGGCAATAAACAAGGTAGTTCGTCCATGATGATATCAGGGAACTCTCCTAGCAGTTCCTGAATCTCATCTGGCAAGTCTTCCACTCTTGTACTAGTCAAGACAATCCTCGGTTTCCTGACCACAAAGAATTGTGGATCTTCATTCTTCTCCATCTCTGTGACAAGTTCTTTCCCACTTATGAGAAGTATCGTACTGGTTACTTCCGGCTTCACTTCTTTATCCTTTATCGGAAGAAGTCTGTGTGTTCTCCCATCCTTCTCTAAGGTGTATGTGTTCATTCTCCCATCATGAACAACATTTCGGTCGTACTGCCATGGTCTACCCAGCAATATATGACACACGTCCATGGGAATGACATCACACAAAATCTCATCATGGTAATTCCCTATCTTAAATTTAACTAAGCATTGTTTTGTAACACTTACCCGATGTCCTTTTTGCAACCACGAGACTTTATATGGGCTCGGGTGCTTAGTTGTTTCCAGCTCCAGCTTTTCCACCATCTTGGTCGTAATGAGATTATCGGTGCTCCCACTGTCAACTATGACTTTACATTTCCTGTCCTTGGCTGTGAAAGCTTTCCTGAACAGTCTTCTCCTTTGCACTATGCTCTCCACCTCTTTCTCAGGTGTCAAAAGGATCTTATGCATTCCAAGCGATCTTCCGTTGTCTGCATATTCATTCTCATCATCACGTTTCTGCGCCTCAGTAATGTGAGCTTCTCCTCTGTCCGGTTTCCTGTCTGGACAATCAACCACTTTGTGTCCGTGCTTTCCACATGTAAAACATGTGATGATTCCTCCTCGGCCTCTTCCTCTACCTCGGTTACGAAGAAATGTGTTGCTGTCAGCATAACTGCCACCCTGCTTTGTATGCTGCTTCCTCGGCTCAGCATATGGCCGTCCTCACTGTGAGGATCCACCTCTCTCCATTTTACCCTGAGGCTTCTGCCAATCCTCCTCGGGCTTCTATGGCTTTCCCTGGGCAACTGCCTTGCCTCTGGGCTGACTTCTGCCTCGCCCTCGTTGTCCTTGCTTGTGGCTCAGCTTCTCCTCAGCCTTTAGAGCCATCTGGTATGCATCCTCGACTGTTCGGATGGTAACCATGCTCAATTCATCCTGAATGTCATACCTTAATACATTCAGGTATCTCACCACCTTCTCGTCATCGCTCTCCCGATGACCTGCTCGAATGTTGAGCCTGTAAAATTCTTCAGTGTACTCCTTCACCATCATCATTTTCTGTCTCAGGTTTTGCATTCGCCTGAACAGTGTGATCTGATAATCTCTGGGGATGAATTTCGCTTTCATCTTAGCGATCATCCTATCCCAGCTCTTGATTTTCTGTTTTCCTCGTGAACCTCTCTCTGCCTGTAGCTCGTCCCACCATAAGGCTGCACGCCCTTTCAACTTCGTGACAGCATGTCGAACTTTCTTATCTTCTTCCACATCTTCATAATCGAAGTATGTGTCAAGAGCTTGGATCCAATCCAACAGATCTTCTACATCCAGACTCCCTGCATAGACTGGAATATCCATTTTTGTTTTGGATCCCATCCTGGCGATAGCTTTTATCAATCGCTCTGTGGATGCATCTTCTGCTGAGACCTCTTCTGCGTGTCCAACTACTTCTTCTACCTCGGAATCACTAAACTCTCTTGCACTAGCTCCGTGTCTCTGCGCAGTCTCCATCTCCTCAAGCCTTTCTCGGAGATCTCTCATTTGGTGCTCTATCTCTGGATTCCTTGCCGGTCTGCCCCTTCTTCGTGTGTCCCTGTCTTCACGATCAGGTGACTTCCTTTCTCTTCTCAGCGGCATGATGTAATCGCTTCTCTCTGTTATCGGAACAAAGAGAACTCCTCTCCGGCTCTGATACCACTTGATGGGGAGTGTTGAGACCCTCACGGTCCAACCTGCTCTCACCAGGACCTTCTGTACCTTGGCTCGAAAGGTTATATCTTTTTCCTATCCCGTATCGGGACCTTCAGTCACCCACAGGATACGTTGATGATCTCCCGGCAATTATCTCAGGAAATCAGGTCTCGCGATATCGCGAGCCCTGTGTGCACGTTCTCATGCAACTCCAAATCCAAAACCCCGATCTCCGATGGTCCACAGTCAACGCCCTCGTCCTGTCGTGGATTTCCCTATCAAGAAATCGGCGAGTGTGATGTCGCTTTACCCTTGCGCCACAAACCTCCTAACGACAAATCCCGACCTCCCGAGATCTCGTGCCACCTGTCCTGTGGAGATTAACGGTTCCGAATAACTCGGGAAATTGCAACTCGCGATTTCTACAGGTCTACGCCTCACCTCATCAATCGCCAAATGTCGATATGTGATGGCGCTTGGGTTAACTTCCCACGACTTCTCCATGATATGCCGGTTTGCGGGACTTCACGATTCTCCACAGCAATTTCAAGTCGTCGATTCTGTTCCTCTTGAGGAATCCTTTCGCTCCAAGCTTTTCCCATTCGGAACCTCTCCTAGGTTTGTTCTCATTGTATTTGCAAGGAACTATCCCTCCTGAGCTTTCCCAACCTAACTCCTTCAGAGACTTACCTATGCTTCCTGTGCTCGACCTCCAACAACTCTCATAGTGTCGAGTTCTTTCAAATCTTGTACGCTTGCAGCCCAGTAATCATGGTCTTCAGGTGCTCAGACTATCTGCTGAGATTTCAAACCCAGCCTACACTTCTCCTGAACGACTCTGTTAACCCAAATTCACTCCTGGGCAGGTGGGAACAAGAGTTCAACTGTCTAGCCTCCTCAACGCACTCTATGCGGAGGATATCAACTGCACTCTATGCAGGAATCTCTTGGCTCAAACAGAAAAACAATTGAAACTCATTCTCCACTTCCTCTCATAGATTTCAAATCAAATATGAAATCACATATGCAACATATAAAACAAAGGCATAATAAGAAGCAAATATGCAACAGCATAATATCAACATAGAGAGACAACACACAAACCATGAAGTTGAATCAAAGACTTTCTTCTATTAATCCAATCTGTACATGGGTGTTCTGCACAAGCTCTCTGCTCTAATCTTCTTGCTCTCTATGATTCTTAGTGAATGAATACAATGTACAAAGGAGGGTGCCTGTATTCCATTTGCCCTCACGAAACTCTATCTATCAAATCTACAATAAATTTCCTATCTAACTACATTAGAGCTAATAAATGCCTCAACTACCTAAGGACATGAGCTTAAAGGCTCAAGGTCCATTTACATTACAAGTGCGCTTCTTTATGGCTGACTTCATTAAAGGGCGGCGCAACAACTTCTAAGTGTTTCAAAATTTGCGTCGCCCTGTCCAGCTGTTCTTCCACTTGATATGTTGGCTCGCTTGAATGAGTGAACGATGCTCCTGCATCAGAACAAACCCAGGAGGAGGTTCGAACCGGAAGAAGCTTCAAAGTAGGAGAAATCTCTAAGGCAGAGGACTAACGGCTAGGATTTGCATGATAGATCGATGAAGTCTCGATAACCGTTGGATCGTGAAAAAAATTTCATAGGGTTTAAGTGTGGGCGCATAGGGAGGACCAAAGCCCATCGGGATTCGGTCTTCGGCATTTGGCGAGGCAAAGGTTTTATACGTGTTGAAATCGCGATTACCGATTTCCCGATCTAATCGGAACCGTTGATTCGGTGGGACACACATCGAAGGATCCCTAAGAATTGGGGTTCTACATTCGGGGTTTTTGACACCAAGGAACACTTGCATCGTGGATTCGTGATCCACGAAATCCCGACGGTGACGTGGCAGTGTGGGACCACGAGGTTTAGCGGAGGTTTGTGGTGCAAGTGAATCGCGGCATCGCAAGTGCCGATTTCTCGATAGGGAAATCACCGACGAGCGGAAGCATTGACCTTTGACCATCAGATCTCAGGGTTCGGGGTTTTGCTTTGCACGAGATTGTGTAAACAAGTTTTGCGATATCGCGAAACCCAATTTCTCGATAAGCGAAGGAAGATCACGACAGGAGTTACTGTGGGTAGTGAGAACTCCTGAGAGGAGTTGGAAGAGTTCTTTGACTCTTCGGGCCTGAGACGAAGAAGGTCGTGGTGAGAGTGGGTCGCCTCTGAGGGTGAATTGCACCAGAGTGGTATCAGAGCGGGAGAAGAGTTCTCTTTGTTCCGGTAGCAGAGAGAAGTGGATTACACCATGCCGCCTAGAAGAGAAAGGCAGTCACCTGACCGAGAAGACAGGGATGCACGAAGAAGAGGAAGGCCGGCAGGGAACCCAGAAATAGAGCGCCAGATGTGAGATCTCCGAGCAAGGATTGAGGAGATGGAGACAGCGCAGAGACACGGAGTCGGCGCTGGAGAGTTCAGTGATTCCGAGGTGGAAGAGGAAGCTGGAAATGATGCGGAAGAGGTCTCAGTAGAGGATGCTTCAACCAAACGGTTGATTAGAGCCATCTCCAGAATGAGCTCAAAGACCAAGATGGACATTCCTATCTATGAGGGGAATCTAGACGCAGAAGAGTTTCTGGATTGGATCCGAGCACTCGACACCTACTTCGATTACGAAGACATCGAAGAGGACAAGAAGGTAAGGCATGCTGTTACCAAGTTGAAAGGACATGCAGCCTTATGGTGGGATGAGTTGCAGGATGATAGGTGCTGCAAAGGAAAACAGAAAATCAAAAGCTGGGACAGGATGATCGCTAAGATGAAAGAGAAATTCATCCCCAGAGATTATCATATCACACTGTTCAGGCGAATGTAGAACCTGAGACAGAAGTTGATAATGGTGAAGGAGTACACCGAGGAATTTTACAAGCTGACATTCGAGCAGGTCATCGGGAGAGCGATGATGAGAAGGTGGCGAGATATCTGAATGGTCTGAGGTATGACATTCAAGATGAGTTGAGCATGCTAACCATCAGGATGGTGGAAGATGCTTACCAATTGGCTCTGAAAGCCAAGGAGAAGCTGAGCCGTAAACAAGGTCAGCGAGGGCGAGGCGGGAGTCAGCCCAGTGGCAAAGCAGTTGCCCAAGAAAGAACTCAGAAGCCTAAGGAGGAATGGAATAAACCTCAGGGTAGAGTTGAAAGAGGTGGAACCTCACAGCAGAGGCAGCCACAACCTGAACATAGGAGACAAAAAAATGATCAGCGAGGAGACTACGCTGATGCGAATGTTCTTCCATGAACCAGAGGTCGAGGTAGAGGAAGAGGAGGAGTGATCACATGTTTTACATGTGGGAAGAATGGGCATAAGTCATTTGAGTGTCCAGAAAAGAAGCAAGCCGGAGGAGAAGCTCACATCGCTGAGGCGCAAAGGTGCGATGTTGAGAATGAAGACACCGGAAGTGGGAAGTCATTGACAATGCACAAAGTTCTCTTGAAACCTGAGAAAGAGGTAGGGGACACAGTTCATAGAACCCGACTGTTCAGGACCACATGCAAGACCAAGGGCTGGAAATGCAAGGTCATCGTGGACAGCGGAAGCACCGACAATCTCGTTTCAGTCGAGATGGTGGAGAAATTAGAGCTGGAAATGACCAATCACTCGAGTCCATATAAAGTATCGCAATTGCAGAAAGGACACCAAGTAAGTGTTACAAAACAATGCTTGGTTGAATTTAAAATGGGTGAATATAAGGATAAAATTATGTGTGATGTTATTCCCATGGATGTCTGTCATGTGTTATTGGGTAGACCATGGAAGTATGATAGAAATGTTGTTCATGATGGGAGAATAAACACATATACCTTGGAGAAGGATGGGAAAACACACAGATTGCTTCTGATAAAGGATAAAGAAGTGAAGCTGGAAGTAAGCAATACCATACTTCTCAATGAGATGGAGAAGAAGGAAGACCCACAATTATTTGTGGTCAGGAAACCGAGAGTTGTCCTGACAAGCACAAGAGTGGATGACTTGCCAGACGAAATTCAGGAACTGCTGGGAGAGTTCGCTGACATCATCGTGGACGAATTACCTCGTTCGTTGCCACCGATAAGGAGTGTGAGTCACCATATTGACCTCATACCAGGAGCAAGTTTGCCAAATAAGGAAGCATACAGGTTGACACCTCAGGAGAATGAGGAAGTCAAAAGGTAGGTACAGGATCTGCTGGACAAAGGACTAGTCAGAGAGAGTCTGAGTCCATGTGTTGTTCCGACAGTACTAAGTCCGAAGAAGGATGGAGGAAGGAGAATGTGTACAGACTCCAGAGTGATTAATAAAATCACCATCAGGTACATATTCCCACTGCCGAGAATGGATGATCTGATGGATTTCCTGAGTGGGGCAAATTATTTTTCGAAGATTGATCTGAAGAGCGGATATCATCAGATTCACATGAGAGAGGGTGATGAATGGAAGACAACATTCAAGACAAACGAGGGTTTGTATGAATGGTTGGTCATGCCGTTTGGTTTGACAAACGCGCCGAGCACATTCATGAGGCTGATGAATGAAGTCCTGTGGGAATTCATCAAGAAGTTTGTAGTCGTATATCTGGACGATATATTGGTTTTCAGTAAGACCAAGGCTGAACACTTGAAACATTTGGCCATTTTGATGAGAAGGCCGCAACAAGAGAAGCTGTTGGTCAATATGAAAAAGTGTTCCTTCATGAAGACAAAGCTCATTTATTTGGGTTTTGTGATCTCAGCGAATGAATTGAAGATGGATCCTGAAAAGGTGAAAGTGATAAAGAACTGGCCATCGCCCATAAATGTTTTTGAGGTAAGGAGTTTCCATGGATTGGTTAGTTTCTACAAAAAATTCATCAGGAATTTCAGTGGAATTAGCGCCGCAATGATGGACACAGTGAAGAAGCGGCATAAAGTTTTTAATTGAACGGTCGAGGCTGAAAGGAGCTTCAATTTGTTGAAGTGAAAGATAATAGAGCAACCAATTCTGGTGTTGCTTGAATTTCAGAAAACATTTCAAGTGAAATGTGATGCCAGTGGGTATGCTGCTGGAGGGGTCTTGAGTCAAGATGACAGACTTGTTGCATATTTTAGTGAGAAGCTGGACGACGCAAAGCTGAAATAATCCACATATGATAAGGAATTCTATGCCATCATACAGGCATTGAAGAAGTGGACGCATTACTTGATACCCAAGGAATTTGTTCTGTACAGTGATAATCATGCATTGCAGTTTGTGAGTCAACAAGAGAAGTTGGACCAGAAGCATGCAAAATGGGTAGAGTACATGCAGAACTTCACATTTGTGATCAAAGACATTTCAAGGACTACTAACAAAGTGGCAGATGCCTTGAGCAGAAAGTGTTTATTGCTGCAGGAGTTCAGAGTCAAGACGCTGGGTTTTGAAAATCTGAAGGAGATGTATGCAGGTGATGCAGACTTTGGAGAAGCATACGAGGCAGTTGAGAACCCAGTTCTCAGGGATCGGAGCCTGTGGATATATTTCATGATCCAGGAAGGATTGTTGTTCCGAGGCAATCAGCTGTGCATTCCAGATTGCTCCATGAGTGAGAATTTGGTGCGGGAAAAGCATAGCGGAGGCTTACCAGGTCATTTTGGACACAACAAGACATTTGTGAAGTTGAGTGAATCATATTTTTGGCCGGGCATGCGAGCAGATGTAAAAAGATTTGTTGACAGATGTAGGATTTGTCAACACGCGAAGGGCCGAAAGCAGAACACGGGTTTTTATCATCCATTGCCCATACCTGAGAGACCATGGGAGGAAATATGCATGGATTTTGTACTGGGTTTGCCGAGAACAAAGAGAGGAGTTGATTCCATCTTTGTGGTGGTATACAGGTTCTCGAAGATGGCACATTTTATTCCGTGCCAAAAGACCAGCGATGCGACACACATCGCAAACTTGTTTTTCAAAGAAATTGTTAGACTACAAGGATTGTCGAGAAGCATAGTCTCGGACAGGGATACCAAGTCCATAGGTCATTTTTGGAGGACTCTATGGAAAAATCTGGGGACCAATTTATCATTTAGTTCAGCATACCATCCACAGACGGATGGACAGACTGAGGTGGTCAACATAAGTCTTGAAGACTTGCTGAGAAGCTTGGTGGCGGAGCATCATAGCAGCTGGGACAACATTTTGCCACAAGCAGAATTCGCGTACAACGATTCGGTGAATTGGAGTACAGGCAGGAGTCCATTCCAGATTGTGTATGGAACACAACCGAGGGGAGTTTCTGAACTCAGGGAGTCAGAACAGGGAGCAACTAGCAGTGCTAACGCAGAATAATTCATTGAGGCGATGGAGGAACTTCACATGCAGGTGAAGCAGCGACTGCAGAAGTCGAATCAGGAGTACAAGCATAGAGCCGATCAATGGAAGAGACAACTTCAGTTTGAAGTTGGTGATTTGGTTCTATCCCACTTAAGGAAGGAAAGGTTCCCAAGGGGAACATATAACAAGGTCAAGATGAAGAAAATCGGACCATGAAGAGTCCTGAAGAAATTCGGGGAAAATGCATATGAGGTTGAGTTGCCTAAGGGCATCGGGATATCTCCAATTTTTAATGTTTTGGATTTATATCCATACAAGGACGGAGAAACAAAAGCTAGAACTGAGGAACCAGTGATCCAGTGGAAAAATCAATTACCAGTTTCACAGAAGCCAAAGATGGAGTGCATACCAGACAAGCGAGTGGCAAGGCAGACTAGGAGAAAGCAATATTTTGAATACCTGGTGAAATGGAAGAACCACCCAGTGGAGGATTCCAGCTGGGAGACAGAAGCAGTTATCCAAAAACATGGACAGACTGTACAGGAGCTCATGGACAAGAGCCCATGAAATTTTTCAAGCCGAGGAGTATGATGCAGGAGCATCGCTCACTTATCAAGTGAGCCAGCGCATGGGGAAGAAAAGACCACTGGATAGCGCTAGCATCAAATTTTGAAAACACCTTGGAAATTGTTGCGCCGCTCTTTCATGAATCCATTCATAAAGAAGCACACTTGTATTGTATTGTAGATAGGAAGGCATTTATTAGTTTTAATGCTGTTAGATAGGAATTAATTGTAGATTTGATAGTTGTAGAATTCGAGAGGGAAAACGGAATATAGGCACCCTCCTTTGTACTATTTTATTATTGAAAATCATCAAGCATTCAGAAGAGAAGAGTAGAGCAGAGAGATTGTGGAGAACACCCATGTACAGAATGAATTAATAGAAGAAAGACTTTTATTCAGCCTCATGGTTTGTGTTGTTTCTCTGTGTAGATATTATGCTCATGGATGTTTGCTTTCTGTCATCCATTTGCTTTGATATGTTGTGCATGTGATTTCATGATTGAATTGAAATCTGTGAGAGAGAGGAGAATGAGTTTCAATTGTTTCTCTATCTGAGCTAGGAGATTCCTGCATAGAGTGCAGTCGAATTCATCCGCATAGAGTGCATTTATGAGGCCAGATAGTTAAACTCTTATTCTCATCTGCCCATAAGTTGGTTTGGGTTGAGGAAGCCGCACAGGAGAAGTGCAGGCCGAAATAGAAATCTCATCAGTTTGTCTGAGCAAAGGAATACAGGAATTTCTGTGGCTGCGAGTAGACAGGGTCTGGAAGAATTCAACACTTGGAGAGCTGTTGAAAGTCAAGCACAGGAAGTGTGCGCAAAGATCTCTGAAGGAGTCAGAGGAATTAAGATCGGGAGGGATAGTTCCTTCGTGCTACTGTGGGAATAGACCCAGGAGGAGGTTCGAACCGAAAGAAGCTTCGAAGTAGGAGAAATATCTAAGGCAAAAGACTGACGGCCAGGATTTGCATGATAGATCGGTGAAGTCCCGATAACCGTTGCATCGTGAAAAAAATTGTGCAGGGTTTAAGTGTGGGCGCATAGGGAGGACCAAAGCCCATTGGGACTCGGTCTTCGGCGTTTGGCGAGGCAAAGGTTTTATACACGTTGAAATCACGATTACCGATTTCCCGATCTAATCGGAACCGTTGATTCAGTGGGACACGCGTCGAAGGATCCCTAAGAATTGGGGTTCGGCATTCGGGGTTTTCGACACCAAGGAACACTTGCATCGTGGATTCGGGATCCGCGAAATCTTGACGGTGACGTGGCAGTGTGGGACCACGAGGTTTAGCGGAGGTTTGTGGCGCAAGTGAATCGTGGCATCGGAAGTGCCGATTTCCCGATAGGGAAATCCCTGACGAGCGGAAGCGTTGACCTTTGACCATCAGAGCTCGGGGTTCGGGGTTTTCCTTTGCACGAGATTGTGTAAACAAGTTTCACGATATCGTGAAACCCGATTTCCCGATAAGCGAAGGAAGATCGCGAAAGGAGTTACTGTGGGTAGTGAGAACTCCCGAGAGGAGTTAGAAGAGTTCTTTGACTCTTCGGGCCTGAGACGAAGAAGGTCCTGGTGAGAGCGGGTCACCTCTGAGGGTGACTTGTGTCACATAATTTCATTTTGTTCATAGTAATTAACAATTTTAAAACAATAAACCAATAAGGTTGACTTATATATTAAAAAGTAAAGTTCCAAGTACAGTGACCATCAAGTAATTCAAGTTATATGATTTAGTTTCAAGTATAGTGACCATCAAGTGATTCAAGGTACATGATTTAGTTTCATTTATTTTTTCACTCAAATCAACTTTGAGCAAATGAAAAAGACTTTAATGCTCTATTTACATCAATTTATTTCATTGACATTATAACATTTGTGTTATTATATTCAATCCCAATGAATTTCATGAAATATTTTATGTAAGCGACTTTGAAAAACTATTTCGTATAAATCTTTTAAACTATGATAAAGTTTTACTTTACCTATGATCCAATAAACTATGATAAAATTTTAAATTGACTTTGATCCAACATATATTATCTTTGATGCAATTCAACATAAGTATAGGTTAAAATGTCACACACATTTCGATATTTTCATTTTTGTCATAGTAATTATCAATTTTAAAACAATAAACCAATAAGGTTGACTAATATTTAAAAAAAAACAAGTTCCAAGTGCACTGAAAGTAATTCAAGGTACATGATTTAGTTTTAAGTACAGTGATCATCAAGTAATTCAAGGTACATGATTTAGTTTCATTTAGTTTTTCACTCAAATCAACTTTGAGCAAATGAAAAAGACTTTAATGCTCTATTTACATTAATTTATTTCGTAAATTAAAGTATCAATACATCA
>ML786338.1:771480-781901 GCA_009831015.1 Picea engelmannii | reverse complement strand
ACAGGGCTACTCATCTATTAGTTACATGGATATTATTCTATGACTTGGTCCAAGTACATTTCCATTAATTTATTTCGTAAATTAAAGTATCAATACATCATTAATATTTTAATATTCAATTGATGTATGAATAATATTTCACTGATCAATACTTTAATGTTATAGTGTAATATTTTAGTGGTTGTCATTTTTCATTACAAGGATATTTCAAAATATAAACTAAGACAGGGCTACTCATCTATTAGTTACATGGATATTAACCTATGACTTGGTCCAAGTACATTTCCATCATCACCCCTTAGAAAGTAATACATGAAATTGAATGTTTACAAGTTTATTTACATAATCTATGTAAATATTCACATAATGATGCAGTAGCATCGCTCACTCATCAAGCAAGCCAGCGCGCAGGGCAGAAAAGACCGCTGGATAGCGCCAGCATCAAATTTTGAAAACACCTTGGAAATTGTTGCGCCGCTCTTTCATGAAGCCATTCATAAAGAAGGGCACTTGTATTGTATTGTAGATAGGAAGGCATTTATTAGTTTTAATGCTGTTAGATAGGAATTAATTGTAGATTTGATAGTTGTAGAATTCGAGAGGGCAAACGGAATATAGGCACCCTCCTTTGTATTATTGTATTATTCAGAATCATCAAGCATTCAAAAGAGAAGAGAAGAGCAGAGAGCTTGTGGAGAACACCCATGTACAAAATGAATTAATAGAAGAAAGACTTTGATTCAGCCTCATGGTTTGTGTTGTTTCTCTGTGTAGATATTATGCTCATGGATGTTTTCTTTCTTTCATGCATTTGCTTTGATATGTTGTGCATGTGATTTCATGATTGAATTGAAATCTGTGAGAGAGAAGAGAATGAGTTTCAATTGTTTCTCTGTTTGAGCCAGGAGATTCCTGCATAGAGTGCAGTCGAATTCATCTGCATAGAGTGTGTTGATGAGGCCAGATAGTTAAACTCTTATTCTCATCTGCCCAGAAGTTGGTTTGGGTTGAGGAATCCGCGCAGGAGAAGTGCAGGCCGAAATAGAAATCTCAGCAGTTTGTCTGAGAAAAGGAAGATAATGATTTCTATGGCTGCGAGTACACAGTGTCTGGAAGAATTCAACACTTGGAGAGCTCTTGAAAGTCAAGCATAGGAAGTGTGTGCAAAGATATCTGAAGGAGTTTGAGGAACTAAGATCGGGAGGGATAGTTCCTTCGTGCTACTGTGGGAACATGATGGTGAGTGTTGAGACTCTCACGGTCCAACCCGCTCTCACCAGGACCTTCTGTACCTTGTCCTGAAAGGTTATATCCCTTTCCTATCCTCTATCGGGACCTTCAGTCACCCACAGGATACGCTGATGATCTCCCGGCAATTATCTCAGGAAATCAGGTCTCGCGATATCGCGAGCCCTGTGTGCACGTTCTCGTGCATCTCCAAATCCCGAACCCCGATCTCCGATGGTCCACAGTCAACGCCCTCGTCCTGTCGGGGATTTCCCTATCGAGAAATCGGCGAGTGTGATGTCGCTTTACCCTTGCGCCACAAACCTCCCAATGCCGAATCCCAACCTCCCGGGATCTCGTGCCACCTGTCATGTGGAGATTAACGGTTCTGAATAACTCGAGAAATCACAACTCGCGATTTCTATGGGTCTGCGCCTCACCTCGTCAATCGTCGAATGTCGATATGCGATGGCGCTTGGGTTAACTTCCCATGACTTCTCCGCGATCTGCCGGTTTGCGGGACTTCGCGATTATCCACAGTGATTTCAAGTCGTCGATTCTCTTCCTCTTGAGGAATCCTTTCGCTCCAATATTTTCCTGTTCGGAACCTCTCCTGGGTTTGTTATCACCGTATTTTCAAAGAACTATCCCTCCTAAGCTTTCCCAACCTGACTCCTTCAGAGACTTATCTACGCTTCCTGTGCTCGACCTCCAACAACTCTCCTAGTGTCGAGTTCTTTCAAATCCTGTACGCTTGCAACCCAGTAATCACGGTCTTCAGGTGCTCAGACTATCTGCTGAGATTTCAAACCTAGCCTGCACTTCTCCTGCATGGCTCTGTTAACCCAAATTCACTCCTGGGCAGGTGGGAACAAGAGTTCAACTGTCTAGCCTCCTCAACGCACTCTATGAGGAGGAATTCAACTGCACTCTATGCAGGAATCTCTTGGCTCAAATAGTAAAACAATTGAAACTCATTCTCCTCTTCCTCTCACAGATTTTAAATCAACTATGAAATCACATACGCAACATATAAAACAAAGGCATAATAAGAAGCAAATATGCAACAGCATAATATCAACATAGAGAGACAACACACAAACCATGAAGTTGAATCAAAGACTTTCTTCTATTAATCCAATCTGTACATGGGTGTTCTGCACAAGCTCTCTTCTCTGCTCTTCTTTCTCTCTATGATTCTGAATGAATGAATACAATGTACAAAGAAGGGTGCCTATATTCCATTTTCCCTCACGAAACTCTAGCTATCAAATCTACAATAAATTTCTTATCTAACTACATTAGAGCTAATAAATGCCTCAGCTGCCTAAGGACGTGAGCTTAAAGGCTTAAGTTCCATTTACATTACAAGTGCGCTTCTTTATGGCTGACTTCATTAAAGGGCGGCGCAACAACTTCTAAGTGTTTCAAAATTTGCATCGCGCTGTCCAGCTGTTCTTTCGCTTGATATGCTGGCTCGCTTGAATGAGTGAACGATGCTCCTGCATCATACTCCTCGGCTTGAAAATATTCATGGGCTCCTGTCCATGAGCTCCTGCACAGTGTGACCATGCTTTTGTATAACTGCCTTAGTCTCCCAGCTGGCATCCTCCACTGGGTGGTTCTTCCATTTTACCAAGTATTCAAAATACTGCTTGCGCCTGGTCTTCTTTCCTACTCTTTTATCGAGTATGTACTCCATATGAGGCTTCTCTGCAACTGGTAATTGCTTCTGCCACTGGACCACTGGTTCCTCAGTTCCAGTGTCTGCTTCTGCAGCCCTGTAAGGGTATAAATCCGAAATATTAAAAATTGGAGATATCCCGATGCCTTTTGGAAACTCAATGTCATATGCGTTTTCCCCGAACTTCTTCAGGACTCTGCACGGTCCGATTTTCCTCATATTGAGTTTTTTATATGTTCCCCTTGGGAACCTTTCCTTCCTTAAGTGCGCCAGAACCATGTCCCCAACTTCGAACTGAAGTTGTCTCTTCTGTTGATCGGCTCTGTGCTTGTACTCTTGATTTGATTTCTGCAGTCACTGCTTCACCTTCGTGTGAAGTTCATCCATCGCTTCAGCGAATTCTTCAGCACTCGCGCTGCTAGTTTCAGCCTGTCCTGACTCCCTGATCTCAGAAACTCCTCTTGGCTGTGTTCCATACAAAATCTGGAATGGGATTCTCCCTGTACTCCGATTCACCGAATCGTTGTACGCAAACTCTGCCTGTGGTAGGATCTGGTCCCAACTGCTATGGTGCTCTGTCACCAAGCTTCTGAATAAATCCCTTAAGCTCCTGTTGACCACTTCCGTCTGACCATATGTCTGGGGGTGATAAGATGAACTAAAAGACAAATTAGTTTCGAGCTTCTTCCATAGAATCCTCCAAAAATGACCTATGAATTTCGTATCCCTGTCCAAGACTATGCTCCTCGGCAATCTATGCAATCTGACAATTTCTTTGAAAAACAAGTTTGCGATGTGGGTTGCATCGCTAGTCTTATGACATGGAATAAAATGTTCCATCTTAGAAAACATGTCCACCACCACAAAGATGGAATCAACTCCCCTTTGCATCCTCGGCAATCCCAGAACAAAATCCATACTAATTGCCTCCCATGGTCTCTCGGGTATGGGCAACGGCTGATAGAACCCTGTGTTTTTCTTTCGGCCCTTCGCATGTTGACATATTCTACACCTGTCAACAAAATTTTTCACATCTGCGCGCATGCCTGGCCAATAATATGATTCGCTCAGATTTGCGAATGTTTTGTCATGTCCAAAATGACCTGCTAAACCCCTGCTATGTTTTTCCTTCACTAAATTTTCCCTCATGGAACAATCTGGAATGCACAGTTGATTGCCTTTGAACAACAATCCATTCTGTATCAGGTAGTCTATCCACGGGCTCCGATCTCTGAGAACTTGATTCTCAGTTGCCTCGTATGCTTCCCCGAAGTCTGCATCACCTGTGTACATGTCCTTTAGGTTTTCAAAACCCAAGGTCTTGACCCTGAATTCCTGTAGTAGCAAACATTTTCTGCTCAAAGCATCAGCCACTTTGTTAGCAGTCCCTGAAATGTGTTTGATCACAAATGTAAAATTTTGCATGTACTCTACCCAATTTGCATGCTTCTGATTCAACTTTTCCTGTTGACTTACGAACTGCAATGCATGATTATCGCTGCACAAAATGAATTCCTTGAGTATCAAGTAATGCCTCCACTTTTTCAATGCCTGTATGATGGCATAGAAATCTTTGTCGTATGTGGAGTATTTAAGCTTCACATCATTTAGCTTCTCACTGAAATATGCCACAGGTCTATCATCCTGACTTAAGACCCCTCCATTAGCATACCCGTTGGCATCGCATTTCAATTGAAATGTTTTCTGAAAGTTTGGCAACACCAGAATTGGTTGTTCTGTTATCTTTCGCTTCAACAAATTGAAGCTCCTTTCAGCCTCGGATGTCCAATGAAAAAATTTATGTCGCTTCTTCACTGTGTCCATCATCGCGGCGCTAATTCCACTAAAATTCCAAATGAATTTCATGTAGAAACTAGCTAAACCATGAAAACTTCTTACTTCAAAAACTTTCCTCGGTGATGGCCACTTCCTGATCACTTCCACCTTCTCAGGATCCGTCTTCAGTTCATTCAATGAAATTACAAAGCCCAAGTAAACGAGCTCTGTCTGCATGAAGGAACACTTCTTCATATTAACCAACAGCTTCTCCTGCTGCAATCTACTCATCACAATGGCTAAATGCTTCAAGTGTTTAGCTTTGATCTTAATGAAGATCAGTATGTCGTCCAGGTATACGACAACAAATTTACCGATGAATTCCCGCAGGACTTCATTCATCAGCCTCATGAATGTGCTCGACGCGTTTGTCAAACCAAATGGCATGACCAACCATTCATACAAACCCTCGTTTGTTTTGAATGTTGTTTTCCATTCATCTCCTTCTCTCATCTGGATATGATGATATCCTCTCTTGAGATCAATATTCAAAAAATAATTTTCCCCACTTAGGCAATCCATCAAGTCATCCATTCTCGGCAGTGTAAATCTGTACCTGATGGTGATTTTATTGATTGCTCTGGAGTCTGTACACATCCTCTAGCCTCCATCCTTCTTCATACTTAGTACTTTCGGAACAACACATGGACTAAGACTTTCCCTCACCAGTCCTTTGTCCAGTAAATCCTGCACCTGCTTTCTGACCTCCTCGTTCTCCTGAGGTGTCAACCTGTACGCAGCCTTATTCGGAAAACTTGCTCCAGGTATGAGGTCAATGTGGTGACTTACAGTTCATATTGGTGGCAATGAACGAGGTAGTTCGTCCACGATGATATCAGCAAACTCTCCCAGCAGTTCCTGAATCTCATCTAGCAAGTCGTCCACTCTTGTACTAGTCAGGACAATCCTCGGTTTCCCGACCACAAAGAATTGTGGATCTTCATTCTTCTCCATCTCTGTGAGAAGTTCTTTCCCACTCATGAGAAGTATCGTACTGGTTACTTTCGGCTTCACTTCTTTATCCTTTATCGGACGCAGTCTGTGTATGCCAGTGGGTATGTTGTTGGAGGGGTCTTGAGTCAAGATGACAAACTTGTTGCATATTTCAGCGAGAAGCTAGACGACACAAAGCTGAAATAATCCACATATGATAAGGAATTCTATGCCATCATACAGGCATTGAATAAGTGGAGGCATTACTTGATACCCAAGGAATTTGTTCTGTACAGTGATAATCATGCATTGTAGTTTGTGAGTCAACAAGAGAAGTTGGACCAGAAGCATGCAAAATGGGTAGAGTACATGCAGAACTTCACATTTGTGATCAAACACATTTCAAGGACTGCTAACAAAGTGGCAGATGCCTTGAGCAGAAAGTGTTTATTGCTGCAGGAGTTCAGAGTCAAGACGTTGGGTTTTGAAAATCTGAAGGAGATGTATGCAGGTGATGCAGACTTTGGAGAAGCGTACGATGCAGCTGAGAACCCATTTCTCAGGGATCGGAGCCCGTGGATAGATTTCATGATCTAGGAAGGATTTTTGTTCTGAGGCAATCAGCTGTGCATTCCAGATTGCTCCATGAGTGAGAATTTGGTGCGGGAAAAGCATAGCGGAGGCTTAGCAGGTCATTTTGGACACAACAAGACATTTGTGAAGTTGAGCGAATCATATTTTTGGCCGGGCATGCGAGAAGATGTAAAAATATTTGTTGACAGATGCAGGATTTGTCAACACGCGAAGGGCCGAAAGCAGAACGCAAGTTTTTATCATCCATTGCCCATACCTGAGAGGCCATGGGAGGAAATCAGCATGGATTTTGTATTGGGTTTGCTGAGAACAAAGAGAGGAGTTGATTCCATATTTGTGGTGGTAGACAGGTTCTCGAAGATGGCACATTTTATTCCATGCCAAAAGACCAGCGATGCGACGCACATCGCAAACTTGTTTTTCCAAGAAATTGTTAGACTACAAGGATTGCCGAGAAGCATAGTTTCGGACAGGGATACCAAGTTCATAGGTCATTTTTGGAGGACGCTATGGAAAAATCTGGAGACTAATTTATCATTTAGTTCAGCATACCATCCACAGACAGATGGACAGACCAAGGTGGTAAAAAAAAGTCTTGAAGACTTGCTAAGAAGCTTGGTGGCGGAGCATCATAGCAGCTGGGACAACATTTTGCCACAAGAAGAATTCGCGTACAACGATTCGGTGAATCGGAGTATAGGCAGGAGTCCATTCCAGATTGTGTATGGAACACAACCGAGGGGAGTTTCTGAAATCAGGGAGTCATAATAGGGAGCAACTAGCAATGCTAGCGCAGAAGAATTCGTTGAGGCGATGGAGGAACTTCACATGCAGGTGAAGCAGCAACTGCAGAAGTTGAATCAGGAGTACAAGCGCAAATCCGATCAGTGGAAGAGACAACTTCAGTTTGAAGTTGGTGATTTGGTTCTAGCCCACTTAAGGAAGGAAAGGTTCCCAAGGGGAACATATAACAAGCTCAAGATGAAGAAAATCGGACCGTGCAGAGTCCTGAAGAAATTCGGGGAAAATGCATATGAGGTTGAGTTGCCTAAGGGCATCGGGATATCTCCAATTTTTAATGTTTCGGATTTATATCCATACAAGGATGGAGAAACAGAAGCTAGAACTGAGGAACCAGTGATCCAGTGGCAAAATCAATTACCAGTTTCACAGAAGCCGCAGATGGAGTGCATACCAGACAAGCGAGTGGCAAGGCAGACCAGGAGAAAGCAGTATTTTGAATACCTGGTGAAATGGAAGAACCACCCAGTGGAGGATTCCAACTGGGAGACAGAAGCAGTTATCCAAAAACATGGACAGACTGTGCAGGAGCTCATGGACAGGAGCCCATGAAATTTTTCAAGCCAAGGAGTATGATGCAGGAGCATCGCTCACTCATCAAGCGAGCCAGCGCATGGGGAAGAAAAGACCGCTGGATAGCGCTAGCATAAAATTTTGAAAACACCTTGGAAATTGTTGCGCCGCTCTTTCATGAAGCCATTCATAAAGAAGGGCACTTGTATTGTATTGTAGATAGGAAGGCATTTATTAGTTTTAATGCTGTTAGATAGGAATTAGTTGTAGATTTGATAGTTGTAGAATTCGAGAGGGCAACCGGAATATAGGCACCCTCCTTTGTATTATTGTATTATTCAAAATCATCAAGCATTCAGAAGAGAAGAGCAGAGCAGAGAGCTTGTGGAGAGAACCCATGTACAGAATGAATTAATAGAAGAAAGACTTTGATTCAACCTCATGGTTTGTGTTGTTTCTCTGTGTAGATATTATGCTCATGGATGTTTTCTTTCTGTCATGCATTTGCTTTTATATGCTGTGCATGTGATTTCATGATTGAATTGAAATCTGTGAGAGAGAGGAGAATGAGTTTCAATTGTTTCTCTATCTGAGCTAGGAGATTCTTGCATAGAGTGCAGTTGAATTCATCCGCATAGAGTGCGTTTATGAGGCCAGATAGTTAAACTCTTATTCTCATCTTCCCAGAAGTTGGTTTGGGTTGAGGAAGTCGCATAGGAGAAGTGCAGGCCGAAATAGAAATCTCATCAGTTTGTCTAAGCAAAGGAATACAGGGATTTCTGTGGCTGCGAGTACAGAGGGTCTAGAAGAATTCAACACTTGGAGAGCTGTTGAAAGTCGAGCACAGGAAGTGTGCGCAAATATATCTGAAGGAGTCAGAGGAATTAAGATCAGGAGGGATAGTTCCTTCGTGCTACTGTGGGAATAGACCCAGGAGGAGGTTCAAACCGGAAGAAGCTTTGAAGTAGGAGAAATCTCTAAGGCAGAAGACTGACGACCAGGATTTGCATGATAGATCGGCGAAGTCCTGATAACCGTTGGATCGTGAAAAAAATTGCGCAAGGTTTAAGTGTGGGTGCATAGGGAGGACCAAAGCCCATCGGGATTCGGTCTTCGGCGTTTGGTGAGGAAAAGGTTTTATACGCATTGAAATCGCGATTACCGATTTCCCGATCTAATCGGAACCGTTGATTTGGTGGGACACGCGTCGAAGGATCCCTAAGAATTGGGGTTCGGCATTCGGGGTTTTCGACACCAAGGAACACTTGCATCATGGATTCGCGATCCGCGAAATCCCGACGGTGACGTGGCAGTGTGGGACCACGAGGTTTAGCGGAGGTTTGTGGCGCAAGTGAATTGCGGCATCACAAGTGTCGATTTCCCGATAGGGAAATCCCTGACGAGCGGAAGCGTTGACCTTTGACCATCAGAGCTCGGGGTTCAGGGTTTTGCTTTGCACGAGATTGTGTAAACAAGTTTCGCGATATCGTGAAACCCGATTTCCCGATAAGCGAAGGAAGATCGCGACAGGAGTTACTGTGGGTAGTGAGAACTCCCGAGAGGAGTCAGAAGAGTTCTTTGACTCTTCGGGCCTGAGACGAAGAAGGTCCTGGTGAGAGCGGGTCGCCTCTGAGGGTGAATTGCGTCGCATAATTTCATTTTTTTCATAGTAATTAACAATTTTAAAACAATAAACCAATAAGGTTGACTTATATATTAAAAAGTAAAGTTCCAAGTACAGTGACCATCAAGTAATTCAAGTTACATGATTTAGTTTCAAGTATAGTGACCATCAAGTGATTCAAGGTACATGATTTAGTTTCATTTATTTTTTCACTCAAATCAACTTTGAGMAAATGRAAAAGAMTTTAATGYTSTATTTACATCAKTTTATTTCATTGAYATTATAASATTTGTGTTATTATATTCAATCTTCAATCCCAGTGAATTTCATGAAATATTTTATGTAAGCRACTTTGAAAAACTATTWCGTATAAATCTTTTAAACTATGATAAAGTTTTACTTTACCTATGATCCAATAAACTATGATAAACTTTTAAATTGACTCTGATCCAACATATATTATCTTTGATGCAATTCAACATAATTCACATAATTTCATTTTTGTCATAGTAATTAACAATTTTAAAACAATAAACCAATAAGGTTGACTTATATATTAAAAATTAAAGTTCCAAGTATAGTGACCATCAAGTAATTCAAGTTACATGATTTAGTTTCAAGTATAGTGACCATCAAGTGATTCAAGGTACATGATTTAGTTTCATTTATTTTTTCACTCAAATAAACTTTGAGCAAATGGAAAAGACTTTAATGCTCTATTTACATCAGTTTATTTCATTGGCATTATAACATTTGTGTTATTATATTCAATCTTCAATCCCAGTGAATTTCATGAAATATTTTATGTAAGCGACTTTGAAAAACTATTTCGTATAAATCTTTTAAACTATGATAAAGTTTTACTTTACCTATGATCCAATAAACTATGATAAACTTTTAAATTGACTCTGATCCAACATATATTATCTTTGATGCAATTCAACATAATTATAGGTTAAAATGTCACAAACATTTCCATATTTTCATTTTTGTAATAGTAATTATCAATTTTAAAACAATAAACCAATAAGGTTGACTAATATTTAAAAAAAACAAGTTCCAAGTGCACTGAAAGTAATTCAAGGTACATGATTTAGTTTCAAGTACAGTGATCATCAAGTAATTCAAGGTACATGATTTAGTTTCATTTAGTTTTTCACTCAAATCAACTTTGAGCAAATGAAAAAGACTTTAATGCTCTATTTACAT
>ML786338.1:750246-762407 GCA_009831015.1 Picea engelmannii | reverse complement strand
TATAATATTAATAGTTCAATTGGTTCAATTAATATATTAATAGTGTAATGTATTAATATATTTTTAAATTTATTAAGTAGCCAAAATAATTTAAAAAATAAATAGATTAAGATAGATTTATAATTCCAAGTTTATAATGTCTAACTAAAACTAACTATTAAAACAAACTAATAAAAACAAAATTAAACTATTAATATATATAACTTACTATCTAATACTACACAACTATAACTTTATAAAATCAAATGATCACTTATTAACAGAGTCAATTTAATTACAAATGTACAATGTTTACAAATTACAGATTTGAATGAAATCCTGAAAAACTCATTTGTAATCTGTCATAAGACAGCGAGACTATTGTTTTTTGATTTTATAATTTTTTGAAAGGGAAAATAAAAACTATCTAAACTAAACAACTAAAATACTAACTCTAACTACAAATATAAACTACACATATATCTAACTAAACTACTTGAATTATACTAACAAATTAACTATCAAATAAACAACAAACTGACCTGAAGTAATGCTTTAGGTTTGCCCTGTGTATGCTATGATTATCTTAGTTGATCGGAGGGAGGAAACCCGCACCGGATTCTGCAAGAGCTTCTCGTAAACTAGAAGCAGTTGTGCTCTTCAAATATAATTATAGGACAAACAAGACATAAAAAATTACAGCAACCTTATGATTTATAAATCTTCACAGTTAGATAAATCTGTATGCAAAGATCTATACAAAATGATTCAATTAACGAAGAAGAGAAATCTGTGATTCATTAACTGAAACAAAGTAATTGTTGTACTTTTAAATAATGAAAGAGATCAGATATGGATAGCACATTAATCAAATCATATCATTCTGCAATAGATTATGATAGCTAAAGTAGTCTATAATCAACTGCAAACTGATATGCAAAAACATGAAACAAAAGATTGATATATTGAAAGCGAAAGTTGTTACAAGACATCAACTTTCGTCTCAGTCTAAATCATAAATCCATAGTCTGGTTCTCCCATAGTGAGGATGATGATTCGTTTATTACAAAAATGAAAAGTATTTAAAGACCTTCCACAAGGTAAAACATCCCTGTGGAAAGTATCAAAACTGTTTACACAAACCTAGGAAAATATCCCAAGTCTAACTAAACTAACAACCTAAAATAAAAACTATATCACACAAATATCTCCTAGACTGCCACAGCATGCCCAAATTGATTATTGCAATTCGAATGTACCTGAAAGAGGACAAAAATAGGCAAGTTAAAAGGATATTTTATTAATAAAATTGATAAAAATCTAATTTCTAAGACTAGCTACAAAATCTTGCAATTCTGTAGCTAGTCTAAATTAAACACAGAATCATATTAAAAATCAATTCGAATCTTTAAAAACATATTCAAAAATATTTGGTTTCTAAAAGAATCACTCAAATCGACACTTGTATGCAAATTGATCAAAACCAAATCAAATGATAACAAAGATGAATACACTCTATTTAATTCGTTATCACCAATTTGGATTAACATAATCATATTGGATAACTCAACAGCAATAAAATCATTTCATGGACCAATTGAAATCAAAATCAACAGTTTATGTTGTTCCAACTATTAACAAAATCACATCGAATCCAAACGAAATCGACTGTATCGTTTTCTCAAATTGACAACACTATTTTAAACATAACCAAACGATCCATGCTATTAGTGAATCAAATCAAAACCTGTATGTAAATTATCACAAATGAAATAACAATGGAATTAATCGGTTGATAACAGGATCTGTGGAATTCGTCAATCATCTTTTATTTCCAATTGGGGCAAACACAACCAATTGACAGTCCACGAAATCATCACTTGAATTCATTTCAAAACGAATTATTAGCCGAATTTTCTCATCCAAATTCAACAGAAATAAAATCAAAACCAAAAGAGCAGCATCAAATCGATTTTCGATACGAATCCAACTCAAAAAAGTAATCGTGCTAACTCAAGATACGCAACAATCCAATTGAAACAAGAGCGAATCAAACAGTTTGAGTTTGACATAATCATTATGAATCAACACAGTTCCATAATTTCGGTGAGGAGATCTTTTGCACAGGTCAGATAAAATCCAAATCCAAATGAGAATGTTGATAAAATAGAGTCGTTTTCCCAATTTAATAGACTACATGGTATTTATCAAACCAATTCGATCCTATGAAATCGTTTCAAAAATCAAATCATAAAAACTAAATCAGATCCATTGATATCCAACGACAACAAAATCATGTTAAATCAAAACATAACCGTGTTCTAATTTTAGCGTAAAAAAACCTCTGTTCAGGTCAGATAAAAACAAAATCCAAGTGAAAGAAAAACCCATTGATTTCGTTAATTCAAACCAACAGAATTATTCAAAATGAATCAAACCCAATGAAAACCAATCAATTGCTAAATTGGGCACGACCAAATTGTATAACAAAATCATAACTTCATTTAATTTTAGCAAAACAAAAACAATGTACAAGATCCATAACATAACCGTTTTTGATAATCAAACTATGACAGAGTCATCTCGAACAATGGACAGGGCTAATTAAAAACCAAACTCAATTCATTATATTAATCATAGCAATTCATAAAAGGAAATTGATATTGAAATTCATACCTGGATCAAATGAAACGACTTTGCTTATGACAGCTTGGAATTGACGAAGGCTGTAACCGATTCGACATTCTTAAATACGATTGAACCAGTGGTTTTATGCTTCTTGTCAGTAGCTTAAAGCTTGTCCCTTTCTCTTGTCAACACTGTAACTTGGTTTTCCAATGATTTGATTTTCAACTGTACTAAGGGAACGTCAATATAGTAGCGCTCCAGCCATACATTACATTGGTTACATGATGTTTGTCTGAGCTTCGAAATGACAGTCGAGGGTTTTTTCAGATCACTGAGGGTTTCATTAGGTAGCTTGATCCCTGGGTAGCTAGGATTGTTCTTTAGACAAGGGGGTAAATTAGAAACAAAGTCATAGGGTGGCTCGGAGCACAGACCACGTGAATAAGGGTATTCACTAGCTAGGAAGTGCTCGATATCAGAGTCAAAGTATTTGTTGAGGACTATGGGTTTTTGATCATCGTTTGGCTTAGGCTTATTCCGGGCAAGTCTTGATATCAATCGAGCATTATTTTTTCCTTTGTTATCGACAATAGGGTTACCCTTGACCTTCTTGTTCACAGTCTTTTTTACAGCTTCAACCTTGTCTGTTATAATGTTAGGTAGGTCGATATCAGGGCTGAACGAGGGTTTGGGAGAGGGTAAAAGGGAATGGAAAGGAACGGGTGGCCCGACCTTAGTCTCGCTAACCACAGGCTTATCGATTTGGACAGGCTTTGAATCAACAAAACCATTTTGAGACAGAAAAGCTTGCCAATTATTGTCGTGGAGGTTTATATAATGAACGGCGATAAGTCTAATCAAGCCATGGTGAAACAAGATGCTATCGACCTTCTCGCATTTGAACCTCTTAGCCATTTTTTAAAGACTACACTGGAAATAAAATGGCATGTTCAATGGATAACCCATGAAATTCATTAACAGTCGAAGGTGATAAAGAAAAACCAATCCATACCGACCCTCACAGGTCACAAATTGTTTGACCATTATCAAAAGATCATGCCACCTAGGTTTAAGTGTGGAAATAGGCATACCTTTGTCACAGGATGTAACCTTTCATGATACGAATAGCAAAGGCCATGGCACCTCGTCGACTTTAGAGTTTTTAAACCATTGCTGGCCCATGGCTGCCAATCCTGTGGTAGAGCTTATGAACTCTTCATTCAGCTCAAGCTGAATGTCACCTACTTTAGCCCTACACCCATCAAAGGTAAGGGCGAATTGTTATGCAACAAACAAATTGAAACCCTCGAACCTCTATACAAACGTGAGCCAACCATTATCTTGTAAATGATTTCGGGCGTTATCAAAGAGTAACAGGGCTTGCCTCCCATTTGGCTCTATTCGCAACACCGGTGCCATAGAGAGGAGCACACGATGAGCGATGTGAATGAGCCAGGGTTTGACTTATAGCATACACAGGAGCAGATTGCTCACAGGCTTACCCGAAACTAGCAAGGGTGAAACAAGGATAGGGGTAAACATTAATGACATATCGTGCGAAGGTGGTGGAACTATTTCTGCCCATGCAGAATAGTCATTACTATGGTACAACCGCCAGCGCTATAACTATTCAAATTACAACGCATATGTGTTACAACCATGCCACTTCAATCAATCAATCGAAACCTTTGGTAAGTGGATTAATCATTCGCGTGAGCAATAGTTACACCATAGTTTTAAAACCAAGCAAATGAATCGAAACCAAAGCCAAGGGTTTGACTATGTGACATGCGTTGTATAACACAATTCATACCAAGGGTTTAACCATAACACTAATGATTTTTTTTGTGTAACCAATGTGCCAAGTGAATTGATCAAATAATATGTAAATCCAATCACCAATGCATCACAAACTCAATCACTCATGAAACGAAATTACATAATCAATCAAAGAATGTCAAATGAGTACAGATCGAGAGGTCTTGCCAACTGTATAATGATAAGTAAAATGTAAACGCAATGGGCATATCGACAAGAATGATAACGATAGTTCAGTGATGATTTTAATGTGATTTCGAAAACCAAGTTTTCATGCTTGCAGTCGTGAAAACAAGAAGAAAGGTAAGTGTGTAAATAGCGCAAAAAATAAAAGTGTCATTTTATTTGAGAATTGCGACGAAAATTAAGGTTTGCAAAACACTGGTGTAGGCAGCTTATAAGATAGTAGAAAAATGTGAATTGGCTGCCAACAATGGTGACACATTGGTAGAAGTAGTTATTTCTGCCAAAAGAACAAATTCTGATTAGGATAACGAGAAAAATTCTAACTCAAAAATAACAACCAGAAAATCGTGTAAACATCATAATTAACCAAATATTCCAGCAATGTTTAAAGGATGAAAGTTGATAATAGTCTCAAGACAAGTGAGTTGTGATATTAAAGATAAAATATCCAATACTATTGACAAATCCACTGCTGCCAATAGGCATCCATAGCCTCGACAGGGTTTCCATTTAACCCACTCTGACATCCGTATCCTGCCAAGAAGTTCTAGATCAGAATAAAGGACATTAAGAGGTTTCTTATTTGCAAATTTTCATATACCCGACATTGCTTCGCTACCAGCGGGCCTGTTCAGTACCCCGACGAAGTTGTCTTGGCACCATGCATGCATTTACCCGCTGCCAGTAGACCTGTTCAGCATCCCGGCGGGTTTACAAGCACTTCCCACAGCTCTATTAATGATTTATTTTGTTTTGTTTTTCAAAGATATATAGTTGAGTGGGGTGACGTTGAAAATTATGATATTTTAACATTTTTTTTTTTCAGACCTCAGCGGAATTTATTTTTTATTTTTTATTTTTTTTTTAAAACTATCCTTTATTAAGATCCAGAGATGTTTCATTTACAGAAGAAAATTCCTAAGGCAGGGAGACATATTCTGAGTCATTCCCTTAAGGAATAGGGACAGCGTAAAAAGATAATGGATGATCCCAACAAGCTTATGTTAGAGATTGAAATCAGTTAACTTCTTTCAAATGACAAACTTTTGCCAATCACAGATGTAAATTTCAGAAGTATACAATTGATGTTTATACAATTTTCTTAGCAGTTATTTCAGCGAAGGAATTTTATGTTTTCCTTGTCTGAATAGCTCAGTATACAAGTATGTGTATTTCCAAAAACACAAGCTGATAAACTCAAAAGAGAAATCAAAAACAAAAAGCAGAAGAAAAGAAAACAAAATCAGAATATGTACATAATATACAAGGCTTGTTATCAAGAAAAATATATTTTCAGGGCTTGGCCATTCACCGGATAGGTGTCAGGCTATCCTTCTAGATTTTGCAATCGAAAAGAGCTAGGAACCAACTTTTTAGCAATTAAAAATGGTCCAAGCCATAAGTTTTGAAATTTCGTGTGCTCTCCCTTTCCCTCATGTGGTTTGTCCCATTTCAAGACGAGCATTTCAAGACGAGGTCACCTACTTCGAAATTCCTATCAGAAGAAGAATTAGAATTGAAACAACTTTTAACCAATAGTTGATGTTGATCTAACTTACGTTTAGCTTGGGCTCTTACCTCTTCTACCTTCATCAAAGCGTTAATTCAGTTTTCTAAAGGGGGACAATCTTCTTCTTGGATTTTCTGCGACAACTGTAGTGAAGAAAGAAGGATGTGAGGTGGCAGAATTGCTTCTCTTCCATAAAAGAGAAAAAAGGGGGAGTTACCTACAACAGCTTTTGGTGTTACCCTATCAGCCCACAGTGCGTTCAACACTGCATTGTACCAATTTTTGTGATTTTTAGCCACCGTTCTCTTGATGATTTTAATCAAGTTCTTGTTTGTTGATTCTGCCAATCCGTTGCCCTGGGGGTAATAGGTAGCAGAATACTTTAGTTTGATTCCTTTTTCTAAAGCGAACTCTCTCATCTCGAGAGAGGAAAAGTAAGAAGTGTTATCGAATACTAAACAGTCAGGGATACCAAAACGAGTGATAATATTTGAATTTAGAAAGGTAATTACCTGAGTGGTGTTAACAGTTCTTAACGCAGCAGCTTCAGACCATCAGGTAAAGTAATCTGTGGTTGTTATGATGAACTTATGTTGTTTTGAGGATGGGGGGTTGATTGGACCTATGATATCAAGGCCCCACTGCTAAAAAGGAGAGTCTACTAAGACGGGCTGCAAAGGAAAGGCTGGTTTTTGTAACCATCCTGATGCTTTCTGACAAATGGTACATTTACGACACAAGGCATGGGCGTCTCTAAAAAGCATGGGCCAGTAATAACCAGCTCTTAAAACCTTATGAGCAGTGGTGTCACCACCAAAATGACCACCAGCTTCTCTAGCATGCAACTCTAACAAAACTTTTTCTTCTTCATCTTTCTCAAGACAACGCATCAGTACGCCGTCAAAACTTTGACGAAACAGGATACCATTAACCAGATGAAAGGAGACATATTTTAGTCTCAATGATCTTATTTTAGTGGGATCTAGGTGACAGGGGGTTGACCCATGTTCAAGATAGAATCTTATATTATCATACCACAGACTGACAGAATTTTGTGCGCAACAGATTGCATTTTGATCGTGTTGTCCTAGGTTTGACGTATCACTTTCTTCTTGTTGTCCTACTGCTGAATCAGCGACTAACTTGCATAACCCTTGGCCTCTCACTATCTGCGCTGGGGTGATTTCAAGTCGTACTCCTGCAAGGAGGTGACCCAGTTAGCCCTCTTTTCTCCTAGTTCCTTCTACACTAACAGGTTCCTGATGGCTGGGTGAGGGACAATGACTTTCGTCCTTGACTTCAAAAGATAGGACCGAAAGTGCTTGACTTCTTTGAAAACAACATAGGCTTTCCGATCTACCACTGGGTAATTAATTTCAGTGCCTTTGAAAGCAGATCTCATAAAGGCAATGGGTACTTCATTGTTTTCGGCATTCTTTTGGGTTAAGACAACGACATAGGAACGGTCAGAAGCAAAAGTGTAGAGTGTAAAGTCTTGAGAAAAATCGGGGCTCATGAGAGACGCAGAATCTATTATTCCCTTATTTATTGCATTAAAAGATTGATTCTCTAGGGGTCCCCAGTGATAATGGGTGTCTTTCTTAATTAAATTCTGTAAAGGCCTGAGCATTTCGGAGAAACTGGGGATGAATCTCCTCACGAAGTTAATCTGGTCTAAGAAAGACTACATAGATTTTTTGGATGTAGGCGGGGGAAGTTTCACGATGACTTGATTCCTTTCGGGGTTGATAATCATCCCTTCACTTGACACAATAAATCCCAAGATTTTACCATGTTCTATTGCAAAAATGGATTTTTTAGGATTCAAGGAGATGCCATATTTACGACATCGTTGTAGAATGGCTCGTAAGTGAGCTAGATGATCGGTTTTGTTTTTAGAAAATAAAGTAACATCATCTAAGTAAACTACGATGGACTGATTGATTAGGCCTCGGAAAGCAATGTCCATTTCTCTCTGGAAAGTGGCATCGGCGTTAATCAATCCAAAGGGCATTTTTCGATAAGCATAGGTGCCCCACGGGGTACGAAAGGTATTTTTAAGTTGGTCTAGAGGAGACATCAGGACTTGGTTGTACCCTGAGAAACCATCCAGCAAGGATAGCCTCTCAGAACCAGATACCTGTTGAAGGATCTGTTCCATGGGTGGGACAGGATAGTTGTCTTTATCAGACGCTCTATTAAGGTTTCAGAAATCGACGCAAAGTCAGATTTCCCCACTTTTCTTCTGGACAGGGACAAGGTTAGAAACCCATTGAGTGTGCCTAACAGGGAAAATAATATTATCATTCAGGAGTTTATTCAATTCTTTTTGAACGGTCGGTTCAAGCTTAGGGTGCATTTTTCTTAATTTTTGTTGGAAGGGTAAGGTTTGGGGCTTCATAGGAATGACATGTTGTATGATGTTAGGGTTGAAATTTTTAAGGTCATCATACGTCCATGCGAATACATCTTTAAATTCCTTGAACAATTTAATAAATGCAACTTTTTCTTGTTCAGAACATCCTACCCCTAGATTAATGCACTGCGAATTATCCTTAGTTCCTAAGTTTACTTTTTCATATGATAATGAGGAACTGTTAGTTTTACAGTTGACTGACTTTTTAAATTTATATTGAAGATCATAAAACTTATCTAATATAACTACATATTTAGGGATCGAATTTACCATGTCCGATGAAGATTCAGGAGTTCTCGGATCTGGTATTACTGTGAAATCGCACAAATTGTTGTCGTGCGTGCATTCATCTATCACCGTGCCTTGAAAAGTTTCTTCCATATGCATAAAGTTAATAATCTGCTGATCGTCATCAAAGACTCTCTAGTTTGTGATGTTGTCGGGAACGGATGGTCGGAACAACAGTTCAATGGAGAATGTATCTGGGGACAGGCCTTCTCCATGAAGAGTTTAGAAGCTACATTAGCTAATAGATCTTCTTCAGAGTTATTCAATATAGGAATAGAATTTATATTGAAAGCAACAAACTTATTCATTAAATTCCATACCTCAGATTGGTAGCTTTTAAGATGCGGAGACAGACAGTGGATAAAATCTCTCACCTGTCTAACCACTATTTTGGAGTCGCCAAAGACATCCAAGTTTTGAATGTTCATCTCCAAATATTTTTTGAGACCTTGTAGTAAAGCCTCATATTCTACAATGTTATTAGTACATTCAAATTCCAACCTACATGCAATCAATGTTTTGTTACCTGTCAGATCGATAATAACGCAGCCTGCTCCAGCTCCTTCTTTGGACTTTGAACCGTCAAAATAAAGAGACCAAATTTGATTTCCTTCGGGTACATGAGACCTTTGCGTAGAAGTTGTTGGCTCCACATATGCTACAATCTCGGACTGTTGTCCTGGATTGGTGATAGCTGAAGCCTCGACCATGAAATTGCCAAAAAAGGTATCCATCCCTTGTACTTCGGGTGAATCAGCAGAAGGTGTAAATGATTCGTTGGGATCATTCAAATATGTGATCGTGAACTTAAGGTAGCATTCATGATTTACCTTGATCTTATTAGGCTTGCCGTTGTCTAGAAGCCATAGATGAGACCAATCTGTCGCGAAATAACCGTGTAGTTTCTCCGACCAGTCCCTGCTTAAAAACAGACCATACACTTCTGGAATATCCACAACAATTATATCAATAACTTGATGAACCTTGGGGTTAGATGATAATCTTATAAGCACATTCTTTAGTTCGCCTATAACTTTAACATTGGTCCGATCGAGTTGTATGATTTTTAAGGTGGATGGTTGAACTTCGACATTAATCTTTTGGCATACAGACCATGGCATCACATTGGATGATTCTCCTGAGTCTACCATACAATTGTGCACATTTCTATTAAAGATTTTGAAAGTTAACAAAAATGGAGGTACATTTTTGCGAGTATTAAGAGTGGTAGTTTGTGGCTTTTTACTCGGAGTTTCTAAAGCTACTTTATCTACATTATTCACATTATTTACATTACTTATGGGAAGGCTTCCTTTATCTTGAGGATCAGGATTGTTTTTAGTGGAAGTCTTCTGAGGAACTTTGTTCTGCACAACCTTTTTACCACTTGAATTACCATTTTTGCCATTCTCTGAGATATTCTGTAACATTTTTTGTAGCATAAATGGAAATTTCAATAACTCATAAACAAAAATGTTAGCTCTCAACTTTTTAAGATCTTCAACTACATCATAATCTAAGTTGGGGTTCACATGACTTTGTTTAGTCTTAGCTAGTTTAGATTGCTTTAGAGGTGAAGTTGTAGTGTTTTCGGCAGAAGGTTTTTTTTCTGTCTTACTCCTGGTACTATAGGGATGCACTGTCTTGAAGTTAGCTTGGAAGATGCTATTCGAGAAGTGTCCAAAAATATTCATAGAAGACTCCTCTTCTTGAACTATCTCTTGTTCAACTATCTCCTCAGGGGTCTCAGGAGGTATCAAGTTATCCTGGGCTTCTAGAATTGTTTGAAGGGCGCATTGCAGACTTTCTAGATTAAGGCCTTCGGTGGTTGGACTAGGTTAGTTGGTAGGAAAAGGCTTCCGGAACAGGGGTTTGTAAGGTCCTTTGCTCGAGGAAGCTTCTTCGATTGTCCTTTTCAAGTCTATAACTTGATTTGACAATTTTTGAACAACTTTAGTTAAGTTTTCTAAATCTGAGCTTTCAGGTTGTGCTTTACTTTGAGTAGGTCTGGGGAGGATTTCGATCTTCTTTTTGGAAGAAGAACTAGTCTCAATTTCGTTGCTAGTAGAGTCTTTAAGAGTAAGTATGTCTTTTTCAATCTGGCTGGCCTCCTCAAAGGCTTCTAACAACGTGGCTTTCTTAGATCGTTTAACCCAAATAGCTATACTTTGCTGCAAAGCTTTAGTGTAGTATGCTATTATGAGATTCTCGGCGGGCATGGAATCCACGGTGATTCGATTCTTAAGTGTTAATAATATTTGATTAAAGTCTTTAACTTTTTCTTTTGGGTTCATTTTTAAGTTAGAAAGATCCATGACTAGGACTTCCGGAGGCTTACCGTCTCCGAACGTTTCCAAAAAGAATGACTCAAACTTTTCCCAAGACACGATGGTATGGGGTTGCTGGCAAAAGTACCATGTAGATGCATTTCCCTCGAAAGTATAGGGGAAAAAACTACAGACTACATCTTCATGCTTGACATTGCGGAGTCGTATGGCTAACATAAACTTTTTAATGTGATCTTCAGCGATATGTTTTGAGTCAGGGTCAAACTTGGGGAGCCATTTCTCTGGATGTTTAGGAAAGGGATGTTGAGCTCCAGGTACAACTACGGCATCCTGGTCAAGCCAAGGTCTAGCAAGATTATTCTGGTTGGCCATTGGTGTAGTGGGTGTGGAAGGCTGAGAAGGGGAACTGCCTTCTTTTGAAGAATCTCCTCCAGAAGAGGAAGGAGATGATGGAGGTGGTGAGGGAGGTATTCCAAATCCTCCTGCAACAGGATTGAGGGTTGGATCTATAGGGTTCACAGTGAGGTTAGTGCCTCCGAGTTGTTATATGATATCAGATAAGTCTAAAGGTTGGTCCAATAGACGGTTTGGTTGCCTCAAACGGGCTAAGGCACTATGTGTTCTTATGAGAGATTGGCGAACAATCTCTTGTATGTCACCACCTGTAGGATTTGGGGTTACTAGCTCAACTGTGATCCATGGATTGTCGTTTGATGTGGTTTCTGTTTGAAGGGGAATGTTATTGTTCAAATGAATTCTTGTCACTATAGCTGAGTGATTAGGTGGTGGAGGATTCTTACGACTGACTCGTGCCATTAATTAATTTCAGGTCCTCCTTCTAGCGCCATTCATTGATGGGTGAAATTGACCGTCTGTCAACTGGGAGAGTGGAACCGGTTCGAGGTTGTCTAAATAACCCAAGCCGTTTGGGATGAACCACCCTGACAGGTTTAGCGGCTCCGTTGGCCGATCTAAGTCCTAAGAAAACAAAAGAAAACTACTCTAAATTAACTAATATAACAAAAACTAACTATTAAAACAAACTAAT
>ML786338.1:697512-731993 GCA_009831015.1 Picea engelmannii | reverse complement strand
ACAGAAGACACACAATACAAGAGAGACACAGATTTACGTGGTTCACCCAGTGTGGGCTACGTCCACTAGAGAAATTTCCAGGTCCTTCCTTTATTATTATCCAGCAAATGAAGGGATACAACCTACAGCAAAACCCGCTGTAAATTCCTCTTCTTTCTCTCACAGTCTCCTCTCTCAGAATACAATATTCACCATCAATCATAGTCGCAATACATTTCCCTCATAAAAGAGGGTTTCCTTCTAGGGAAAAAAACCCTAACATAATCTCTATCGTTAGATCTGTGACCTTATAATGAACGGTCCAAATTTACAATGAAATTACAATATACTTTTATAAGGCAATTTTTGCTTCGGGGGCTTCGCCCCCGAACCCCTGCTGGGGGACCGCTTGCCCCCAGACCCCCCAGCCGGGGGGATGGACCCTGCAGAGGGGGTACCCCCCCTCTGCACTCCCCCGCGTGGAAGAGTGTACATACTTCTGGGGTGTAAATACTTCATGGGGTATAGACACGGCTGAAAGCAAAGGACCTCTGCATCAGGAACATAATCAGGCTCCACATCCAACAATCACCAACAACTGGTGTAACCATGACATCATAACGGTTATTCTCTTCAAATCCTCCTTACAAACTGAAGTTGAGATGAAATAGGGCAGCTCCACATTGTAAAGAAAATACAACTCCATGTATTCCTTGATAGGCTCATAGGACTAGTGGAAAAATCGAGAAAATTGGTGACAAGAAGCCTCCTCTGCTACACAGTTGTTCACATGTGGCTGAATATCTCTTGTAAGCACAGGTGGGTGGACAGCTAATGTAGGCTCTCTGATCTCAGGCGGTGGCTGCTCGCTGACTGGTTTTGGACATAAGGCAAACTGCTCCTCTTCCAAATAATCATCAAAGTTGGGTGAGAACAAAACTCCTCCTTTTTGCAAAAATGGAACTATCTCTCGATCCTCCATTTCGACCCCGAATGTAAACACATCATGGGAAATCTTATGAAGAAAAAGAGAACCATCCATTTCCACCATCGCTTCCTCCTTTAAATCTGAGACAAAAGGCTCATCAGGGGAAGAAACTAATGCATCTATGAAATATTCAATATCCTCTTCAAAAGAGCTACCAAGAACATCTGCCTCAAGGACTGGAAAATCCTCTATGTTGTCTTTAGATTCCAACCTTTCTAGTTGGGCAGTGAGAGATTCCACCTGCTCCATCAGTTCACTCGAAACATCTTCTTCCTCCAGACTTCCATCCTTATAGCCCTCATCATCACAACCTCTGATAGACACAATCATATCTGGGAGGATTTCTTCTTCTTGGCTCTCCCAAGGGTCAGATTCATAATGGCCATAAACAGGACCCATGGGAAATCTTTTTTCCTCATCGTGTTGCTCAAGAAGGCTGATTTCCTTGAAATGTCCTGTATTTGTTAATAGAGGAGAAGGCTTCATATTCTGCTCTTTACCAGGATGATCATCAAAGCTGGGTGAGCATAAAACTCCCCCATCTGGTAAAAAAGGAACGATCTCCCGATCCTTCTCTTCAATCCCAAATGTAAATACATCATGGGAAATCTTGTGGAGGAAAAGAGAACAATCCTCTTCCACAATGGCTTCTTCCTTTAATTCTGAGACAATAGGCTCATTAGGGGCAGAAACTAATGCGGCTATGAAATATTCAATATCCTCTTCAAAAGAGCTGCTAAGAACATCTGCCTCAAGGACTATCCTCTACACAATGTTCATCTTCCAACCTATCTAGTCTAGCAGTGAGAGATTTTATCAGCTCCATAACTCTGCCCTAAGAATCTTCTTCCTCCTAACATCCATCACTCTCATAAACTTCCTCTGATGCAGACAAATGGGGATGAGAAAGGACCGATTTCTGATCTAAGTCATCAGGATCATCCTCATAGCCTACGTAAGAAACAACTCTATCTTGTATACAGTTGTTGTATCCCTCACAACAGTTATGAAAAATTAACTCAGAGGGATAAAGCTTCTGAAAGTAGAAAGTGAAAGCTGTATGAAATTATGCGAGTGAAGAAATGTTAGCAGGGGGTAAGGAATGATACCATTTACGAGCATCCTCTACTAACAAAAACATGAACATTTTCAATAATACATCCTCATGATGTATCTCCCACTGATGCATGAGTTCATGAAACTCACAGAAATGCTGAGTAGGGTTGTCCTCTTCATGCTCTCTAAATATGGGAAAATAATTGCTTCATTCATTTGGAGAAGGGACATCATTAAGAAAACCAGGAATAGCAGAAAAAATAAAAGGCACAAACCTTCGAGCAAGGATTTTCTCCATATTGAACCAGTGGAGTCGCCAATCGATCCTCGAATCATGGAGTCACCAGGTGAAATATGCACAGCTTCGAATGTGGCTGGTCTTTGTTCACAATCAAAGGCCAGATCCTAACATTGTGTCTTCCTAGGAAACTTCTCAAGCTGAGAAAGCAACTGCCGAAAACATTCTCGAGAAAGCTCCTCTGGTTGAGCTTTCAGGTGTGCTAAAAGTAGCCACAACTGAAACAGTGAAGTGGAAACATTGGAGTCGCCATTTGCACAGTAGCAATCTTTGATGTACTAGGTTCTGATGCACCCTCAAAACCAGTAAGATTTTTCGTTCAATCCCAGGGAAAATCTTCAACTTCGTCCCTAGAAACAACACCAGAAATGTTGGCATCAAAAGTCACTTCTGGATTGCGACAGGAGTAAGGCTGAGGCCCATCAATTTATGTCACAATTTTTTAAAAGGGGGTGATCGAATCGAAGTAATCTCATAGCAATATCTCTCACTCAGAAAACTGGGTTGGAACAACAAGGACATGCGAGGTCTTGATCTAACTTAAGCCAATAAATTTGCATAGTGGTGATTAAGTGAAAGAAAAGAAAGGGGAAAAGTCTCAAATATGAGATCCTCTCAGACCAGAGAAACTTCAAAGAAAACCTAAAACATTGCAGAACTAACACAATCAAACATGCATTATATAGTTACAACAACACCCGACTGGATCATCCATACTCGGGCTTCATATTCAGAGGAAAAAGGAAAGGAGGAGATTGGTTGCCATTAAACAAGAAATATCAAAATATCATTATATAACGAGAGAACTAGAGGCTTTGTTAAATCTTTACAGTTGAGAGAGTTTCTCTACCATCGATCCTAAACAAAATGGAAAAAATGCCTACATATACTTGGAACTGACTCAGGCACTGAAGGCACGATCATGTCATGAGTTCAATGCTTCATATAGGTGAGCTTCTATGTTAGGATGCACATGTAGACGTTGGGCAGACTGCCCATGCAGTGGTTTTTCATATGCAATCTCTGTCAGGAGGGACTGACAGTATGCCTCTGCGCTTGTCCCTTCCCGGCCTTCTATTTATGGAAGGATAAGACTTTCAACCACCATCAAATGCCTCAATAACTGCTTTCTCGGGATCAGGAAAGGCTTGGTCAATTCTGCACCTGTAGGATGTGGTAGTCTCCCTTTGGTTTATGATGTTTTGTTGGAATGTTGTGAGGGGACCCATATGGAAGATGTGGATGAGGGTCTGACGAGGGTGATGGCGTCAACACTGTGAGGGTGAGAAGAGAGGTGTTGAGGTGGAAGCACCAAGTGGAAAATAAATGGAGGTTGTGACACCGGATGATGAGGCGATGTGCCTCGAGAAGGTGACAAGGAGGCCACAATGCGACAGGTCAGGGAGTGAGGACACGACACATGTGGAAGTGGTTGGGAGAGAGAGAGAAGTACATGGAAGGAGGTGAGAGGATGATGAGATGAGGAGGGGCCAAGTGGACAGAGAGATGAAAGTTGTGACATGGGGGAAGTGGAAATTGAGGGAAGAATGCGGGGAGGAACACCTGGTAGGAGGTGACAGGTGGGAGAGAGTAAATGGGAATAAGGTGGGCCAGAATGGCACTGAGTGGAAGACACATTGGCGGAAGGTAGTAAGCAGAGGGAATCCGAGAAGAAGTAAGGTAGCTTAGGGGGCCCACACAAAACCACCCATTCCTGACCCCCCCTCATTAAAGGTAGAACGACAAGGGGGGGTTGGAAACAATCCTTGGCCATAGATCTAGGCTCTTCAATCCCGACCACTCAAACTTGCATGCTCTCATTTTGAACCCCGCCCCTGATTAAAGGTAGAACGATGGGGGGGGGGGGTCTAGAATTAATCCTCAGTTGCAGATATGGGCTCTCCAATCCAGGTCATGGAGAGATGCATGGCTAATTCTGGACCCCCCCCCCCTCCCTATTAAAGGTAGAATGGCGAGGGGGCTCCAGAATCCAACCCTGACCGTAGATCTGGGCACATAGATCCTAGCCGCCCAGATCTGCCCGCTCCTTAGCTATGTGCGCATTTGCGCCCCAACCTAGGGTAAGTGGGTTTTTACCCCACTTCTTCACATTTTTCCACCCAAAGGAGCCTATCTTTTAGGAAAACACCCCCCTTTACAAGAAATATCGCTAACACTACTTATAACTACATTGATCGATTGACATGTTCTAAGTTGATTGTTGGGTCTAGTCGACTAGCCCCTACAACATCTCCCCCACCTCAATTCCTTGCTCATCCCGAGCAAGTGGGGGTCATACAAAATACATTCTTTTCATATTTTGATTACAATATTACAATATGGATAAGTATAAGATGAAGAGAGAAAGAGAAACATGTAATAAGAGGAGACAAAATATTTATGTGAACCGTCGAATTAAGGTACTATTTACGACTGTGTTGTTGTGCCTAGATTTCCATCGGTGACTTCATCGACTTCCTTGTTCTTTTCACTTTTTGTGATTACCTTGAAAGATATCTAAATAATACTAGGGTATGAATGAAGTCGCACCATGTGTTTACCACCTGTTACGCTTCGAGATTTAGAATATTCAACTGAGCAATCAAGTCAACTTTCTTTGCTATACTTGATGTTTGAGAAGTTCTTGACTCTTGATCAAATTTTTGTTTTGTATCTTGCATTTTACCTATGAGCTTGTTACACATTATTTTCGTCATCCCTATGATCATTAATGATGTAAACCTATCTATTGCCTTTAGAGGGGTCATAGTGGCCTGAGTTCCTGAAGAGGGAAGGAATAAGAACTTTTCCTGAGAAAAGAAATGGCATTTTCCTATGCAAAAACCTTATAAAAAAGGAAGTTCGCAGGTTGCTATATAGGCAGGGTGCGAGAATGACAAATTCTCGCAGGTTGCTATATAGCCAGGGTGCGAACAGTTAGCAGGTTGCTATATAGCTAGGGTGCGAACTTTCCAACCTATGGGAAAAACGTACGATTTCTCGAATCTTCTAGAAGGGGAAGCTTCTATGGTGAGGTGGCTTCCGAACGGTTTGGATCTTACTCACTTTCATGATTTAGTGGGATCATCCTAACCTCCTCACCTTATCTTCTTCAGCTTATAAAAGGAGAAGAGTTCTCATGGAGAAAGTTAGATTGGATTAGCTTGTGGGTTCTTGGTTGTGGTTCTTTGGCTTGGAATTATTAGCTTGGTTGAAATAGGCTTTGAGATTTGCTTTGTCAAGATAGATTGTGAGTAGCTATCAGATCTATGGCTTCATAATTCTTGGAGCAAGAAGCGTGGGGGGAACGAAGGACAGTTGGAAGGGACCTTACGACATCAAGGCAAAGGTTGTAATCTCTCTTTCATATTTAATAATACAGTAATATATTTCTTTCCCATAAAGTTAGATCTACTTTATTACATAACTCCTTGATCATATGTATAGATTAGCTATTGAATATATTATTTGCTTTCACTTTGGTTGGTTTGTGCTGTTTTGATATTGACCGCACAAGAGCGTTGGAGCGAAGCAAGGAACAACAAAGACCAAGGAAGCGATTACAAGGTACATATCTTCTTCTCTCTTCCAATTTAATTCAATAGTTAGATCTAGGGAAAGCGGTATATTCTGTCACGTTTTGTTCCAGATCCAGGTGGATCTGGGGAGATTGGTTAGTGTCCGCACCTACGAATTTATCCTTAAACAGAGCTGGCCGAGGCAACTAGTTTCCTGGTTAGTTTCCAACTGTACCCTGTATCCCTCCTTATGTCATTCTTTCTCCTATTGTGATAGTTGTTTATCTATTTCTCTTTATTTTTCCAACTGTGTGGTGAGGGCTTCTTCTATTTTGTTATTCGTAGCCAAGTTTCTTTTCCTTTCTATATCATTGACTCCAACCTTTTGTATCTGACATTTACTGAATGCATCTGCATATGAGTCAGCCATTTATTTACCACAGATCTTAGTGTGCTAGCTTCTTTGGTTAATTTATGTATGGTCTTATTGAAGCCTTTCATATTTTTCTGTTTCATTTCTAAGGCTGCATTCATCTGTTCTTAAGATGTTTGGATATCTTTGACAGCTAAGTCACATTGTTGTTTGAATTCTCCTTTTTCTTTCCTCAGCGCCTCTACTTCTTCCCTATAGTTTCTGCTGGTTTTGATAATTCTTTCGATCAATTATGTAAATACTTCTAGGGGGTTTTTCACTTCTAGCATCTATTATATCCCTTAATTCATCCTGACTGCTTCTCTGCATCTCTCCAAAATATTATTTTTCTCGTGTTTTAGTCTTTCAAACTTGCTTCCTTATTTCAACACCTTATTCCATCTCCTTGCTGATTATTTTGAAATAACTCCATGTAAGTCGATCAAGTGTTTGTCAGAGATTGTGGTTGGGTCGAGTGAGGTTTCAACTAGCTACCCTGATGGAGTTGTTGTTCCACTCATTCTAATGGTGATAATGGACGACTTCATTTTCTTTCTTTTATCTGCAAATTTGGATATATGGTCATATTTTGTTATTGTTTGTTGTGTTTTGGGGATGCTTTGTTCACTTATTTCATATTTTTCTTCCTCCTCATGCTGGGTGTTTTGTACCTCCATATATTCTTTGTCTTGGAGCTCTAGCTCTTCTGTGTTAATATGCTCATAATCTGTGGGATCTATCTCAGGTAAAGGCCTTTCAGTCTGCATCTTTTCAACATTCTCCACTTGTATGCTTGGGATGTCATTTTTTGGCTCTGCTTCCTTAGCATTCTGGTTAATCTCAACCTGATGTGTTTCAGTTTTCCGCAAGACTTATTCCTGTTGATATGATGCTACAAATAGATGGACTACCTATTTTTTTGTTGGGATGGTCGACTCACCAACTTGTATTGATTCAACTGAATGTTGTGGTGGCATTGATTTTCTAGTTGACTACTTTTGTACCAATTCTGTGTCGACTTATCCGACCAACTCCGGCTAGTCCATGTCGAGGGTTTCTATATCAATGTCCTCCATATCAACTATATGATCTGACTCTGTGGCTTCAGAAGACTCGTTGATGATGAGTTGAGTCTTCTTTTTATTTGCTGGAAATTCTTCTACGATCAGGACTGGATATGCTGGAGGTGACTCCCTGGTGAGGTCAATTACAACATCAAGTGTTCTTTTATTACTTGGTGTTTCTTTTGGTCTTAATTCACATTTTATCTTGTGCACTGTGACTTTTGTTGGGCTAACAAAATTAGTTATCCTTTATAAATTATTCTGCATCTTTTCCCCTCTTGTTTCAATTTGCCTGAGCATGCTCTTTATGTTCTTATCTTTCTAGAAGGCCTCCTTCATTTGTGGTCCGACCAAGGAACTGCATATCTTCTTCATGATAGCAGTGTCCTGTCGGGTTTTCTATAATTTGACGACGATCTTGGAGGTGATACTTGTCATTTTTTATTTAATGATGGGGTCATTGAAGTTGATTCCCTCATTCGAATGGAATTCTTCTCTCCATATCTCCTCTGTGTCGATATTTAGTGCTTCTTCCTCGACAAATTTCTTCCCTTTGTTCTTTTTAGTCATTTTTTTCTTTTTCCTGGGGAAGGATTTGGAGGGATGATTGTCAGATCTTGTAATTCTTCAAAAAATGGAATTGTGTAGAGAGTGGCTTCTCCTTATTATTCATATTCCCCATCAGTCAATGGAAATATTATAGTTATCCTTGTATGTTGTGCCTCAGAAGGAATTTATAAATTCTGATTGATTTGTATTTCCAATTCTATGAAGATTTCTTCCACTGTCGACTGGTAATGTAGTTCTTTTGGTTATGGAACCGACGCGACTCCACTTGAAATATTCATGCAATCAAGGTCGAGTTGAATATGGAAAGGTGATGGAAGTGCTCAATGAATTTCTTTCTCGGGTCACCATTTGTGGGTACTATCGTTCAAGACTACAACCCACAATTGGAATATCTCTTCTGGTGGAAGTGAGTTTGATGTACTTGTCTGATTTGAGTAGAAGACTCTGTACTTATCCATTTTTGGGGTCTTATTATATGTGAATGTTGCTTCTCTTATAGGCCAATATTGTTCCATTTCTATCTAGATTAGCAATGATGGAAACTTGATGGCTCGACTTGAATCTTGAACTTCCTCACAATTGGTTTTGAGAATCTCGTCCAAGTGCCCCCCCCAATTGAACCTTTCTGATTTCTGATAGAAATGAGTTATTGCCTCGACCATTGTCATCTTTACATCGGACGCCCATCCCTCTTGTGTGAAGCACAAATAAATTATGATGGATGTCCAACGGGCTCTTGGGTCGGTGATCTTGTTGATCAACAATCCCTTAGAGTTTTTGTCTTTCGTCGACCCTGTTAAAAACTACATCCATTCATTAGTATTGATCGATTTGGGTACATTGGCCCTTTCCCTTGGGATTTCCAATATTCGGTAGAGGAGTCTGCAAGTTATTTCTATAGGCTCATCTAACTAGAGGTATCCTTTATGATACCGACTAACAATAAATTTGTTCACTTCTTTTTTTCATTGACCCATGTCAACTACTTGCGGGGCACCAAGGATATGTCACATTCCTACCTTTTCTAGGAATTTATTTTCTACTTTCCAACTTCCTTCCTCCATTGCCCACTCTATCAAATTTATCCATTTCTTGCCCCATTCTGTTTCCTCCATCTTTTCTAGCTGGATATTTTGCATTTCTACTTGCAATGGCGTCAGGGTGGCTCTACCAAATACTTGCCTTGTTCTTGAACCTTATGTTTCACTGTTGACTTGACCTTTCATCTTCAGCATTTGTTGATCTTGGTTACTAGTTTCTAGCAATGTTGGTGAATCCATGAGTTCGGTTGTTTGTGTGCTTTTCTCTATACTTAGCCATGGGAGAGAAAATAACAATGAGGAAAATTTATATGCGTGATGCAGGAGCATCTCCCACATCAAGCGAGCCAACACGGAAGCATCAAGACAGTTGGATGAGCCAGCACAAATTTTGAAAAATCTTGGATTTGATGCACGAACATTTATATGGAAATTTAATGAAGCACACTTGTATATTGTAAAATGTACCTTGAGCCTTTAGCTCTCGTCCTTAGTAGATAGAGGCATTTAAGATAGTTAATGTAAAGTAGATAGAATTTAATTCTAGACTAGATAGTTGTAGAGCGCAAGAGGGAAACGGGATATAGACACCCTCATTGTGCAATTGTAACATTATTGAAGCAATTGGAGAAAGAGCATGTAGAGAGCTGTGTAAGAAAACCCATGTATAGATATTTGAATTAATAGAAGAGGTTGATTTAGATTCATGGTTTTGTGTTGTTCTCTGTGTATTGATGTTGCTAATCTCAAGAATGTTTGCTTCCAGTTATACATTTTCTTTTATATGTTGTGTATATGATTTCATGTTTGAATTGAAGTCTGAAAGGGAGAAGGAATGAGTTTCAATTGTTTCTCTAATTGAACCAGAGAATTCCTGCAAGGAGTGCAGTTGAAGTGTCCGCAAGGAGTGCATTGACAGAGGGTTCAGGTAGAGATAACTTTTGTTCTCATTCATCCCAGAAGTGCAGTTGGGCACAGAAGCTGTGTAAGGAATGCACAGGCTGAAGGAAGTTTAGGGTTGCGAACCTAAATGAGAAGTGAAGGACTGTTGCTGCAGGAGTGCGTAGAGTCGAAGACTTCAACACTTAGTCATGGTTGAAGATTTTCCGCAAGGAGTGCGTGTAAGAGGTTTCCTTTCTAAAAGGCTTGAAGCCGTGAGGAAGCTCATGAAGGATAGGCCTTCGAGTTTGTCGAAGGACGGCGTAGTGGAGTTGTGTCTTGAAGGTTGGAAAGAAGTGTCGTAGATTACACGCAGGTGGGCGAGTTCCATGAAGGTGTACTTAGTTCACTCCACAGGAATAGCCAAGCGAAGAACGGACGGCTAGTATTCCCCAAGGAGAATTCGCGATATTCCATGGATCGTTAGATCTCGCAGAGGTGCAAGGGAGATACAGTGGAGTACTTACAAAAGGTTCAAAGCTCGGGAGGGGTAGGCCATTGATCTGAGCCAGAAGGACTGTTGGATCTACTCCTGGATCGGCATATCAAGGTTTCATGGATTGAAACTCCAAAATATTGCAACGGGAATCGCGAAAGCGCAATATGTGATATCCTGACAGCCAAAAGGAATAGTGTGGGCCACAATAGAGTTGGTGACGTGGACAGGTGGTACGTTTCATCATAGTTTTGTAGCAAGAAGTCCTGAACTCACTGCATTATCATTCGTGATATCGTGAACTCCGAAGTCTCGATAGGAGTGAAGTGGCGATTGAATAGTCGAATCACACGTGTGTCGAAGTTTTAGCACATCGGGTATCGGGAGTCGGAGAGACAAGGCATTCGATATCACGAGTGTCAAAACCACGATAGAGAAATCCCCGACAGGTAAGGGAAAGGTCAACATTGATTGGGGTGTCGGTACTTGGTGATTTGAGAGTGCAGTGCTCGACCCTTGGACTCGCGAAGTTGCGAGTTTCGATTCCCCAATAAGTAAAGAGAGAGGGATCAGACGAAGAAGATCTGTGGGTGCAGATTCCCAACAGGGAATAGAAGAACTGGTTAGTGTTTTTCGGGCCAAGGAAAGAGAAGATCCTGTGAACGGACGTGCCTGTGGGTGCGGCTGCGCCGGTTTTGGTATCAGAGCACAAAAATATTCTTTTCTTTCTGTAGCAGAGAAGGAAGAGAATTCACCATGCCGCCAAGAAGAGAAAGGCAATCACCTAATTCAGAGGATAGGGAAATGCAGAGAAGAAGAGGCAGGCAGATGGCAAATCCAGAAATGGAAAGGCAAATGCATGATCTGCGAGCAAGACTTGAAGACATGGAAACAGCGCAAAGACGCATAGCCAGTGCAGGGGATCTCAGTGATTCCGAGAGAGAAGTTGAGGCTGAATGAGAAGAGGAAGTTGTAGCCGAAGATGCATCAAACAAGCGTTTGATCAAAGCTATTGCCAGGATGGGTGCAAGAGAAAAAATGGGCATTCCAGTATATGAGGGAAACTTGGATGTAGAGGAGCTTCTAGACTGGATTAGAGCTCTAGACACATACTTCGATTATGAAGATGTGGAAGAGGACAAGAAGGTCAAGCATGTTGTCACACGTTTGAAAGGACACGCAGCATTATGGTGGGATGAACTACAAGCTGACAGATGCTACAAGGGCATGCAGAAGATCAAGAGCTGGGATAGGATGATCGCGAAGATGAAGGCAAAATTCATCCCCAGAGACTATCAAATTACTCTGTTCAGGAGAATGAAAAACCTGAGACAGAAGCTGTTAACAGTGAAAGAATACACTGAGGAATTATTCAAACTAAACATTAGAGCAGGTCATCGGGAGAGCGATGATGAGAAGGTTGCCAGATATATGAATGGTCTGAGATATGATATCCAGGATGAGATGATCATGGTAACCATCCGGATGGTGGAAGATGCTTATCAGATGGCTCTGAAAGCAGAAGAGAAGCTGAGCCGAAAGAAGAGTCAGAGGGGCCGATCCAGAAGTCAGCCCAGAGGCAAGGTAGTTGCCCAGGACAAATATCAGAAGCCCAAGGAAGACTAGAAGAAACCTCAAATTCGCGCAGAGAGAGGTGGAACCTCACAGCAAGGGCAGCAATATGCTGAGCAGAGAGGACAACATAATGGGCAGAGAGGAGATTATGCTGATGGCAATACTTTTCCTCATAATAGAGGTAGAGGTAGAGGAAGAGGTGGAGTAATCACATGCTTCACATGTGGAAAGAATGGGCACAAGTATTATGAGTGTCCAGAGAAAAATAAGGACATTGGAGAAGCTCACATCACCGAAGCACAGAGAAGGGATGTTGAAGCAGAAGACACAGAAGGCAGAAGATCACTTATGATGCGAAAAGTCCTTTTGACACCTGAGAAGGAGGTGGAAAGTTCAGTCCAAAGGACCAGACTTTTTAGGACTGCTTGCAAGACCAAGGACAGGGTATGCAAGGTCATTGTAGACAGTGGTAGCATGGATAATCTCGTATCTACAGAGATGGTAGAGAAGTTGGAGCTGGAGATGACTGGTCATCCAAGCCCATACAGAGTTTCGTGGCTACAAAAAGGACACCAGGTAACTATTACAAAACAATGCTTGGTTGAATTCAAGATAGGTGGTTATAATGATAAGATATTATGTGATGTCATTCCTATGGATGTTTGTCATCTATTGTTGGGTAGAGCATGGCAATATGAAAGAAATGTGATTCATGATGGGAGACTGAACACATATACCCTGGAGAAGTACGGGAGGACACATATGTTGCTTCCGATTAAGGATAAGGAGGTGAAGCCGGAAGTAAGCAACAAAGTACTTCTCATGAGTGGGAAGGAACTTCTTACAGAGTTGAAGAAGAAGGAAGATCCACAATTCTTTGTGGTCAGGAAACTGAGGATTGTTCTGACTAGAACAAGAGTGGATGATTTACCAGATGAGATTCAGGAACTGCTGGAAGAGTTCGCTGACATTATTATGGATGAATTACCTCATTCGTTTCCACCAATGAGGAGTGTGAGTCATCATATTGACCTCATACCAGTAGCTAGTTTTCCAAACAAAGCCGCATACAGATTGACACCGCAGGAAAATGAGGAGGTTAAAAGGCAATTCCAAGACTTGTTGGACAAAAGATTGATTAGGGAAAGCTTGAGTCCATGTGTTGTTCCAACAGTACTCAGTCCGAAGAAGGATGGAGGTTGGAGGATGTGTACTGACTCAAGGGAGATAAACAAGATAACCATCAGGGACAGATTTCCATTATCGAGGATGGATGATCTGATGGATTGCTTGAGCGGAGCAAAATATTTTTCAAAAATTGATTTGAAAAGCGGATATCACCAGATTCGCATGAGGGAAGGCGATGAGTGGAAGACAGCATTCAAAACAAACGAAGGTTTGTATGAATGGCTTGTTATGTCGTTTGGCTTAACAAATGTGCCAAGTACCTTCATGAGGTTGATGAATGAAGTATTAAGGGAGTTCATCGAGAAATTTTTCATTGTGTATTTGGATGACATATTGATTTACAACAAATCAGTGGCCGAACACTTGAAGCATTTGGCTACAGTGATGCAGAAACTACAACAGGAGAAGCTGTTGATAAATATGAATAAGTCCTCATTCATGAAGATAGAGCTCATTTACTTGGGAATTGTTATTTCAGAAAATGAGTTGAGGATGGATCCAGATAAGGTGGAAGTGATCAAGAATTGGCCATCACCAAGGAATGTATTCGAGGTGAGAAGTTTTCATGGATTGGCTAGTTTCTACCGAAAATTCATTAGGAATTTCAGTGGAATTAGTGAAACGATGATGGATATAGTGAAGAAGTGGCATAAATATTTTCACTGGACAATAGAGGCAGAGAAGAGTTTCAGATTGCTGAAATGGAAGATTATGAAACAACTAGTTCTGGAGTTGCCGAATTTCCAAAAAACCTTTCAGGTGAAATGCGACGCAAGCGGATTTGCGATCGGGGCAGTCTTAAGTCAAGAAGACAAGCCGATAACGTACTTCAGCGAGAAGATGAACCAGGTGAAATTGAAGTACTCCACATATGATAAGGAATTTTATGCTATCATATAGGCATTCAAGAAATGGAGGCATTACTTGATCTCGAAAGAATTTGTATTATATAGTGACAATCATGCATTGCAGTTTGTGACTCAACAGGAGAAGTTGAATCAGAAACATGTCAAATGGGTTGAGTATATGCAGAATTTCACATTTGTGATTAAGAACATCTATGGTACTGCTAACAAAGTTGTTGATTCTTTGAGCAGGAAGTGTTTTCTGTTGCAGGAGTTCCGAGTCAAAACGTTGGGTTTTGAGGATCTTAGAGATATGTTCACAGAAGATCAGGATTTCAAGGAAGCATATGAAGCAACTGAGAATCCAGTTCTCAGAGACAAAAGTCCGTGGATAGATTACATGATCCAGGAAGGATTGTTGTTCAGAGGCAATCAACTGTGTATTCTGAAATGCTCCATGAGGGAGAACTTGTTAAAGGAGAAACACAACGGAGGATTGGCAGGACATTTCAGTCATGAAAAAACATTCGCGAAGCTGAATGAGTCATATTTTTGGCCGGGAATATGAGTGGATGTCAAGAGATTTGTAGACAGGTGTAGAATTTTCCAGCAGTCGAAGGGAAGGAAGTAGAATGCGGGATTCTATCAACCATTTCCCATACCAGAGAAGCCATGGGATGTGATAAGCATGGATTTTGTATTGGGGTTGCCAAGAACACAAAGAGGTGTTGATTCAATCTTTGTGGTGGTGGATAGATTTTCCAAAATGGCACACTTCATTCCGTATCAGAATACCAGTGACGTGACTCATATCGCGAACTTGTTTTTCAAAGAGGTCATTCGACTTCATGGGTTGCCGAAGAGTATAGTTTCGGATAGGGATACGAAATTCATAGGGAATTTTTGGAGAACCTTATGTAAGAAGCTGGGAACTAACTTGGCATTTAGTTCAACGTATCATCCTCAGATGGATGGAAAGACAGAAGTGGTCAACATAAGTCTGGGAGACTTGTTGAGAAGCCTGGTGACAAACCACCACATCCAGTGGGACCATATATTACCACAGGCAGAATTTGCGTATAACGAATCAATGAATCGGAGCACAGGCCAGAGTCCATTTCAGATTGTTTATGGCATGTAGCTGAGATGAATTTCTGAACTGATGGATTTAGAACAGACTGCGACTAGCAACGCTAGTGCAGAAGAATTCGCCGAGGCGATGAAAGAACTTCACTGCAAGGTGAAGGAATGACTGTTGAAATCAAGCCAGGAGTATAAGTGCAGAGCCGATCAGCATAGAAGACAACTTCAGTTTGAGGTTGGTGATCTGGTTTTGGCACATTTGAGGAAAGAAAGGTTCCCGAGAAAAACATACAATAAATTAAATATGAATAAAATTGGGCCATGCAAGGTCTTGAAGAAATTTGGGGACAACGCTTATGAGATCAAATTACCTGACGGGATCGAAATTTCTCTGATATTCAATATCTCAGATTTGTACCCATATAGAGCTAAAGAAACAGGCACTGGAACTGAGCAACCAATGATCCAGTGGACGAAACAGATGCCAATTGCAAAGAAACCGTAGATGGAATGAATATTGGACAAGAGAGTGGGCAAGAAGACCAGAAGGAAAGAATACTTTGAGCATCTGGTCAAGTGGAAGAACCATCCAGTTGAAGATGCCAGCTGGGAAACTGAAGAGAAGATACAGAAGCATGGACAGACTGTGCAAGAGCTCATGAATAGGAGCCCATGAAAGTTTTCAAGTGAGGGAGTATGATGCAGGAGCATCTCGCACATCAAGCGAGCCAGCGTGGAAGCATCAAGACAGCTGAATGAGCCAGCACAAATTTTGAAACATATTGGATTTGATGCGTGAACATTTATATGGAAATTTAATGAAGCACACTTGTATATTGTAAAACGGACCTTGAGCCTTTAGCTCTCATCTTTAGTAGATAGAGGCATTTAATATAGTTAATGTAAAGTAGATAAAATTTAATTCTAGACTAGACAGTTGTAGAGCACAAGAGGGAAACGGGATATAGACACCCTCATTGTGCAATTGTAACATTATTGAAGCAATTGGAGCAAGAGCATGCAGAGAGATGTGTAAGAACACCCATGTACAGATATTTGAATTAATAGAAGAGGTTGATTCAGATTCATGGTTTTGTGTTGTTCTCTGTGTATTGATGTTGCTATGCTCATGAATGTTTGCTTCCAGTTATACATTTTCTTTTATATGTTGTGTATATGATTTCATGTTTGAATTGAAGTCTGAAAGAGAGAAGGAATGAGTTTCAATTGTTTCTCTAATTGAACCAGAGAATTCCTGCAAGGAGTGCAGTTGAAGTGTCCGCCAGGAGTGCATTGACAGAGGGTTCAGGTAGAGATAAATTTTGTTCTCATTCATCCCAGAAGTGGAGTTGGGCACATAAGTCATGCAAGGAGTGTGCAGGCTGAAGGAAGTTTAGGGTTGCGAACTTGAGTGAGAAGTGAAGGACTGCTACTGCAGGAGTGCGCAGAGTCGAAGACTTCAACACTTAGTCGTGGTTGAATATTTTCCACAAGGAGTGTGTGTAAGAGGTTTCCTTTCTGGAAGGCTTGAAGCCGTGAGGAAGCTCAGGAAGGATAGGCCTTTGAGTTTGTCTAAGGACGGCATAGTGGAGTTGTGTCTTGAAGGTTGGAAAGAAGAATCATAGATTACGTGCAGGTGGACGAGTTCCACGAAGGCGTACTTAGTTCACTCCACAGGAATAGCCAAGCGAAGAATGGATGGATGGTATTCCCCAAGGAGAATTCATGATATTCCGTGGATCATTAGATCTCGCGGAGGTGCAAGGGAGATACGATAGAGTACTTACAGAAGGTTCAAAGCTCAGGAGGGGCAGGCCACTGATCTGAGCCATAATTAATGTTGGAACTACTCGTGGATCGACATATCGGGTTTTCATGGATTGAAACTCCAAAATATTGCAACGGGAATCGCGAAAGTGTGACACGCGATATCCCGACAGCCAAAAGGTATAGTGTGGGCCACAACAGAGTTGGTGACGTGGACAAGTGGTACGTTTCATCGGAGTTTCGTAGTGAGAAGTCCTGAACTCACTGCATTAGGATTCGCGATACCGCGAACTCTGAAGTCCCGATAGGAATCAAGTGGCGATCGAATAGTCGACTCGCACGTGTGTAAAATTTTCGGCACATCGGGTATCGGGAGTCGGAGAGACAAGGCGTTCGATATCACGAGTGCCGAAACCGTGATAGAGAAAGCCCTGACAGGTAAGGGAAAGGTCAACATTGATTGGGGTGTCAGGTCTCGACGATTCGAGAGTGCAGCGCTCGACCCTTGGACTCGCGAAGTCGTGAGTTCCGATTCCCCGATAAGTAAAGAGAGAGGGATCGCACAAAGAAGATTTGTGGGTGCAGATTCCTGACAGGAAATAGAAGAACCGGTTAGTGTTCTTCAGGTTGAGGAAAGAGAAGATCCTATGAGAGGACGTGCCTGCGGGTGCGGCTGCGCTAATGCGTCTTCCAAATTTATAGTTGGTGGTGAGAGCGTAGGGTTCAATGCATCCATCTATTCTTGTATTTCGTGCTCTTCCATCATAAATATTGGTGGTATGAGTGGGTTGAGTGAGTGGACGTTTAAATCATTTCTTGGTTGGAATTCATTTATGTCTCTTCAGCCATTAATTGAAAGATCTTCTTTTTGAATTCCGTGTGTATCAATGTATTCGACGATTGTATGAATGGTTGTATAATGGTCATTTCCATCATTTATGATATCATCGGTGTTTACCTATCCCAAATAAAATTCTTTGTCTCTGCCAACGTTGGTGTTTTCTCGATCGACGTTGTCCTAGACCCGACCGACGAGGTTTCCTTTATCGATATGTGTTCAATACGTGAGCTGGCTGATGGGATTTCTTGAGCCATCTTTATTACTTGATTGAGTTAGTTTATGTTGGTGATGGATTGTTTTTTCGTTCATTTTGCTAATTTTTACTGAGTCTGAATGGTCTCATATTTTGTCATGCCAATTTGAATCATGTTCTCTTGGTTTGTGTTCATATGATCTTTTCTCACCTGATATTCGCTCACTTTAACTACACTCTCTTGCACCCATACTGATCCTTTTGCTTGATTCTTTTCTTATGAGAATTTGTCTTCAGTTAGTTGATGGTGTAGAATGTCGAGAATATCTTCTGCTACTTTGTCTCAAGCTTGACCAAGGGCTTCTTTCTCTCTCCATTTTAATTTATTGTTTCTTTTCCTTTATTGTTATGGCTATGCTAAAAATACTTTAACTTTTCAGTTTTCTATAAATAAATTTGTCTAAATGCTTTTTTGTTTATCAATTTTAAGCAAGGTTTATTTCTTATAAGTATGATTAGTTAGTTTAGTCGATTCTTGTTGGCAACTCCCTGATATATTTTTCCAACAAGGTTATTTTCTTTTCATTTGATGTTGTACTCAGCACTTTGGGATTATGGAACCTCATTCAAGGTTTTCTTCTTGGCATTTGATGTTGTACTGATTTTTCTCCTTTCAAACTTATTTACGGGCTGGAGGCAGTCTTTCCCATAGAGTGACAAGTTCCCTCTCTTAAGTTGGTAGTGGAATTATTTCCCAACACTACTCCACTTGAAGAATGTCTCCTATATATTGAGCAGCGTCGAGATGCAGCCTTGGAGAATGAGGCTCACAAGCAATGTGTCAAGCTCTAGTATGATCGGTCCATTTTCCCTAGAGTTTTCTCCGAAGGAGATCTTGTCTTGGTCTATGACCAAGATAAAGATCCCTTAGAGGAAGGAAAATTCAAACCCATTTGGTTCACACCGTTCACTGTTAAGAATTTTTTAGAAAAGGGTTCCTATCAAATGGTTGATTTCGAAGGTAATTCTTTGTCGAAGCCTAGAAATGGGCTCTACCTTAAGAATTATTATGCTTAGGTCGGTCACCTGAGTGTGAATTATTATATATAATGTATAGATTTATTTACACTTTATTATCATTTTGTCCTATGGATGTGTAGTTTATTATGTTTCTTTTCACTATAACAAATGTCAAGTGAATCTGAGGTGTATGTTGGATTTGTGGACGGTTTTAGACGATGCACTCAGAGGCTTTCTTCCATAGCTTGGGTGATCTTCACACCCATCGGTCAGTTGGTGAATTTTGGAGCTATTTCTCTCAGCGAAGAAACCAATAATGTTGTTGAGTATAGTTTCGTAATAGAATTAATGTGTGATTCCTGATCACATGGTATTTCTCACCTCTGGGTTTATTTATATGTTCAACTCGTCGTGTATCAGTTAAATGGAGTGTATCATGTTTACAATCCTACACTGCACCGATTATTCCTTATGGTACGTCTCTTAGAACATTATTTTGATTATATTACTTATATTCATGTTCCTAGGAGATCTAATCAACTAACGGATACATTGGTTAATCATGTGTTATATTGGCATATTTCTTGCACATAAAATTAAAAGAACACACATACACACATATGTAAATACATTTGTACAAAATGTTTAATCCATAAGGCAAAAAGATGTATATATATATATATATATATATAATAATATGTCCAAAACACAATGTCATAAGTACAAAAGTGGGCCATAAAGCCTTAAATAGAGCCAATATACATCACTGGGCTTAAGCCCTCACTACATAAGTGAGTACAAAAAAGAGTTCCATTGGCACATACAAAGTCCAATGCTAACTATGGTGTAGGACTACTTGCCCTAGTGTAATGCATTAGGACATTCACAAGATGCTAGAACAATTGAACCCAAGTCCTGGCTACCCCTACAACATGTGGCTGCATGGTCGGGGGTAGGTCCTCAATCTTAGGTTCCTCTCCACTCGTTTAGCATCCTCTGTTGTTTATGCTGGTCCAAAATGCTCTCGAGAATGATGCCTAGTCCTGACAAAGTTGTTTGGTCATACTGGCCCCACGTATGTGTATAACAGGTTACTAATTTAGTACTTTGATGTTACCATAAAAATGAAAATATTTAAAAAAATAAAAATGAAATAAATTTAAAATATGATGTAATGTGTACTTATCTCTATATGCTCCTCACCAAGGGGCATAGGCATATCAAGATCCTTCAGGAAATTGATCCCTGTGTAGGAGTAGTCTTTGATCAGAAGAATTTGACAGGACTACCAGTCAAAGAACTTGTCATCAAATGCCTCCTTCACTCTCCCTTCACCCTGTCGAGGAAACAAAGCCACCCACCTGCATAATTCTAGGCAAAAGGAAATATAGTCTCGTATTGTCTCTCATGGGATAAGGCTTGGCACTCCCTCGAAAAAGAAAGCACACAACATAGTATGAAAGACAAAGTTCTTGTTTGTTCTTCTTCGACATTCGATCAATTTTTTCTTCATACATGTGAGCATCATGGTGCTACAGTCAAATATGGTGGCCTATAAGCACTGAGTTGCACAATTCATCTTTGCACATGAAGCCTGATGAAGTGTTGTGGATATCATGATCCTCCCAATCATATAGAGTACTATCCACAGGTTGAAGCTTGTTATCTTATGAATTGGCACTTGAGATCCTAGCTTCTCAGTTCTATCCTCGCAATACATGTTGATATAGTCCTCTATGTTGTAGGTCTTGGAGGAAAATTCCTCAAGTTAATTGGTTCCCCCCTCCTAGAAAGTTCAGTCAAAAAGTATATATCCTCGGTAGTCGGAGTCAATGATTGGCCCTCTAGCATGAAGGCCTCTATGTCCGAGTTCCAATACTCTATCAAATGATTCAGTATCCTAGGTTTCACCCTCATGAATGGGCACTGAAAGACTTCCGCATACCACACTGCTTTAGCATGGAAATGGCCCCTGGATCCTCTTCAACCAAGATGTCTAAATCTTCATGTTCTCTCTCTCGCCAGTGAACATACATCCTGTTTCATAAAAAGTTTTTGAGGTTAGTCCCTTGTTTCATTTTTTTGAAATCTTTAAAGAGATGTATGTGGGATATCGTTAAGACAGTCACTTATATACGTGTGCTAAGCTTTACTTTTCCCACATATTTACGTGCATTGAGCATGGATAGCCTGCATACACATAGACCCAACTTTTTCTTTAGGGCGTACACCCTCTAAAAAAATAAATACACAACAAATGATGAATTGAAATGATGGGAGAGGTCATTTGTACTTACTTGGTTCATGTTTGAAGACTTTTCATCCACCGTAGCTCCTTGAATTCACATTTTAAGAAAGAGGGATTTTTTTTATTTTTGGTTATTTTCCAATTTGCAACGGTTAAAATGAGTTTTCTATTGGGCCCTTTGTTTTTGGGAAAGAATTGTGGAAGTTTTGGCTAAGCACAAGTTGAAAAAACTTCATCAGAGGCTGGGAGAAAGAGTAATAGAAAGAAGTCATGGAAGTTAGCGCAATGCCAACTACGCAAAAAATAGTTGCAACAGAACAAGAGAGTGTGCAAGCCGACAAGGAAGACACAACCCAGCTATATATAGGGCTGAATATAATTGCAAAAGGGTTCGTTCGCCCATTGGGAGAAGCACCCATTAGTCGATACCTCATTCACCATGGGTTTATAGGGTTAAGTTGAGTCATGTTGATCAGAGTCGCCCAAGTTTTTGGATTATAGTTGATTCTTTTTGTAGGTCGAGAGAAGAAAATGATGAGTTTGTAATGAATTAGAATTGTCAGTTGGAGAGCTGGGGCTCTGAGATATGAGTTTAGAGTCGAGAGTCTGTGTTGATCCTTTCTTGTAACTCTGAGTCTGTAATGAAGGAAAGATCCTGGGGATAATAGGAAGCAAGAACAAATTTCAAAATATCATGTGTCTTTGTATGTTACTTATGCATTACTGTTTCTTTATGACTTATGAGTTATTCTTAATGGTTCAACGTTTAGATGGTTGCTTGCATTGTAAGTAGGTTAAAATATTGCATTTAGATGTTCCATATCTGATAATGTCTTTTGCACAAGAAAAAGAATAATTTTTGACTTCTCTATGGATCCCCTTTAGTCTTCTCCCTAACCTTCCCTATTTATCTGTCTCAGCAATGCTTCGGGTGAGACTTCTTCTCTTCGGAGGAAATGAAAATTCCAGCACTCTAGACTACATGGTACCTTTTGTTGGTAACCTGAGAAGGATTCTGGTCTAATCAAATCCACACCAACAAAATGGTTCCGTTGTCGGGACCCTATATAAAAGGGAACATGTAGGGAGAATGTTGTCCCGGATCCATAGATCTGGCATTGATCAATGGTGGGAAACGAGTTGTGATACATTAATATGGAAAGAAGTGTAACTAAGGAGAAAATCATTGGAAAACACTTGTGAAGCAATATTTTACTCAGAAAGATCGAGCGACCAATATGATATTTTCTGGGTTAAATTCTCGGAAGAATTTTTCACTAGATAAAGAGTCTCCAAGAAGATCCAGAGTTCCAGGGATGGACCAAGAAGATATGTGCATGGGATACTAAAAAGTTAGTAGCACTCCAGAGGCTAGATTGCCCAGTTATACAAGCGGTGGACTTTTGGGTTAGTACCACGCTAGAGGGATACATAATTGAATTTGCAGCTGAGAACCATCAGTCCTTCTCATGGGTAGAGGAAATTTTCAAGAAAAGCGCAAGGGGAAGAATGTTGAGAGAAATCCCCCTTTGGATTAAACTTTTCTTGATGGAGGAATGGATGTTTATTATGTCCCCAACCGAGATGGCAGTGTAAACACCCTTTCTTGGGGTAGGGAGAGACGGGGTGAGAGTCATGGTGTGAGAGAGGGGAAGGGTTCTTTGAAAAATGGGGAGGGAATAGCAAGAGAGGGACTCGATAGATTAGTGAGCCTTGAAGAGAGCTACCATAGTTTATAAGTGGTGGCGCAACAAGATCAAGAAAACTGTAAGACAATCTGAAAAGTTGAGGAAAGAAGGCGGAGTGGGAGAAGTAGAGGAAAGATAGATGGAAGAACTGCAGAAGATGAGAAGATAGGAACGACTGGCCAATCAAAGATTGAACGAGAGAGAAGCAGGGAGAGAAAGCAGCCCCCAGGAAATGGGACGAGAAGGAGAAAGTGCAGAGGAAAGAGAGGAGAAAACTGACATGAATTTTGGAGGAGAAAGAGAATATTCAGCCCTGATAACAGGAGAGATCGAGAATCCGGTTGAAGAGATCATCCCAGTGGAAGATAACGAGACCCCCCAGATCAAAGAAAACCACTCTAAAGCCAGTGGCTCCAGCCCCGAATCACCCATACCCCAAGTTCCTTCTATACAAACAGTAAGTTTGATACTACCTTCTCATGCTATTTTTGTTCTAGTACAATTAGTTAATCAAACAAAACCAGGAAGCACGACTACAGGGAGGATATTGGGATCCCCTAGTAGATCACAAGAAGGATCATTAGGGTTCATATTGTTACGAACAATAGGATCAAAAATGGCCAGCCACGTAGGAGGCTTGATTGACTGATACTTAGAATTTTGGGGTAAGGGAGATGAAGACATTGAGTAGCAGTGATTCTTGTGCGAAGCCATCTAGAGATCTAGAGGGACTCTGGATGCGAATAAGCTAGTCGAGTTCCAGACTACCTTAAGAGGTCATGCTCTCAAGTGGTACATGAATATCATTGAACCAGAAGTGTCAGGGACGCAAGGTCAAGTGTTTACACTTGGCCAGGTATGGATGAGGTTCATAGCAGAATTTAAACTACCTCAGTCAGAACAACAGGCTATGTCCGAGTTGCGGGAGATCCAGTAGAGAGAAAGCGAATCAGCCTAGGAGTATAGCCAGAAGTTTAAAGATGCCATATGAAGGTTGGAACATCTAATACACGAAGAACATCAAAGGGAGTGGTACATTCAGGGGTTGTTTCCTCTGACTCAGATTCTTCTAAGGCAACAATGGATAGCCACATTAACAGATGCCTTAGAACAATCGATGAAGAGTGAATCCATGGTGGGATACCCTGGGATTTTAAGAATAAATCGACCCCCAGTAGATGTGAATCTGGCGCAACTACAAGGGAAAATATCAACACTAACATAAAATATTAAGGAGCTGACGATACCTAGACCAGGATGACCACAGGTTTGGTGCACTGGATGTTACATGGAAGGTCATCTAGCGAATGAATGTCTGAGAGTGAGAGGACTGGGAGATCCCTAGAATATGATGGTAAACCCACCAAGACCCACGGGATTAGTTGTGCAAGTGTCAATGAATTCATCATTCCATCACCCCAAGCCATATCATGCTTTCCTAGGAGGCCAAGCAACACCAACAGTGAAATATTGTGAAATCTGTCGAATCCACGGCCATGGGCCAAGACAGTGCCCCATCATGCAGAAGTACTTGACAGTACCGAACACAGTACACTGTGATTTATGTGCCTCCACTACACATACTACCAATCAATTTTGAGCATTGGATGCACTTGCAGACAGATTAGACCGAACAACATTCAGGGTGAACGAAAATCCTTAGGGGCCAGGAAGAGGTCGAGGAGCAAGAGCTGGAGGAGATTTCAGAGGAGGAAGAACTAAGGGATGAGGACCAAGTAGATGTTATAATTGCGATGAATAAGGTCACTTAGCCAGAGATTGTCCTCACCCAATATGCCCATGGTTCTCTCACTGCAGGACCAATGGACACGCAATTGAAGATAGTCCAGAGTTAATTGCAAAATGGGAAGATAAAGTACGACAAAGAGGGACTAACCTTATTAGTTCAGAGATCAAAATTATTTCTAAGGGAAAATTTCCTATCCTTAATATTGTTACTCGAGGAGGTGAAAAGACAGGACCTGATGTCGATACTCTACCTCAGATTCATAAAGAAGCACCTAAGGGAGACAGGTATGACCCCCTAAAGAAAAAATTGTTCTTTAAAGATGCCATAGAAGTATTCCAAAACATTCCTAGTCATGAAATGCAAGAGAAACCCCCCTAGTTGAATGTTTACCCTAAGATGGCGCAATTCCTTACTTCACCCCTGCACCCAAAAACCCTGTAGCCATATCAAGACACTCTGAGCAACCCCATAATGCAGTTGATCTTTGGTTTCAATTGTTCTCCGACATTCTAGAGAATGACCAACTCACAGAAAAGTTGCACAATGTGTTGTACCTAGTCATAGGGAATGAGGAACCTCTTGAAGCAAGGATAAGGGATAATCTTCCTGAGAAGATTACTCAGAGAGTGCAACGAAGAAAAGTAAAAACCAAAAAATAATTTCAACTGGTAGCCCAGTTAGATGACTACAAAATTAAGAACGTCATGTTGGACCTAGGGTCAGATGTGAAAATTCTACCCAAGAAGACTTGGGAAGCCTTAGGAAAACTAATACTGACATATTCCCCAATTCAGTTGAGAATGGAAAACCACGACTGTATATTTCCCATAGGAAAACTAGAGAATTTGGAAATCGATGTAGCAGGTGTAAAAACAATGGCGAACTTTGAATTCATTGAGATCATGGGAGACAAGGACCCCTACCCTGTTCTACTTAGCATTGGTTGGGCCTACGAAAACAATGCAGTGATTAACCTAAAGAAATACACCATGACTTTTTAAGCTAAGGGAATCAAGGTAGTTCAACCTTTGGATCCATATGTAAGACCCAGATACACAGAACCAATAGATAATAATATGGAAGGAGAATACCTAGACCAGTTGTACACTGTAACAACGGGCACAAGAAATGACTATGTAAACCCTATTGTTGATGGGTCAGTAAGTTGGAGGAGTATACAGTCAGCAAACGAAGATTCATAATTGGATTTCGATATTTGGTAACAAGGTTCGCACGAAATATTCTCAAGAAGATGCGCAACTGTCAGAATGACCAGATGGATTGGGACCGAAGTCAGAGAACATCTCATATACGATGGTACTTCAGACCCAGACAACTTTTTGCATAACATGGAAGAGAATGTGAGAGAAGATCAAAGAATCTTGGTACTAGATATAAATTTTCAGAACAACTCCACCAGGTGGTGGCCTACTCATAAATCCATACTTAGAACTTGGGATGAAGTGATGCAAGATTTCAAATACAGGTTTGGGAATAAGGAGCAGCTCGAATCACAAATGCAGATGGATCTCCAAGTTGCACAACTGTTCAGCGGAGAATCTGATCCTAGAATACACATTGAACAGTGCAAGACACAGTGGCAGGCTGTGAAGATACCCGCTTGCTTTTGGGTTCAGGTATTTCCCCATTCTCTGGGCCAAATCTTGAAAGATTGGCTCATACATGAAGAAACTAGAAGACAAACCAGTGAATAGAAGACGCTAGCATCTAAATTTCGCAAAGACTTATCATTCTCAAATAATTACCCTGAGCTTGAGCTATCCCTACAAAAGATTAAAGAACTTTTGTTTACAACCAATAGTGAAAGCAGACCAAATTTTTTTGTGTGTCCCAATCATACCCAAGAACTTCAGACTAAACTTCATTTAGCCTTTCTTGACAAGCCTATAGAATGTTATCAGATTAGAAAAGATTCAGAAATCCTAGATGAACTAGGAGGAATGAGAAACCTATCCATCAAAGAGACATAGGGGAGCAGAGAAATCCAAAACACCATACCCAGCTAGACCAATAGTTCCTACAACCACCCATTGAAACTGTGCAGACTAAATATAGGGACTGCAGAGCAACCCAAACTAGCTATGGTAGGAGACTACTGGGATGAGAAAACCAACTAGGAAATACATAGTTTACTAAGGGAATACGAAGATTTGTTCCTAAATAATTTTTCAGAATTGAAAGGAATCAAAGGAGTCATGGAAGAAATGATGAGTTAAAACCAGAATGCAAGCCCGTTAGACATAGACCATACCGTCTTAACCCAAGAGTAAAAGAGAAGGTTAAGAAGGAAATTGATAAGATGCTAGAAGCAAGTATCCTTTTTGCGGTAGAAGAGGTAGAATGGGTTAGCTCGATAGTCATTCAGAGCAATAAAGACACTAGGGATATTAGATTCTGTGTAGATTATAAAATCCTCAACTCTTCCTGTGTGCATGACCCTTTCCCAACAACATTTACTGATGAGGTGCTAGAAAAGGTTTTGGGGAAGGAAGCATACTCATTCACATACGGTTTCTTAGGATACCATCAAGTCAGGATTGTTGAAGAAGACAAAAGAAAAACTACTTTCAATATAGAATGGGGATCTTTCGCATACAATGTAATGCCATTTGGTTTAAAGAATGCCCCTGCAGTTTTCTCCAGGATTGTGATAGAAGACTTTAGAGAATTTATTCATAAATTTATATAAGTCTATATGGATGATTGGACAATATATAGCCTGCTTAAGGAACATGTAGCATTGCTAAGGCTCATGTTTGACAGATGCAGAGAATTGAAAATATCATTAAATCTCAGAAAGTGTATCTTCTGCATGCCACATGGAAATCTATTAGGCCACACAGTTTGCCAAGAAGGAGTATTGGTAGACCTAGCCAAAATTGCGGTCATTGTGAATATGACACCACCTACAAGTGCTAAATAGTTGTGCTCCACACTAGGACACACAGGTTACTACCGCAGATTCATTCGAAGATATGCCAACATTACTGTACCTCTGGAAAACCTCCTGAAAATGGTTGAATTGTTCCAATGGAATCCTAAATGTGAAAAAGCATTTGAGACACTTAAGGAGAAACTCATTACAACACCGATTCTGATATTTCGAAACTGGGAGAAGGAATTTCACGTACATGTAGATGCTTCAGGAATTGCCTTAGGAGCTATCCTAATGCAACCAGGAGATGGAGCTATGGATCATCCCATCTACTTTGTGATCCAGAAGTTGTCGCAAGCAGAGTGTAACTATACAACGACAGAACGGGAAGGCCTAGCAATGATCTACACTCTATGTAAATTCAGACACTATCTATTAGGGTCTCATTTCAAATTATTTACGGATCATTCCGCATTGAATTACCTAGTTAACAAACCTGTGTTAGAAGGAAAAATTTGTAGATGGTTGTTGTTATTTCAGAAAATTTCGTTTGAAGTCATCATCAAGTTGGGAATATTTCAACGTCGGACTTGACCATCTATCCATGCTAGAGACAGGAGAAAGTGGAGGAGAAATGGATGACTAGCTCCCAAATGCAAACTTGTTCAGGATTGAAGCCATACTAGAATACCTAGAGGACAAAGCAATATTTCTAGGTATTGGGGCCTTCCCTGAAACATATTCTGCAACCCAAAAATTCAATATGGTCATCAGAGAAGTAGAGTACCAACTGATTTTAGAACAATTGTATAAACTAGGACTAGACAACATTCTCAGATGATGTGTCTTGGATCACGAAAGGTAGGATATACTCTGGGAATTCCATAGTGGAATTGCAGGAGGCCACGTCGGAGGAAAGGCCATGACACAGAAAGTTATACAGGCAGGACTTTGGTGGAAAACACTTTTAAAGGATGCAAAAGCATATGCTAGATCATGTGATGTTTGTCAATGGGTGGGCAAGTTATCCCGCCATGATGAACTACCACTACAACTAGTTAGAGTGCTACTCGCATTTGAGAAATGGGCAGTTGACTTCATTGGACCAATCAACCCCACAACTAAACATTCAAAGGTCAAGTACATTATTACCGCAACTGACTACCTTACCCATTGGGTAGAAGCAACATCAGTGCAATACTATTTGACAGGCACTACTACCAGGTTCATTTTCAAGAATATCATTACCCTGTTTGGATGTCCCAGGATCCTAACTAGCGATCAGGGATCTCACTTCATTAGCAACACTATAGCAACACTTACAACAAAATTTCTGATCCAGCACCAAAAGAGTATTCCATACCACCCACAGGCCAACAAAATAGTCAAATCCTTCAAAAAAATCTTGGAAATGGGACTAACAAAGGTTTGTTGCGCAAACCAGGAGGACTAGGATGATAGTGTTCCAGTTGTCCTCTGGGCCTACAGGAAACCTACAAAGAAACTCCACAGATATACATCGTTCCAATTAGTCTATGGGAGGGAGGCAATCATACCTACATAATTCATCACTCCAAGCCTGCATATCGCCCAAGTTACAGGTATGACAGAAGCAGAATCAGTAACGTAGATACTTGCAGAGCTACAAGAAATCAAGGAAACCATATTTCTAGTAGACTTCCATCATTCTGTGGAAAAGGAAAGACAAAAATCTTGGCATGATCGAAACACTAAAACCAAGGTATTTACATAAGGGGACAATGTGTTACTCTACGACAGTAGATACCAAAAGCATCCTGGCAAGCTGTGTATGCATTGGTTGGGACACTTCATAGTTGGGGAGATTTGTCCCTCAGGAGCATTCTGACTCGTGCAACTGGATGGTGTGTGTTGTGGGGTAATCTACCCTATGGACCAATAAGCTAGGGTTATAAGCTTATACACAGATCATGACCCTTCAGATTTAACCTTTAACCTTCTACCCAAAATCTCAACCCCTTTTCTCAGACAAGCATAGGAAGAATGAACTAACCTTTTTTACCGAAGGTCAAAGTAGATCCTCCGTTGAGTTGTTGTCTCCTTGCTGCTACTACTCCTTCCACAAATCTTTCCTGCAAACAAGAAAAAAACATACATGCATGCTACTGATCTACTAGGGGGTTAGAGGTAAAACATAAATCAGATATCATAGATGAGATTCATGCATTTCGGGACGGGAAAAATTATCTTTTTCATTAACATCAATACAAATCAACTTACAATGATTTCTGAGATTGGCCACCGTTCCTCGATCCTGATCCTGGGCTCTTCCTCTTCTTTCTGTCCTCCAACTACTGCTGCATGAATTTCTCCTAAAGCTTGAGGCAAAGCAAAAGGGTTGGGGACAAAATTGACTTGGCAATTTGGCAGAGTTTCTTTGCTATGATTTTTCCTCCTTGAATAGTACCCCTACTCCTCCTTTTATAGGCTAGAAGGAGCTAGGGTTTTTGGCAAACTCTCGGCCATGCATGGCTCAGAGTTCCAGTTAACTGACAAAAAGCCTCGTGTCTCGACGGAAAATTTCCTGATTTTTTTCTTTGTTAGGTACCCGCGGGCTGTAGTGGGTTAGCCCGCGGATACCCACGTGCAGTAGAAGGACAACAAGCGGTTTCCCACGCCCAGTAAGAAGTTAGGGCGCGGGTTGCTTGTTTTAAGTGGTTTTTTGAGGAGTTGTTCAGCATGGATTTGGTTAGGAAGAAGCATGAGTAGGCCTGATGCCAGGTAAACCTGTATGGTGCATTTTAGGGTTATAACAGATGCCCCCTAATGTGTGAGGTCAGAAGAACATCTGATGGCCGAAATACATTACCAATTCTTTACCAATCTGTACTGATGTGCTGAATGAGTGAGCCCAGGAATCAGGAATCTGGAAGTGCCATCTGCAAAAATATCAAATGTCTCACCGAGGCGGGCATACCCATGCTCGAGATAAATCAGAACCATGGCTACCAATCAAATACACTGTAGATCCATGTCAAATAACTATAAAGAGTAGCTGCGAACAATACACAGCAGAGCTACATCTTGAAATCAGAAAGATATACATAGGAAGTATGCATCTCTCAGAAGTTGTCTTGGCCTGATGGCTGTACTACAGAGCTCGAGCAACAACTTCAAAATCTTTTAAAACTCGGGTAGGAGTGTAACATGAGTGTACGACTGCACTACCCAAAGGTCTTCGACGGCTCGTCGGTGACGGACTTGATAATCTTGATGATCGGACTGAAGGCTTCAGTGATTTCGAACAAAGACTTGATTGGACATTCAGGATGGCCGGGTATGTGGAAAATAGACATATTGCAGAGTGGCCGACTCAGGCTAAGTAACAAACTTCCCTTGGACAATAGAACAACAAGTGATAAGACTCAGGCAGCATATATGTTAATCATAAGTCTATGAAGCAAGAGGCAACGCAAACTCTCCATATGTTTGGAAGAGTAACCAAACGGTGGAGGACACAACTCTATAACGAGCAAATCTTCCTAAGGTCATACTACATCCCAAAGTCTGATGAATCAAACGAACAGATGTGCTTTATCCAAGGGCGACTCATAATGCTGCCAACGAAGAAAATACTTTTCCCATCCTCTTTTTGGGGTATATTTGATTTTTTTTGTTCTTTTTGTTGATTTAGAAAAAAGAATAAAAGAATATTACGTTACAAGGGAGGAACGAGGATCGCAAACATACAAGTTCAAGGCATGATGACAAGACTGATGTTCTAGGAAATGATACTCAGAAAAATCCTCCAGTGGCCAAAGGTGTTAAAACACATACGCAAATTGTTACTAGGCTGATGGGTAAAGGATGCAAATGCGGTTGATAGAACACACAATGGTAATGTCCTTCGATGTAAGTTTAACGAGCCCACGGAAGGGAAGCTCGGTGATTTTTCATATTTAGAGAGTCTGAAAAACATAAAAGGAAACTCCATTGGGGTACCTTTTTCGTCAATAGTCTAGTTGGTTCGAAAAAGGGGTAAACTAGCACCAACCAGACGTCAATTCAAAACCATTTTAACGAGTGTGACAAGGACAAGATCACTCGGCTATTTTTTCAATTTTAAGGAGTCTGAAAATATCTTAACTGTGGACTCCGTTGGGAATGTTCTTCTGGACCATTTAACGAGTGTGAAAGAATAAGGTCACTTGGCCATCTTTTCAATTTTAGGGAGTCTCAAAAGAGCTTAACTATGGACTCCGGGGGGGTTTCTTTTTCGTAGATTTAGTCCCTCAGGCCCGAAAAGGAATAAAATTATACCTGAGGATACTCTTCTAAAGAATGGAGATTCAATAGAGCGTTCCTTTGTTCGTACAGTTGACCGTCCGGACCGAAAAAGGGGTAAACTACCGCCAGACAGAAGTGACTTCAAATTTCAGTTTAACGAGCGTGACTGGTCACAAGATCGCTCGGCAATCTTTTCATGTTTAAAGGGTCTGAAAAGGGCTTAAAAGGAGACCCGTTATGTGTTTGGGAGTCCGGAGGGTAAGACAAAGAATGAAAAAGACCCATGCAAATGAGGCTCGAACTTATATTCAGGACAGACTATATGGACTCCCGAGCCTACTATGTTGTCAGAAACGGCATGGACACCATAATGCAACCAGGAACTACCTAGGGCATCCATGTTTCGGTAAGCTCTACCACCAGGTTGCAATGCTTCTAGAGAAAAAATGACGGTTTCGCATCACAACCGGGTGGGTTCGATCCTATATTTGAAAAACAAAAGGCAACGAGATGCAACAGTGGGGATAAAATCCTACCCTATATGCTCAGGTTGATTTTTGGAAAAAAAATTTATGGACCGCCCTTATGTGTATATTTTATTTTATTTTTTGAAACTCAATGAAAAGTGTCCCAATACCTGATCGAATCCCTTCCATATAACTCCGAAACCACCCAAAATGATTTTGGGTTTAAAGAAACTGATAAAAAGGGCCAAAATGGTGACAAAAAGAGGCCAAAAACTCGATAAATAGAGGCTGACATCTCATTATCACCATTGCTGATTTGAAAATTGACTCTGGAGCCAAAAGACCGCTTTTTCTACAGATCGTGATTCCGGGAGCTACAGTGGACCAAATTGACTTCTGCTTGGACCAAGTAAGTACAAACTCCCTCATCTTGCATTTTAATACTTCAATTCATGTTTTGAGGGTGTTTGGGGGGTGGTCGTCGCCCTTAACAGGGTCGGCCCTAGAAACCCGCGGGTTGTCCAGAGACAGCCCGCGGGTACCTGCGCGCACGATTGAGACAGCGCGCGGGTACCCGCGGGTTGTCCTTATACAGCCCGCGGGTTGCCCCTATGCAACCAAAAATTATTGTGCAAGGTCTTAATCTCTTCCAATTTTCTTTGTGGTTTTGCAGGATGTATGTGCACTGGAGAGAGAGAGAGCATGAGGCTGCCAATGAGGCAGTAGCTGCTGATCCAAATGTGATGGCCGCGCTGACACAGTGTGGTCTTGTGAAGTTCTTTCTATGTCCGTTTATGCACGCACAACCAAGGCTGCTGAATGCCTTGGTTGACTACTGGCACCCTAATGCTGATGCCTTCATGATCGAGGGGCAATCTTTGACGCCCACTACTGAGGACATTTACTTTTTGACGGGCCTCTCGAGAAGAGGGGAACCCGTCAACCTGCAGACATTTCCGACGGGGACGAGAAAAGTCTCCGAGCTAATTGCAGAGTACTGTGTGGCTGGAACCAGCCAGGGGACTTTTTGGGTGCCAGTTAACAGTGTTATCAGCCTGACCTTGCAGACCATATTGTCGCTCATTGGGTGAATTAGCGGCTCGGATGCCATTCATCAGGCTACGCGCGCACAGATGAACTGTGCGATCCAGTGCATGAATGCACAGATTTTTGACTGGAGCACCACACTGCTCGAGGTGATGAAGAGGCAATTGACAGATTGCCGTCAGCGGGAGCATAGGAATTTCGGGTTTGGGACTATCTTATGCTCATTGTTCTTCGAGAGAGTTCCTTGTTTTAGTCCCCGGATGTCAGTGCGGGGACATCTGGCTACGTTCCCAGCGGTATGCAGATGGGCAGCTCTGCTGCCACAACAGGGTGGCGGAAGGACCGTAGAGGCCTTCAATGATGATTTCTTTGCATGGATGTCGCGGCAGATACCCATGATAGAGGACTACCCATACACGGGGATTGATTTCTCCAGAGATCCAGAGATGCCAGTGCCTCCTGGTGAGGTGCGAGGGGAGATAGGCAAGTCTCCGGCTATACTGTTTTTTGTTTGCATATGTTATTTTTATGTCTTTTTATATATTTATCATGTTTTTTGGGAATTGATGCATTTTGCGTTGTTTTGCAGATGTTGGACCTGTGCAGCTAGCTAACTTCGCACGGAACAGGCGCAGTCCCCGGCCAGAGGCCTCAGCTTCCGGCGCCAGAGGAGCAGCAGCAGGGAACCCTACCCCAGCAGAGGCTGAGAGGGCCCTTGTACGGATTGAGTGGAACTTCACTGAGCTCACCCGTACAGTCCCTATGATTGACATTGAGGACATGCCGTCGTCCATGCAGACCTACATGATGGGATTACCTCGGAGTTGGGTCCGATTGTTTAGGCGATTGGGTCGGGTTGTTCATGATTATAACAGGGCTCACAGGCCCTGAGCCGACCTGTAGACTATTTATGTGCCTCGAGCACTCATATGTATTATATTTTATAAGGGCATAAGCCCTAGTGACTCGTTATGGCTCCCATTTGTTGAGGCGTTTGCGCCCGTCTATGTACTCTGAGACTTTTATGATGTATATATATGATTTTTATTTCTTTTATGTGTCTTTTATGGATGATGTGTACCAAATGTATTTACATGTGTTTGATCATGATTTTCTTTATGTGTGAGCAAGATGCCAATCTAATATGTGATTAGCTAGAGTATATGTGATTTGATTCAGACTTCTAGGAACATGAAAATATGTAATATAATCAAAGTAGCATTCCAAGAGACGTACCCTAAGGAATCTTCGGTGTAAAGTAGGATCGTGCACACGGTATATTCTGTTTAGCTGCGACACAACCAGTT
>ML786338.1:637898-697049 GCA_009831015.1 Picea engelmannii | reverse complement strand
AACTTTCCTGCCCCCAGGGGGTCCTTATCTTGGTCGTAAACCAGGACAAGGTCGCCCTCAGAGAAAACCCGAGGACGAACGGACCTATCATACTGACACTTAACTCTATTCTTATGAGCCTCGTTGGCCAGGGCCGCATCGCGGCGCTGGTCATCAAGTTGCTCAAGGTGTACAAGCCGTTCTTCTAGCGGAGAAGTGTCTGGCAGTAACTGCACTGCCAATTTCAGAGATGGAATTTGACATTCAATGGGAAAGACTGCCTCCAAACCGTAAACGAGTTGAAAAGGTGAGAAACTGGTTGCAGTCTTAATAGATGTTTGATAAGCCCATAATGTTGAGTATAACATCAAATGCTAGTTTGACTTAGCTGAGTTTATGGTGCACTGTAGCATTGTCTTAAGCGTTTTGTTAACAGCTTCCACTTGCCCATTGGCTTGGGGATAATAGGGTGATGAGTGTTCCTACTGTAACCCAAGCTTTGACGTTAACTCGGTCATCATTTGATTCTGAAAGTGACTACCATGGTCAGTGACAATCTCTCTCGGGACTCCAAACCATGCTATAATCTGGTTAAATAAGAAGAGAGCTGCAGTCTCTCCATCATCTTTGAACGTCGGCATGGCTTCGACCCACTTAGTAAAGTAGTCGACAGCCACAATGATATAGCGATGCCCCCGTGATGATGGGGGGTTGCAAGTAGTGTAATCAATTCCCCACTTGGTGAAGGGACCAACGGTGATAACAGGAAACATCGGAGCTGGATGTGCCCTCATCTTCCGTGAGAAGATTTTGCACAGATGGCACTTTTTGACCAACTCAATACAATCTTTTATAAGCGTGGGCCAAAAGTAACCTGCTCGTAAATTTTTTTGGGTTGTTGCCAACCCGGATAAGTGACCGCCACAAACTCCTGTATGACAATCATTGAGCACTATAACGGCCTCCTCATGAGTGAGGCATCGACGCAAAATACAATCCACACCTCGCCGATACAACGTATCATTGAGTATCATATAGTTCTTGGCCTGATGGCGTATCTGCCGACGCTCATCACGAGAAGCAGAGTTAGGACACTTCAAAGTCTGGAGATATATCAGTATATCTCCGTACCAGGGATCAGACGATTCGATTAAAAAAATATCACCTCGGATAGGCGATTCCTCAGGCACAACGTCACCTGACTCAACCAGAAGTTCCGAAATAAGCTCTGCGAAGACCAGTGATTTCTTTGACTTTGCTGAAACAAAATCTAAGTCAAACTCTTGAAGGATGACCATCCATCTACTGATTTTTCCACCGATGACTCGTCGTGTCAACATGTACTGGAATGGATTCACGACGGCAACGACAGTGGTCTTACGAAATAGAACATAGTGACGGAATCGTTGAACAGCATGAACAGCTGCCAACGCAAGTTTTTCGAGATGTGTATAATTAAGTTCCAGTCCTACGAGGCCTCGTCTCAAGTAATAGATCACGTATTCCAAAAACGAATCATCTTCTTGAACTAAAACCATGCCTATAGTTGACTCTGCAGCAGCCAGGTATAATAGGAAATCTTTATTATAATTCGATGGCCGTAGCAGAGGTGCGGTTATAAGGGCGTGTTTCAATGCGTCGAAAGAGCGTTGCGCGGCTTCGTCCCAAAGAAAAGGAATGTCTTTCTTCAGTAAACGCATGAATCCCTTGGTGATTTTGGCATAGTTAGCGATGAAGCGTCGTAAGAAATTCGCCTTGCCTTGAATACTTTGAAGTTGTACAATTGTGCGTGGGGGGGGAAACTGGACTATTGCCTCCACCTTAAGAGGATCAACCATGATCCCCGTTGTTGAAACTATGAACCCTAAAAAACGTCCTGACGTGACGCAAAAGCTGCACTTGTTGGGATTTAAGCGAATCCGGAAGTAGTGACAGTGCTCGAAGATTAGTCGGAGGTGCATTGGATGATCTTTTCGCTTGCGAGAGCGTGATGCTAAGTCATCTAGATAAGCCTCGACTATGTGTTTGAAGTCGTGAAACGCAAAAGACATGGCCCGCTGGAAAGTGGCTCCAGTGTTCTTAAGACCAAAAGGCATTTTTCGATAGGCGAATGTACCCCACAGACAAATGAATGTCGTTTTGTGTTGGTCCTCGGGTTTGATTTGGATTTGGTTATAACCTGAGAAACCATCCATGAATGAAAAGGATTCACAACCGGCACACTCATCAATGATCTGATCTATGAATGGGGTTGGATAATTATCTTTCGGACATGCCTTATTCAAATCGCGAAAATCGGTACAGACACGAATCTTGCCTTGTTTTTTGTCGACTGGAACGGGATTTGACACCCATTAAGTCAAGTGGATAGGGTATATGAACCCGGCCTTAAGCAATTTCTCAACTTTAGCTTTGATAGCTGCTGCCTTCCTTGGATTAACTCGACGAAGTTTCTGTCGAATAGGCTTTGCGTCCGGATACGTAATGATCTCATGTTCAACAATTTTCAGATCGATGCCTGGCATTTCCTCATAAGACCAGGCAAAAACATCGCGGAATTCTTTGAAAAGATCCGTATAAATCTGAATCTCTTCGGGGGAGCAATCCGCTCCGACGAAGACATTCTCCATGACACTGGGGGTTCGGGAGATGTTGATAGGCATCGTTTCAGCGATCGTCGCCATGTTTCCCTCAGCATAAACATCCTGTGTAGCTAAGAGGTTGATGGGACAAGGCTGATCTCCCGTCATGGTGATGGTGAACTCTCCTGCTTCAATTCGGTGTAACTCTGGGAGGAAATATGATCTATGATGCAGATTTTCCCAGGGTTTGTCCGGACCAGTCATTGCTTCGATTATAGCTTCATCGGAAGGCAAGACCAAGTCTAACGAATCGGTGTTAACAAGAGAATTCTAAGCCCAGATAGGCTCAAGGAGTGGATCCAACTCTGGTGCTGGAATCGGATCAGGAGTAACTGAAGTTTGCTGAACCAAAGAGTACGCTACTTCAGTAGCCGACAAGGGCGTAGACATGCCCGCATGCCCTGTCGCATCCATCGTATCTGATGGGGAAGGAAGAGTCCACGGATCCTGAAAGTAAGTCGTGCGAAACGACGAAACATGGAAAATCTCAGCCTTCTGGTGAGTCGATATAAACTTGACATCGCCCTGAGGAGGTGGGTAATCAAAGGTACCCATTAAATATGGGCACAAACCAACTCCTATGTTGACGACACCGGCTTGAGGATTATCTACCATGGGAACCGTGGATGCCCCCAAGGCGGGGTCAGGTCGAGATAAGGATAGCTGATCAATAGTCACTATCCGACCTTCATGTGGAAACAATAAGACTCGGAAGATTGTAGCAACTACCTCTTGCATTGCATAAGTCCAACTACGACCCAACAAGAGGTTGTAATCTATGGGAGCATCGACTACCTCTACTTCGACGCACACAGTTTTCCCCCCTAACTGCACAGGGAAAGAAGGGATGATGTCGTGCGGTCGGAACGAACGACCATCGAACGCAGTAAGAAGAGTAGGTGACGGAGACAACTCGGGTTGAGCAATGGCTTTCTAGCACGCTAACGACATAACGCAAGTTGAAGCACCCTCGTCTACCACCGTGCGGAAAATATTTCGTGTAAAGGTTTTCGTGGGGTGAGCCACTACTATCTGAAACGCGACGTGGTAAGGCAAACGAGGTTTCAAGTCAGTCGTATCTAACATGATCGTTCCTGGGTTGCAAGTCTCAGTAGAGCCCAAAGCAGTCAACAAAGCTTTTCTCTGAGTGGGGCAACTTTGGAGGACTTCCAAAGCGGACATAGCACAAGGGTTTTGTGACAAATCTTCCACCACAGAGTAGTTCTGGGTGGCCCTTGCATTTGGATTGTGAGAAGCGCGTTTAAACGCACCTTTGGGGATGCGAGTCATTGTTTCACCCAACGTCTTCTCAATCTATAGAGGAAGAGATGGGATCTCGGCTTCTTTGCCCTTATCAGAGGCACTTGGCTTGCTATAATCATGAGATCTAGTTGCTATGAAAGCGTCACTTTTCATCATGTATACGTTCGTGGAAGATGAAGCGTTTTGGGAAGGACAGTTTTCGTGGCTGCCCTTCTCCGTACTCGCAGAGGCTTGAGTTAGATTCTGCCCATGCTGAAATGGATTAGTCAACACAGCTTGCTGTTGCTGCGTGACAAACTTCTGGGCCTCTGCAAGTCGAGGGCATAAGTGAGTTGGGTGGTATTCCACACAAAGATTGCATGGATACCTGGCCTTTCTCTTTTCCGTGGTGCCCTCGCCAGCTTTATCATTTGGGTTTTTATCCCCCTTACTCTTCTTACGTTGTTTTTTCTTGCCTTCGGGCTGCTGGTTGGCCTTTGGGTTAGTCGTCTGTACGGAGTGTACTTCCGACGTTTGAGTAGGAGGAGCAGTCGAAGCAGTATTCTGGCTGGCCGCTGAGTGTTGTATTGATAACTGCTGCAATTGTTTTGTCAATTGCTCAGCGGGCTTATTTTGTGCCGAACCAACTATACCATCGACATGTGGTCCGACTCTCTGTCTAGTTTTGTCCAGGATCGATCGTGGTGCATCCGGCAGGATGTTGTACAATAGACCAGACTGAGAGTAAATAAGCTCAAACTGTTGAGCTCGCATAATGGCTTCTTCCTCAGAGAAAACCCCTGAAGTTGCGACGTCTTTGGATAACTGCGGAACTAAAGAATTAAGGAACCACTCAAGCAGGAATGCTGGTGGGACGGGTACCTTGATAAGGCTCTTTCGGCGGTGCCACTCTCGAATATGATCCGAGATATGGTCCACGGACGTCTGCTCGAAATTGGCTAGCAACTCTGTGCCGGCGTCGTATCTTACAGGTAACTGGAAATGGTTAAGGAAAGCCATAGCTAGTTCGCCGAAAAAGGAATATCTTGAGCGGTCGAGCTCTATGTACCATTTCGCGGCACTCCCAATAAGAGTGCGTTGAAACAATCGCAACTGAACGGAATCATCCTTCAGTGAGTTAGATGAGCACCATAAGTGGAAAGTGGTCACGTGATCACCCGGATCTTCGTTGGGTTTGGCTTTGAACTTGGGGATGTCTGAAGGCAACTTCGTCGGCATAGGAGGCCAACGTGGATCGTGACAGATGGGATCATTCAACAACCGTGTTAAATCCGGCAAGTGTAATGTTGCCAAGAAAGGTAGTTTAGGCTGTTGCTGATAGCCGGGATAAAAGGGTCCTGGGGTTTGACTGACGCCAGGTTGCCAGGAAAAGTTTGGTTGTTGGCCAGGGTTGGGGTAGAAACCTTGGCCTTGACCAGCGAAAGGGTTTTGCATTTGCGGGGACATCATTGGTTGATTCCCCGTGAAGGACATAGGATTTGGGGCATTCATCGTGTTTTGTGGACATTGGGAAGGATTATTTCATGCCGGTCATGTGGGGAGAGGCATAGCAGCTTGTCCGGGGTTCCATTGATTGTGGAAAGCATTACCCCAGAACGACATTCCCATGGCGGGATGGGATCCTTGACCTGAGTTCCAAGGTCCTGGTATCTGTGCCCCCAGCGCAGGAATAGTACCCTGTGCCGGATTAGACTGTCCAAAAATAGGAGTGCCCCCAGGTGGGAAAGAACTCGGTGTGAGGGTGTTATTACCAACCGCCCCATTCCAAGAGAATGGTGACGGACCTACCGGCAAATTTTGCACAGGTTGTCCTTGACTCGCTGCTCCAAGTGAACTTGTGTGTGTGGGTTGCCCGGCGGTCTGCTGATGCGGACCACCGAGCAATGGGGACGAAGGAGGAATATGACCTCCAACATGAGGAAAAGCATTGAAAGGAACAGGAATGCTCCCAAGTTGACCTGGCAGAGGAGCGTTAGAGCTCCCTGCCCCCAGACCCAAAGTTTGTAAAGTGGAGGTTGTGAGTGCAAGACTCGTTCCTGAACTAGGCATCCCATATGAAAACGGAGCGCCTGTCGCACTAGATGTAAAGGGATTTGTGGCCGCCACGATAGATGGGGTCGGTCCACTTTGCAACGTAGTCGCGGTCGGGGCCATGGTGCTCCGGACCACCGACGGTAAGTTAGGAGAGGTTTCTCCCGTGGTGACAACAGTGATAGGGATGGAAGACGTCCCAGTTGAGATGATTTGTTCCATGACTGGGTTTGGTGAAAATAGGCATTCGTAAGATTGAACTGAAATAATCACGTCCGACCCAAAATCAGTGTCTGAGGTTTCAACTGCGCCAAGATTGGCCGTCGATTCCTCGGGGGGTTGTTCGGAGTTGAAAGCCCCGGTTGCTTCGAAAGACCCAAGATGGTCTAACCTTCGCCTCAGAGGTGGCGGGGGTGGCTCCAGTATCACCGGCGGCAGGCCCAGAAGCCTTTGTGACCGGCGAAGCTCTGAATCCTCCCCTGTGTGAGAGAATTCACAACACGCTAAGGTATTCTACATGACCAAACAATAACACGCACTAAAAGAAAGCCCCTAGAAGATAAATCAAGCAATCTCTATACTAGTAGGAAGAGCAGTTACCACAACCAACACTAGAGTACCTTACTGGTGCAAGTGCAACTCAAATACGGAAGCACCCTCCGGGTCTACTCTGCAAAGCGTTGGTCCGAAGTCTGCCCTAGGTACCGCGGTATACCCCCGCAGTCACCTGTGTAAGTCCCTAGAAAAGATAGGCAACTAGTTTGTCGGCACGTGAACAACTATCAGGCAGGTACAGTCGGCAGTTGGAAGACCACAATGAGCAGGGTATCAAGCCCGAAACCTGTCGAGGGTATCGAGAGCAAGTGTTCCGGAAGACGACTGAGGACCTCGAACGGATTCGAGATCCACGAAGCTCCGTGGCAAATGATAACGACGGAATCCCTTAACAGATCCTCTATATGTGTTCTCCACAACGCTCAGTCCAGCTTTGGAGGGGTTATCTCCGCTGCCTTTCTTTGCACGACCTCATGTTTAGCCCCTGTGTTAGAGGGGGGTCCTGAATAACTTTCCATAACCGGACTTCTACACTCCCTAATGACAGACTCCAATGTTTTGTTTAGGTGGCCTTGGAGAATTTACTCTCCAACCTATTCCAAGGCCCTAGCCTGAGCTAATGTGTGCACCCTACAAACAGACAAGTCTACTTGATTTTATTAAGCGTTTCTTTTAGTGGGATTTTTAAATCTCAAGGTACGGAAGTGAAAATGATGGTGTGTAAAATAGACTCAAATCAAAATGCACAGAAATGCTGAAAACAAACTTTTTCTAACATGCAAAACCAACAACTTTTCCAAAAAGAGTCTTTTTTCTTTTCAAGTATGACAAGATTTTCAAGCAGCAATCCTACAGAATTTTTACTCAGATTTGTGAGTTACTTATGTTTCGAACTGTACTGAAAAACTTATACAACAAAAACTTCTTTCCGATCCACTGACCTAAACTATGAAATAAATATTTTTCACTTTTGTTTTTTCTATGCAAAAAATTCAAATCACAAGCACAAGCCAAGGGAGGAATGCCCTAGCCTGCTGACTGTGCAGTCCCAGACTCTAAACCCCTGAGAGGGGCTCTTTTCACCATAGGAGGGGATGACTACCCCACCCAAGCTGAAAAGCTTCCTAACAGACCCGCGACTGTCACCAAGACAGAACACGGGTATCCGCGGGCTAAGCTTAAATAGGCCGCGGGTATCCGCGGGCTACTCTTAAGTAGGCCGCGGGTATGTCTAAAAGCTGAGCAAAAATTAAACACATACAGTCTAGTCCTGAAAAAGGATTCTGGTACTGATAACCAGAGTCTCTGACAGGCTGAGATGCTCTCTACTTCAGCAGAAAAATAAATTTGCAAAAAAAGAAAAACCAATGTGAAGAAACATACAAAAAGAAAGACTGAAATACCAGACTATAAACCAATTCAGACCCAGATAGGGTCCAGAAAGCCCCCTGAGAAGATAAACTTCTGACAGAGGAAGAGGGGACTGCCTCTTAACCTTCCTGGTCACTACACACTACTGAAACCACTACAGGACGCGGATATCCACGCGCTGTAGAAGGTTAGGGCGCGGGTCACCCGCGGGCAGGGCTTCTGCAGGCCGCGGGTACCTCTGTGTGTCTCGAAAAAATAAAAAGTCAAGCGTCAGTCAAGGAAAACTGGTATTGATAACCAGATTCCCTGCTAGCTTTTGACTAACAGAAAAAAAAAATAAGCAAAGGACCTGAAACTTAATTCTTTAAACTACCAAGTCCTGGAAACCCTAAGAGTAAGACGATCCCCAGTGGAGTCTCCAATTCTGTTTTGGGGTAATCTACTCTACAGACCAATAAGCTAGGGTTCTAAGCTTATACGCAGATCATGACCCTTCAGATTTAACCTTTAACCTTCTACCCAAAATCTCAACCCCTTTTCTCAGACAAGCACAGGAAGAATGAACTAACCTTTTTTACCGAAGGTCGAAGTAGATCCTCCGTTGAGTTGTTGTCTCCTTGCTGCTACTGCTCCTTCCACAAAGCTTTCCTGCAAACAAGACAAAAACATACATGCATGTTACTGATCTACTAGGGGGTTAGAGGTAAAACATAAATCAGATATCATAGATGAGATTCATGCATTTCGGGACGGGAAAAAGTATCTTTTTCATTAACATCAATACAAATCAACTTACAATGATTTTTGAGATTGGCCACCGTTCCTCGATCCTGATCCTGGGCTCTTCCTCTTCTTTCTGTCCTCCAACTGCTGCTGCATGAGTTTCTCCTAAAGCTTGAGGCAAAGCTAAAGGGTTGGGGACAAAATTGACTTGGCAATTTGGCAGAGTTTCTTTGCTATGATTTTTCCTCCTTGAATAGTACCCCTACTCCTCCTTTTATAGGCTAGAAGGAGCTAGGGTTTTTGGCAAACTCTCGGCCATGCATGGATCGGAGTTCCAGTTAACTGACAAAAAGCCTCGTGTCCCGGCGGAAACTTTCCTGATTTTTTGCTTTGTTAGGTACCCGCGGGCTGTAGTGGGTTAGCCCACGGATACCCGCGTGCAGTAGAAGGACAGCAAGCGGTTGCCCGCGCCCAATAAGAAGTTAGGGCACGGGTTTATTGTTTTAAGTGGTTTTTTGAGGAGTTGTTCAGCATGGCTTTGGTTAGGAAGAAGCATGAGTAGGCCTGATGCCAGGTAAACCTGTATGGTGCATTTTAGGGTTATAACAGTGTGCTATGACGAGGATGGGTGAATGGTGATCACCTGAAGCCCTATCTATCTCAAACCTGAGAAAGAAGGACAGACACTCCAATCCAACGGATCTTGTACACTAGTTATATTTGAGATTCGTTTTCTTTCTGAAATCTTGTAAATTTAGTTAATAATGTCCATGTGCGCAGTGTCGCACCATAACACATAGTTCATTCATTTTGTTTAAGTGTTGGTTGATACAGAATTGACGACTCTACAGTATAGGACTTGAAGCATGAGAAATCCCATTAATGAAATTCATTAATAATGACGGAGACAACCTTTGTGGTCGGAGGCACCATTTATCCAAATCCAATCTGAGTTATAGGCCACACAAACCCAGTCTAGTCACAACCTTTATTGCCACTCCAGTACACCGTCTAACATCATTAAGCCATAAAGTCTCATTATGCCAATATTCCATCGAAGTTTTCACCAGGACACCCACCCATAAAAAAGAAATGTATCTATTCAACCACGTCCCTATTCCACTCAAATAAGTAAATACCAAGATTGCCCGATAGGATTTACCTTGATTAAACTGTCACGTCGGACAACTCACACCCAGATTGCATCCATACGATCATGATGATTAGTATTTACTGATAAAACCTATCCGTTAATCCAAGTATAAGGTTCTCATAACTTAGCCTAGAATGTATTGTTTCTAAAACAAGCATAGTCATTTCCGAACTCAGCAGTGCGAACTAGTTGGGAACATTGTAAAAGATGCAAACATAACCCTATCTCTTCCATGTTACCGAAGTGAGAATGCTAAGAGCCACAGCAAGTCAATGTGCCAAGTCTAAAGAAGCAGTACCAGATGATCCTTGCGACCCCCAGGTTGAAATCGTGGGCGATCTCAAAGGGAAGATAGAGATAGTAAAACTCCTCGACCTTGATCTCACGGATTTAGCCTTGTTCCCACAGATGCACATAGACGTCTTTTGGGAGATGGATCCAGATTGAGTTGGGGACATACAATTTGTACCAAAATAAGGGTTCATCAACTTATTTAACTCAAACATCATGAACCTGAGAGACTTACCAGTCTTTGGTACCACAGGCGAGATGGCTCGTTGCACGAAATTTCTGATCAGCAGAGTGAATGATAGAAGTCTATGGTTGGTTAAGTGGTATCCAATCCATGCACAAGATATACAACAAATTACTAGAATATCCTCTCGAGGAGAGTATGTGTCGAAGGGATTTCAGGGCCCCGGAAAGCACGGGAAAAAGAAAGGCGAGCCTAGCCTATATGAGAAATTTAACACAAAGAGAGGAGGACACACAGTATTCATTGAACCAATTCTACCTTAAACAGTCCAGACTAGCTGCTACATCATAGCCAGCAAGGTTATGAGGTCTTACTATAGCAGAGAATGCAATCTATATGCGCTATCAGTCGCTGACTTTTGCGCACAAGGAGTAGAGTTCAATTGGTGTAGTTTCCTGCTGGAGGAACTACTAGTAGCTTGCGAGGAAGAATAGGAGAAGGGAGGAACCTTCACCTATGGATACCTACTTGTGGCATTCACAATGCTCAATGGAAGCCACCTGTGGGTAGACAATTGGAAATACCAGATAAGGGGCACATGGCAAAGATGTTCGAGCCATGGCAGTTCAGACCAGACTCGGAGAACAAAGCACTCAACAACGCAGCCTTTGACAAATGGTATAATTCTATGATAGATTCCATGTAGAGGCTTCAAATCCCGTAGGAGGTCCTCAATTGCAACATGAGGAATATCACCTTCAACATGAACTGGCACAACACATTTTTTTGTCCGAGACATGTCGGTCAGGAACATTTCCACATGTTAGCACATAATTATGTATGGGGTATTTTCCTAAAAGAAGTGTCCCCTTGGGCAAACAAATAGACTTGAAAAAACCATTTATCCCAAAGTTTTAAAGGGCTGGCACGTTATTTTAATGAGCAGGAAAATTCAGATGGTCAAGATCTGCCTGCCTAGATCTGCAGCTAAAAATTTCATTCTGGAGCCCCCTCGTCGTTCTGCCTTTAATGGAGGGGTGGGGGGTCTAGAATTGGGCACGCATCTCTCAACGGTCAAGATTAGGGTGCCCAGATCAATGGTGCTCAAGTAATTCCGGACCCCCTTTGCCATTATACCTTTAATAAAGGGGGGGGGTCCAAAATGGAGTGGTATTGACATGGGACCCCCTCTTGTCGTGTCACCTTCTGTGTCATTTTCTCCCCTACCATCAGTTCTCCACTAGACTACATGACATGACTTGCTTCCTTTCACTCCTCCTTGTCCTCCGACATCTGCCCCGCTCCCTTCCGAATCATTCCCGCCATAAATAATGTGTCCCCCGTTACCATTATATCCTGACACCTTCGTTCTTTCCTTGTATCCTCCCTCTTTCCATTTGTCTTGCCCCTGTCATTTCCATGACCACTCTCTTTTCCATCTACATGCCTTATCCATTAGCTCATTCAGTTTATCTAGGTGGCACCATGAGAAGACATCCATGTTCCAAAGGGCAGAGTTGACTGGGGCTGTTCCCGATCCCAAGGAAGCATTTATTGAGGTAGTTGGTGGTGGTTAGACATCGTCTTCGCCATAAATGGAAAGTCCAACAAAGGATTAAAAGCATGTCAATTCATTTGAAGAACTGTCAGGAGTCTAACTACATCTGTCATAAGTGCATGATCATTCAGAGACTGCATGCACCAACTGCCAGTAGACATGTAGACACAATGTTTTTAATGTTGTATGTCATTTTCACTGTTGTTGTTTTTATTTGGGTATATGTAGGCAATTTTTCCATTTTTCAAAGTATCGATGGTTGAGCTAGGCTTCTGATTGTAAAGTTCTGATGAAGCACTGGTTTCTCTGGTTATGTATTAGCACTTGAGACTTCTTATCTTATGAATGTCAGCCTCTTTCCATCTCTGTGTTAACACTGTGTTAGAACGGCTCGAAATTGGAGGATCCAGTCGAGTTGCGTTGTTATAGGATGATGTAGGTTGTATCACTGTAATAGTTGCATTGTTTCTAATCGGTTTTTGTGTTTTCTCAATGCTGAATTTCTCGAAATTGGAAGATCTAGACAAGTCACCTTTCAGTTCCCCAAAACTATGAACCAAGAAGATCTTGTCTTCTAAGTTTTTCTTCCCCAAGCTGCCGAAAGATCTGATGCCCAAAGCAGTCTTGTTCACTTCTCATATCCAGTCTTCTATCTGCCCACCTTTTAATCAACTCACTGACGGAAGTTAGATCAATACCTCTTCTGTTTTACATACCAAGCCCAGTTTTCTGAGTTAGAGCGATATCCTTTGGAGTCTCTATCCATTCGATCACCCCATTAAATTATTCGTGACATAAAACTGATGGGCATTGGGCTCTTCTTCTGCCACAATCCAGGAGTGACTTTTGACGTTAACATTTCTGGCACTGTTGCCAGAAATGTTAGCGTCAGAAGTCACTGTTAGATTGCGGCAGAAGTAGAGCCCAACGCCCATCAATTTTATGTCACGAATAATTTAATGGGGTGATCGAATGGATAGAGACCTGGGAAGATATCACTCTAACTCAAAAAACTGGGCCTGGTATGTAAAACAGAAGATGTCTTGATCTAACTTCCGTCAGTGAGTTGATTAAAAGGCAGGCAGATAGAAGACTAGATATGAGAAGTGAACAAGACTTTTTTGGGCATCAGGCCTTTCGGTAGCTTGGGGAAGAAGAAATTAGAAGACAAGATCTTCTTGGTTCATAGTTTTGGGGAACCGAAAGGTGACTTGATTGGATCTTCCAATTTCGAGACATTCGGCATTGAGAAAGCACAAGAACTGATTAGAAACAATGCACCTATTACAGTGATCCAACCTACATCATCCTATAACAGCGCAACTCGACTGGATCCTCCAATTCCGAGCCGTTCTAACACAGTGTTAACAAAGAGATGGAAAGAGGCTGACATTCATAAGATAAGAATTCTCAAGTGCTAATACATAACCAGAGAAACCAGTGCTTCATCAGAACTTTACAATCGGGAGCCTAGCTCAACCATCGATACTTTGAAAAATGGCAAAATTGCCTACATATACCCAAATCAAAACAACAACTGTAAAAACGAGATACAACATTAAAAACATTATGTCTGCATGTCTACTGGTAGTCTGCGCATGCAGTCTCTGAACAATCGTGCACTTATGATAGACGCAATCAGACTCCTGACAGTTTTGCAAATGAATCGACGTGCTTTTAATCCTTCGCCGCACTTTCCATTTATGGCGGAGATGATGTCTAACCACCACCAACTACCTCAATAACTGCTTGCTTGGGATCGGGAACAACCCTGGTCAACTCTGCCCTTTGAAATGTGGAGGTCTTCTCATGGTGCCACCTAGATCATCTGAATGGTCTAATGAATAAAGCGTGGAGAGGGGAAAGAGAGTGGTCACGGAAACGATAGGGGTGAGACACGTGGCAAGAGGGAGGATACAAGGAAAGAGAGAAGGTGATAGGATATAATGGTAATGAGGGACACATTATTTATGAAGGGAATGATTCGGAAGGGAGCGAGACAGATGTCGGAGGACGAGGAGGAGCGAAAGGAAGCAGGTTATGTCATGTGGTCCAATGGAGAACTGATGGCAAGGGAGAAGATAGCACAGAAGGTGAAACGACAGGAGGGGGTCCCACGTCAATACCACTCCATTCTGGACCCCCCCCCTTTAATAAAGGCAGAATGGAAAAGGGGGTCAGGACTTGCTTGAGCGTCATTGATCTAGGCACCCTAATATTGACCATTGAGAGATGCATGCCCAATTCCAGCCCCCCCCCCCCCTCCATTAAAGGCAGAACGATGAGGGGGCTCTAGAATGAAACTTCAGTCGCAAATCTAGGCAGGTAGATCTTGACCATTCGAATCTGCCTGCTCGTTAAAATAATGCGCTAGCCCTTTAAAATTTTTGGATAAATGGGTTTTCCAAGTCTCTTTGTTTGCCCAAGGGGAATCTTCTTTTAGGAAAATACCACATACATAATTATGTGCTAACATTAGGCTCCATGGGGGATGGCACGCCCCCTACGAGCTTTTGAGAACACTTCCATAGCTTCAGTGCCTTGTGGTCAGGTTATGGAGTCATTACTAAAATGTAAAGATAAAAAGAAAAACAATATTTACAAACACAGAAGAGCCATGTGTGGCTCAAGAAAAACATTTCTTCAGGAAATTCCCATTCACAGGGCCATTGAAAACTTCTTGATCCTTCAAATCCCGTAACCTGTAGGTATTATTTGAAAATACTTCAAATATTTTGAAGGGCCCGACCCACAGGGCTTCAAACTTGTCATGCTTTCCCTTGTCTTTCTTAGGAGCATCCCATTTTCGTACCAGATCTCTTATCTATAAATCTTCCTTCTTGGCCTTCCTGTCGAAAAATTGTTTGATCTTCTGTTGATGATCCTGAACTCTATCCACCACCTTCTGTACCTCTACCAGCTAATGAATCCTTATGATCATATCATCAGGCTCTCCTTGATAATCGTGGAGGAATTTTGCTACAGGCATGGCTAGCTGAGATGGAAAAAAAAAAATTGTTCCATAAACCAATTGGAAAGGGGAAATACCTATGTATTTATTTGGGGTCACTCGATCAACCCATAGAGCGAATTTAAGCTTTGAATCCCAGGCCCTTTTGTTGTCCTCTAATAGTCTTTTGATTATCCTTATCATGCTTTTGTTGGAGGACTCTGCTAAACCATTGCCCTGGGGGTAGTATGGGGTGGAGTGAATCAGTTTAATCCCCAATTGCTCACAGAATTTGACCAATGGTTCATCTTTGAAAGATGTTGCACTATCAGTAACAACCTTTCTTGGGCAGTTGAATCTTGTGATGAGGTCTTCTAGAAACCCAATGATCACCTTGTGGAAAGCACACCTGGTGTGGATAGCTTCTATCCACTTAGTAAAGAAATCCATGGCAGTCAAGATCCACCTGTGTTGTCCACTGGAAGAAAGGTGGATCTCCCCAATAAAGTCTATGCCCCACTATTGGAAGGGTCCCAAAAAAACCACAGGCTTTAAGGGTGGAGATTTAAGTTGTTTATTTCCTGGGAACCTTTGGCATTTGATGCAGGCTCTGACCTTTCTGCAGACATCAGTGAATAAGGTGGGCCAGTAGTACCCAACCCTGAGGATTTTGTAGGCTATGGTCTTCCAGAAATGGTGCCCTCCACATATGTTGTTGTGAAATTCAGCAATGATTTTTTGAGCCTCTTGTGGATCCATACATTTTAAAGGCACCCCTATGGGGTCTTTCCAATATAAAACTTGATCGAAAAGGCAGTACTTGACTGCTCTGAGATTCAAATATCTTGCCTTGTTTCTCTACAGGCCATCAGGAGGCCACAACTCTTACAGAAATTATATGACATCCTTATACCAAGGACATCGAGCCAATGGGGGTTATGCTTGAGGGTCTACATTAGACAGCTGATCCTACTGATTTCCTAAGCATTCATTGATGAAACTTACCCCCAAAGCTTTGTAATTTGCTTCAGCCAATAACTTGGCTAAACCTTGACCTTTGATCAATTTGGTAGGCCTTATCTCCAGATCAAACTCAAGGATCTTGGTTATCCATTTACTCCTCCTCTCGTCTATGTTAGGCTGAATAAGAATGTCCTTTACAGCAGCTGAGGGGACATAGGCAATGATTTTTTACTGTAGGACATAGATTCTAAAAGCTTTGAGAGCTTTCACTAGGGCATAATCCTTCTTCTCCATAATGTCATACCTGACCTCAGCATCCCTCAGTTATCTGCTAAAATAGGAAATAGGTTGATCCAATCCGACATCATTTGTTTGTAGTAGAACAACAACCATTGTGTCAGACAAAGCAAAGGAGAAAATGAGGAAATCGTTTGAGTAATCGGGACTAATAAGAACAGGATCTTCAGTCAAGGCTTTATTTATCTGCTCAAAGGAATTTTGAGACTCAGAAGTCCACCTCACTTCATTTTCCTTTCTCAACATGGTTGTTATAAGCTTTACCAGCTCGGAAAAATTAGGAACAAACCTCCTTAGAAAATTAATCTTACCAAGGAAAGACTGGACTTATTTTCTGGATCTTGGGATTGACAAGGCTTGGATTGCTTCGACTCTGCTAGGATCAATCTTGACTCCCACTACTGATACTATGTGTCCTAGTAACTTTCCCTTCTTCATGGTGAACATAGACTTTTTGGGATTCAACGAAAGGCCAAAACTCCTACATTTCAGAAAAACCTTCCTGAGGTGACAATAGTGTTCTTTATATGACTTGGAAAAGACTGTAATGTCATTCAGATAGATGACCACAAAATTATCCTTTTCTATAATGAAAGATATGTCCATGGCTCACTGAAAGGTTTCCCCTGCATTCATCAATCCAAAGGGAATTTTAGCATACATGAATGTGCCCCATGGAGTGGTAAACGTTGTTTTTTCTCTATCTTCAAGAAGAACAAAGATTTGATTGTAGCCAGAGAAGCCATCAATCATGGAAATTCTAGATGCTTCTGTCACCTTCTGCAATATATGTTCCATCTTTGGCAGGGGGTAATTGTCCTTCCTTGAGTTCCTATTCAGGTTTCTAAAATCTACACAGAGTCTGATTTCCCCATCCTTTTTTCTCACTAGGACCAAGTTGGCCACCCACGCTGAATATCTTAATGGAACGATGCTCTGGGCGCGCAACAAATTCTTCATCTCTCTCTCTCTATGATAGGAAGCAACATAGGATTGATCTGTCTTAGCTTCTGCCTAAATGGCTTCGCCTCCTTTTTCAATGGGATTTTATTCTGAATGATAGAAGTGTCATAAGTTTTAAGGTATTCATAGGTCTAGGTGAAAACATCAGTAAACTCCCTTAATAATTCAACATACTTGGCCCTCTACTCTTTTTTCAGGCTTCTTGACAACTTGACAAACTTGGGTTCGTTTTCGGTGCCAATGTTGCACTGAGTTGTATCAGTATCATCATCAAAGACTTTCCCCTTTAATGTCACATCATTTATTTCGAAAATCCTTTCCAAAGGAACCAGTCCCTTTGGAATATGATTGTTGGGCAACTGCACAATGTCACACCCTGCAATTTTACCCAGAAAATTACCATCATCAAGCTTTTCTTTGAAAACAGGGTCTTGATCAATATGCAGCGCTAAAAATTCTTCAACAATCTCCAAGAATATTTTGATCTCGAGATCATCCTCGAACACCTTCCAATGCTTGACATTGTCAGGTATGGAGGGCCTATATTTTATTTCTACATCATATCTGAGTTTGGGTGGCAAGGGCACTTTGAAATTGCTTGCTAACGTAGCCAAAGAATCAACCACTATGTTCTCCTCTCTTGGAACGAAAGAAATGTTAAATGCTAAGATGAAACTGTCGATTAGGTCCCATGCCTCATTTATGTAGCTCCTAAGTTGAGGATGCTTGGCCTTATAAGTGTTTCTGATCTGCTGGACTATTAATTTTGCATCTCCAAACATTGCTACCTCTTGAATTCCCATCTCTTTTGCAGCTCGTAAACCTAAAATAAGGGCTTCATATTCTGCCACATTGTTGGTGATCTCAAACTCTAGCTTGTATGACAGAGATACAGTTTCCTGAGCAGGTGACACAAAAAATACTCTGGCACCAGCGCCTTCCCTAGAAGAGGCTCCAACAAAGAACATTTTCTAGACAAAGGAGATGGGGGAAGAAAATTCATGAGAAGCATTGGGTTGCTTTCTGAGTTTTAGAAGAGGCCCGGGAGCATTAGTGAGTTGTAGTAAACTGGAACCTAAATCAATGTCAAGGGAAAAGATAGGATGGTTGGTAGGATTGGCTTCATCACTGATTATGTAGGCTAGCTGGGCTTCTCTATACAGTTCCTATGTTCCCCCCCAAACACTAGAATAGTAGTGTATGTTAGGTCCATTTGCAGGGTTCCCCCGAGTCTTTTTATCCAAGATCTTGACAACAACATACCAAACTTGGGGGGAACATCAACCACTATAATTTCCATGACCACACTTTTCATAGGAAATCGAAACAAGGTCACAACCAGATCTTTGATTACTCCTAGACACTGAACTTTTCTGGAGTCAAAGGAATAGAGGTCATGATAGGCTCTGGTGACTTCTAGCCCTAATTCTTCCATGATAGTTTTGGGCATGAGATTGTGGGAGGCCCCTGAATCCATCAAATAGTTTTGCAGTGCCTTGTCATGTATGTTCAAGGACGTGTAGAAGGGAGGGAATGAATCATTTATGTCTTCTACCATAGGACCTAGGATAACTGCAGCTTTTTCATCTTGCAAGTTGATTAAATCTATGGGATGGCATGAGGTTTCAGACTGTAATAGTTCAGAGAGGCATTTTCTAAACACTTCATGTTTAATCATTTCGGAGAGGGGCATAGGGATTCTGATTTTTTGAATTTCATGTTCAAATTTAAAAGAGGATGTAAGCTTTGGGATTTCTCTTACTTCAAGAACATGAATCTAGACCATTGGAGAGAGGGGTTGGGTTTTCTTACCTCTATAACTGTCTACTATTTCATTAGTAGGCTTCTCGGTTCTAGTGAGTTGTTCAGGAACATTAGGCAATCCTGTCTTCTTCTTGGATCTCAGGTTATACCTAATTTGGCTACTACTAGCCTTGTCTCCCTTGCTCAGCTCATTTAGCTGACTATCCATGAGAGATTCCTCATATGCTGATTGAGTGAGATGAGGAAAAGGAGAAGTATCTTCGAAGCAGTGAATTTCAGGATCGAGCTCGTCGGTTTCCTCTTCTTCATCATTAGCTACAAAATTATTTTGAAGAGGGGCCTAAATATTCTGATCTTCTCTTTCTCTTCCTCTCTGGTCTCTTTGCATTATCTGGGGAGCATTATGGTTTGACCTCCTGAAATTCCCTTTGTTTTCGGTATTTTAAGGATTTTTGTATGTTTGCTTCCCCTCGACCTTCATTTTTTCCATCTCTACAGATAGAGACTTCACTATATTGGTTAATTCATCCACTTGAGGGTGAGGCACAGAGGGGCCAGAAGTCGAGGCTTCAACTCTTCCCTTTCTCCTGTCTGTGTCGGTCTTATTTCTCAATCTGTCAACTGCCAATATATTAGATTATACTTCTATGGCCGCATCTTGAATTTGAGCTAGGGAGGTAGCTCTTATTTCTCTCAATAGAAGGAAGAAGTTAGGGTCAAATGCACTAGCATAAGAAATTTTAGCAGAGGCTTCTATGGGCTTTATCTCAGTAGGGATTTTATTATACATCTTATTGAATCTTTTGGAGAAGTCAGAGACCGACTCTCCTTCCATTTTCTTCAAGGACCAAAACTTTGTCATGTAATACATGAAATCTTTTTTATCTCCCCACTGCCTCAGGAAAGCATTATCTAGAGCTTCAATCCCACCAATAGACCCAGGGGCCAATCCCCTAAACCATTTCCTCACCTCACCATCAAGGCTCTGGACGAAGACTCTCATCCAGACATCTTCATTTTCAATGTTCAGGTTGTCTGCGTAACTGTAGAAAGAAGCCAGGTGATCTTCCACAGTTATTTCCTCTTCCCCAGTGAATTTAGGCATATATTTCAAGTAATCTCTACCAGGGAGATGATTCATAGGTTGAGTTAGGATTAAGGGGGCATATTTGGCAGCCACTATGGAATCCATTCTGTTTAGAGGGGGATTAACACCTGCCATAGGAACAATAGGTGTAAGAGAACCAGGAGGAGACAAGGTTTGAATATGAAAGATAGGAACTGACCTTACAGGATGGGAGGGGAGCTGTGGAAAATCTCGAGAACAAGCTTGTGGGCTAAAAGGAACAAAAGCTTCTCCTTCTTCAACAATAGTGGTAATAGGAGGAGGGGTGGTAAAAACCGGGGTAGGAAAATATTTAGAGGTGCTAGGTCTGAACTAGGGTACTACCTCAGGGGAGGGTACTACCTCAGGGGAGAGGAGAGTGACAAGGGTTTCTTATACCAATTCAAGACCAGGAGGAGAAAAATTAGCAAGAACACTCCCAAAATTTAGACTACGGGAAACTCCAACATAAGGTAAATAAACAGGATGAGTTGAAGGCATTGGAGTTTCTATAAAATCATGAAAACCATCAGAAATACCTGGTTTAGCAGTAGAAATACCTCCTTCAGAGGGCTTTCCCTTTTTGATAATCTTCTCTGGGTTAGCTTCAGGTGGCACTAATGGTAGCTGAGGAGTAGCTCTTATGTGTCTGCCTCTAGAAGCCACGGCTGAAACAATGGAGTCAGTTATGGGTTCACATCAATAGAGTTTCCCAACAGAGTCACATCAGTGGAGTTTCTAGGTGCACAGTAGCAATCTCAATAGTTCTGATATCTGATGCACCTTCAGAATTAGCTAATCGTTGTCGTTCAATCCCAGGGAAAATATTCATCTTCGTCCCCGGCAATGGCACCAGAAATGTTAGCATCAGAAGTCACTCCTGGATTGCGGCAAAAGAAGATCCCAACGCCCATCAGTTTTATGTCACGAATAATTTAATGGGGTGATCGAATGGATATAAACCCGAGAAGATATTGCTCTAACTCAAAAAACCAAGCATGGTATGTAAAATAGAATAGGTCTTGATCTAACTTCCGTCAGTGAGTTGAATAAAAGGAGGGCAGATAGAATACTAGATATGAGAACTGAACAAGACTTCTTTGGGCATCAGGTCTTTCGACAGCTTGGGGAAGAAAAACTCAGAAGACAAGATCTTCTTGGTTCAGAGTTTTGGGGAACCAAAAGGTGACTTTATTGGATCTTCCAATTACAAGACATTTGGCGTTGAGAAAACACAAGAACTGATTAGAAATAATGCAACTATTACAGTGATCCAACCTACATCATCCTATAACAGTGCAACTCGACTGGATCCTCCAATTCTGAGCCATTCTAACACAATGTTAACAAAGAATGGAAAGAGCCTGACATTCATAAGATAAGAAGTCTCAAGTTCTAATACATAACCAGATCAACCAGTGCTTCATCAGAACTTTACAATCGAGAGCCTAGATCAACCATCGATACTTTGAAAAATGGAAAAATTTCCTACATATACCCAAAGAAAAACAACAACAATGAAAATGAGATACAACATTAAAAACATTGTGTCTGCATGTCTACCAGCAATCTGCGCATGCAGTCTCTGAACGATCGTGCACTTATGATAGACGCAATCAGACTCCTGATAGTTGTGCAAATGGATCGATGTGCTTTTAATCCTTTGCTGAAATTTCCATTTATGGAAGAGACGATGTCTAACCACCACCAACTACCTCAATAACTGCTTCCTTGGGATCAGGAACAACCTCAATCAACTCTTCCCTTTGGAATGTGGAGGTCTTCTCATGGTGCCACCTAGATCAGCTGAACAGTCTAATGGATAAGGCATGGAGAGGGAAAAGAGAGTGGTCATAGAAACGACAGGGGTGAGACACATGGCAAGAGGGAGGATATAAGGAAAGATCGAAGGTGACGGGATATAATGGTAACGAGGGACACATTATTTATGGTGGGAATGATTCGGAAGGGAGCGGGATAGATGTCGAAGGATGAGGAGGAGCGAAAGGAAGCGGGTCATGTCATGTGGTCTAGTGGAGACTTGATGGAAGGGGAGAAGATGACACAGAATTCGACACGACAAGAGGGGGTCTCAATTCAATACCACTCCATTCCGGACCCCCCCCACTTTATTAAAGGCAGAATGGTAGAGGGGGTCTAGAATTTCTTGAGCGTCATTGATTTGGGCGCCCTGATCTTGACCATTGNCTGTTAAAGGTAGAACGACGAGGAGGCTCCGGAATGAAAATTCAGCCGCAGATCTAGGCAGGCAGATCTTGACCATCCGATTCTACCTGCTCATTAAAATAACTTGCCAACCCTTTAAAACTTTGGGATAAATGGGTTTTCCAAGTCTCTTTGTTCACACAAGGAGACACTTCTTTTAGGAAAATACCCCATACATAATTATGTGCTAGCACCACACACGGATGCTGCCATTCTATTTTGGTGAGGAATATTTTGATAAGGAAGTCATTTCATGGCTAGGAGTTAAACACAACCCATGTAAATTAGGGATGCATTACATTTTTCCTATGAAGCTGCTCAAGAAAAAAGACAAGCAAGCATGAGAGGGACCAAGTTCATGCCATGAGTATAAGAATCCAAATGATCTGACCCAAACAAACTCATAGGAGGAAGAAGAGATACCACAGATGGAGCAGAGGAAAAGACCGCCCCCCCCCCCGACAGCTACTGGATGATGTTGTGTTTTCAGGTGCGCAAGTTAACTAGCTCTTAGGCATTGTGCTTGGTACCAAACCAATGGTGAAGAGGCCTAGAACTGGGGTCTCACCAAACAAACCCCTAAATCCACAAACCCTTGCATCTGTCTCTCCCCAAACTCGCTCCATGACCAAAGCCACCACTATCATTGATATTCAGGATGACTCGGAGCCTGAAACACCTCCATCCACATTCATTGTTGAGCACCCTCCACCACCACTCCAACTACCAAACCTCATCACTACCGGTCCACACCAGACCATGACCCCAGACTCAATGCAGCTTGACCCACTAGAAATAGTGGAGTGACGACCTCCATAAATAACCAGAGAATTACCCAAACCAAGATCAGAATTTTTTGGTACCAATACCAAAACCCCTGAGTCGAGCACGGTGTTGGATGTTCCGAATCCAAACACCCAGGAACAACAACTTGAGTCTTCATCATAGGAAGAATATTCCCGAAGCATAGAAGAGCAGGAACCCGACAACAACCAGCAAGTCACCTCACCAGCCAAGGGTGAGGGTGCCCAAGAAATCATGGCACACCAAGAAGAAGGATCGGACGAGCCATAGAAACCAGATGCTCACAATGAACCAAAAGTGACAACTGAGTAGGATCTGATAGCCATGCAAGCAAAAATGGAACAAGTTCTCCAGAACCCCCATTAATCTGCAGAATTGATGCACCTTTGCATAGAAAAAACAAAGGTTTTGACTCTTCTGCCAGCAGATCTAAGGATGAGAATCACACCAATGTCGCCGACAAAGGAAGAGGTAGACACTCATTCAGACCATTAAGTGGCCAGTGGACTTATGCTATATACGTGAGTACCCTCCAAAGTACCCCCTTCATTTACCAACATGATACACTGGCCAGCACCCCAATTATTTGGTTTAATCAGGGCATCCATGGACCATTTGGAGAAAAGACTCCAAGAGGTTGAGAGATTAGCTGAGATGGAAAGGAAAGAACAATTTGTGACACACACATATAGACTATAGGAAGAACATGACAAAATCCAAGTCTAGCAAAAAGTAGAAAAAGTGCAGGGAAAACTTGCTCAGGGTTGGCCAGAGATTCAGAAGGTTGTGCCTGAACTATCCGAGGCCAACGACGTAAGTGAGCCAGAGCAGCAGATCGAGCTATTACAAGAAGCATGGATGCAACTTGCCAATAGCACTAACCAGCTTCAAGTGAAGCTACAACAGGTCCATTAGGAAGAAGAACATTAGCCCCAACTTCTCTAGGCACAAATGAAAAAGATAATATTTCAAGGCAACAATGCCAGAGAAACACTGCACAAGAACACAACGGACTGCACCAAAAGTTTTAGAGAAGTTAGCGACTGTATGGGCATCATTGCTCGATGGAATCAATTTTTGCAGGAAATGCGCACAAAGATCCAGGTGTTGAATGAAGAAGTTGTGGCCACAATGGACCCCATGGAGAAACAACATAAGTTTGACCAAATTCAACAAGCTGACAATGAGCTGAATACACTCTATGAAGCACAGTCCGTAGCCAAGAAAGTGTTGTGCGATTTTTGACCAGTAATTCAATCTGCCTATATGAAAATGCACCAGGTTGATGCAACATCCGACTCCAAATGGAACTTGTTGGTTGTGGCCAAGCCAAAGGATTACACCAAAGAGATGACCCAACAATTTTTTGCAGAGGCATCACTCCTCTCCCGGAAATGGCAGGACAAAGTTGAAATCTTTCAAGGAGTAAAGCATCGAGCCTTATATTTGGTACCAGAATTGGGACCTTCATTTGAGGAGGTAAAGGAAGAAAAGGAACAAACAGAAGAGTGCAAAGAAGAGGAAAATTTGGACAAGGGAAAACAACATATGTTCTTGGGGGATGCGAAAGAACCAAGCGCTTGACTCGAGGATGAGTCAAGGATTGTGGTTGGAGCCTATTGGGCCCTTCATTTTTGGGAAATAATTGCACATGTTTTGGCTAAGCACGAGTTGTGCAAACTTCATCAAAGGCTGGGAGAAAGAGTAACAAAAACAATTTGTGGAAGTTTGCGCAACTTCAGCTAAGTAACAAATGGTTGCAATAGAACAAGAGAGCATGCAAGTCGAGAAGGAAGACATAACCCAGCTATATATAGGGATGAATATAATTGTAAAAGGGTTCATTCGCCCAATGGGAGAAGTACCCATTAGTTGATATCTCGTTCACCATGGGTTGATAGGGTTAAGTTGAGTCATGTTGATCAGAGTCGCCCAAGTTTTGGGATTAGAGTTGGTTCTTGTTGTAGGTCGAGAGAAGAAAAGGATGAGTTAGTAATGAATTAGAACTATCGGTTGGAGAGATGGGGCTTTGATATATGAGTTCAGAGTCAAGAGTCTATACTGAGCCTTTCTAGTAACTCTGAGTCTGTAATGAAGGAAAGATCCTGGGGATAATAGGAAGCAAGAATAAATTTCAAAATATGGTGTCTTTGTATGTTACTTATGCATTACAATGTTTTTTTATGACTTATGAGTTTCGCTAAATGGTTCAACGTTTAGATGGTTGATTGCATCATAAGTAGGTTAAACTCTTGCATTTAGATGCTCTAGATCTGATAATGTATTTTGCACAAGAACAGAAATGAGTTATGACTGCTCTATGGATCCCCTTTAGTCTTCTCCCTACCCTTCCCTATCTATCTGTCTCAGCAGCGCCTCGGGTGAGACTTCTTCTCTTCAGAGGAGATGAAAATGTGAGCGCTCTAGACTACATGATACCTTTTGTTGGTAACCTGATAAGGACCTTGGTCTGATCAAATCCACACCAACATTGTCTACCCCTATTTATAGACCTTTTTGGCTCTTTTTTCCCTAGTTTGGTCCTCTTTTTCCCTATTATTGGCTTGGTGGGTGCTTGTTTTTCTTTTTGGGGGATCTTTGGGTCGTTCTTATGAAATTTGTATTTTGGTTTGGTGTTTTTATGAGATGGGTTACACTCTCATCATCTAGTGTTGAATTTATTTTTTCAACACTTTCATATAGGTTAGATTCTCATCACCTTGCATCTTGCATTTTGTTGACTTTTTCCTCTTTGCCATAAGATCAATCCCACTGAAGTGAAACACAAAACCTTCTATGCTTCTTTAGAAGTGTCATAATTAGGTGGTAGAGCCTCCCTCTACATGTATTCCCTAGGTAGATCCTTTGTTGCATTTTGGCATCCATGCTGTGAGTTTTTTCCATAGGCTTGGGAGTCCTTTTAGTCCAACCATGACTGTATGTTGAAGCCTCATTCTTATTCATATTTTTCTAGCCTATACCCAAGGGAATCCCTAGGAGAATGGTTTGTTGTCGTTCAATCTCGCTTAAACTTTGAAATCAACATCTAACGATAATTTATTTATTATTTTCACTCTCGTTTATATTACTTAAGGAAAGAAGCCCCCCTTGAGTCTTCTTTAAGACCTTTTCAGACTCTCTAAAATTGAAAATATTTTGGAGTGATCTTGTTGTCTTTCACGCTTGTCAAACCAAAATTTGAAGGCACATTTGTTCGATGATAGTACAATGATGTTTCCTGAATATGCATATCACATTGTACTTGTATATCTTCAAATTATTTTGAGATGTAGATTTGTTGTGTATTGTTCGCGGCTACACTTTATATAGACATTCATATTTGTCTCGTAGTCATGATTATTTTATATGACATGGATATAAAATGTACTTGATTGGCATCCATGCTTAGTTTATCCCAAGCATGGGTATGCATACCTTGGAGAGATTATCATTTATTTTGCAGATGACACACTCACAAACACTTGTCTTAGGCTCACTCAAACATGTGTCTTCCCACTATGTAAAGATATTGTAATTTATTTTGGCCATAAATTGCTCTTCTTACCTCACACATTAGGGGGAATCTATTGTTTTGCTGGTTTTGTCACATGGGTGAGAAATGAAATAACACTTACTTGCCTAGTTAAGTCAGCTAAACAAGATAGAGAGTTGTGAGTTGATTAGATAATCAAACGTGCATGAAACAAGGAAACAAAAATAAGAGGAAACAAATGTTAGAAAAACTTGCAAGAACTAGAACCATGAAAAATGAAAATGGAAATCATATAGCTACCAATGGATCAATGTATGTACAGGCTAGCACCGTAGAGAAAGGCAGGGACTTATGAATCCCCTCTTCCTCCTTGGGAGGGATCTTGAGTTCCCTAATAGAGAGCTCTTCTCTTCATACAATGGAAAGTAACAATAGTGAAGAAATACAATGCCAATTCTCTCAAGAGGTGAGTGGAATGGCCCTTGCTATAGTGCTTGAATGATTCAAAGAGAAATGAGGATTCTCCAAGAAGAATTCTTGCAGCATAACAATATCTTGAAATTCTTATTTTTCTAGCACACCCATGGCACATATTTATAGTGTCCATTCATGGAAAGATATAGTTGGTTCATAATGTGAGAAAGAGGCCTATGAGGGTACTTCCTAGACCTTGACCAGCCTCCAAGCTAGATTTCACTCAAATCTGAGTGTCAAATCATGTTGGAGGTCAGACAGGAAGTGTTTGAGAGGCCGATAAGATTCATAAATGCGGCATTCATGAAAAGTGCATGGGTTTTCTTGTAGACAGTCGTGCATCCTGCACATTCTGTGCATAGTGCACAATTAGGGTTGTGTTAGCCTGTGCATTCCATGCACAGGGCGCGTGCTTCCTTTGGTGAATTTGTGCACATTTATTTATGAACCAAGTATATATTTTTATGCCTTTTTTATGGATTTTGATGTTGTAGGTGTACTAATGTTTGCTAGAACTGGTGTCTTTCTTCAATCGTTGTTTTGTAATGTTGTGGATGATTATTTGGTGATAACAGATGCCCCCTGATGTGTGAGGTTAGGAGAATCCCTATAGCTGAAATACATCAATGTTTATTTTTTTTATGGTTCCATTGTGTGGAAGAGTGAAGAGAGGAACTGCAAGAGTGATCCATCGAAGGGAGAGGGAAAATTATGGGAACCAAACCTTTCTCTAGGAAAAAATTAAAATATGTATACAAATGAGGAAAGCATGACCAAGGCTCGTGTCATGAAACCAAAATGTGGGACTATAACTGAAGGTGTATGATGATGTAGATAGTTGCAGTGTCATTAGGGACGTTTGATAATGACATATGACAGTTCTAAATGGTGAACTGGCTCTGAATCGAGTAATGGACGACGATAAGAAGTGTCGATGACTCGTATGCATGGATGGCCTATCAAATTTAGAGGTATTCGACTGGTATGGAAAATCGCAACGGTCGCATAATAAGACCCACTTTAACATGAGTGTTTGTTGAATTTGAATGTTATGGGGGTCAATGACATCAAAAAACAATGATGAATCTCTCTGTTCCGTTCGAGACTCTTCATTGAAAAGGTAATGAGAGTCAAGATATTGTCATTGTTGTGCCTCTTTCGTCACCTTAGTGAGAAAAGTAGAGGTGCTTGCAAGCTTAGTTGGTTCTGCTAAGCAGGAAAGCTGCAAGGAAAAGAGTTAGGGAAAGAAAATAAAAACTACAATTAAGAAGTAAACTAAGAAATGCAATAAAAACTAAATTCATGAGCATAGGGAAATAGAAACAAAAAGAACCATAAGACCCATGTCACCAATGTTGAGGCTGATCTATTAGTGAAACAATACACCAAGAAGAAAAGGGACTATGAGTCCCTTCTTCCTCCAAGGGAGGTCTCTTGGACCCCCACTAGCTACCTCTTCTTACAACAAAGAAAAATGGAAAATGATGAAAGAACTCTTTACAAATCCACTCAATGGGTGAGATGGATTGTCCAATGCAATGGTGGAAATATGCTCTTGACAAGGATGGAGTCCTCAAGAGAATAGAGGCAGCATAACATAACTTTGAATTCCTTGAAAGATGAGGTGCATCCATGACCTTTTTATAGCATTCCTTTGGGTTATTGTTTAATTTCTTTGTAGTGTGAAAAGAGGCCAATTAGGGCATTCCTAGGTCTTTGACTAGCCCACCAGTCAGATCCAGTCCAGATTTGAGGGTCAAATCGGCTTGGGAGATGAACCATAAGTGGGTGGGAGGCCGACCACTCTCATAAATGCGTCGTTTAGCAGGTGCACGGCTTTTTGCGATAAAAGTCGTGCATCGTGCACATGCACGTGATTTCTGTGTTCCTATTTTGCACATGTGTGCGCATGACCAATGTCTGCATAGCGCTCTTCAATTTTTCACTACTTTGTATAGTTTTTGACCCTTTTTGGAATTTTTTAGTATTAATTCAGGTCCATGGATGACTTCATCACTGTTTGACGATGTTGAGTTCTTGTATCCATGTGCGGATGAAATTTCAGTGATAACAGATGCCCCCTAATTTATGAGGTTAGGAGCATACGTATAGACGAAATCCATCAATGTTTCTTCTACTAATAATGTTGTTGTAAGAGAGAGCAAATAGTGGGATCATCTAGAGTGATCCGTTGGAGGGAAAAAGGAACTGGTAGGACCCGATCTTCCATGTGTGTAAAATAGAAAACTGTGTACAAACGAGGCGGGCATGCCCCATGCTCGTGTCATGTAACTCTGAAAAAAGATGACTGAAGTGTTAGTGTAGACAACTGCAGCGCCCTCAGGGGTAGTCGTGATAAAGGCAGAAGACAATTATACAAAGGAACATACTCTGAATAGTAGGTAGTGATCGCGGTAATAAGTAGCAGCGATTATGTGGGCATTGATAGCCCTGCCAAGTTCAGAGGTCTTCAGAAAATGAAAGAACTAACTACAGTAGTTGCAAAGTAAGACCCACCGTAACATGAGAAAGTGTTGGCGTCGAATGTTATGGGGATCAACGACAGCAGGGAGTAATGGTGTTTCACCCTGTGCCATCCGAGATCTCTCATTGAGTGGATAATGAGAATCAAGATACTTTCGCCCCTCTGGAAACTGTGTTGATGTCAACAAAAAAGGGGACGCGACTCCTAGAAGCAAATGGCTTCGTGAAATCTAATAGGTGAGGTGAGGAAGTGGAAGAGGTACATGGACAAAGTCAAGATGTGGGAAGACTCAAGACTACCCTTGGTTGGAGGATGTGTGAGATAAAAAGTGGCCGCAACCGTTCAACGAGGTCGAGTGTCAGGGGGACGACAAGACCGGGGATAAGTTGTGCCAGAGGTGGGACAAGGTGAACAAATTCAGAGGGAAGAGGTAAGTGACCAGTGGGGTACTCTGAAGATATGGACGATGCCGGCAAGGGTAGATGATAAGTAGTGCTCCAACCAGGGGTGACATGGGTTGTGGTTGGCCAAAAAGAGGGAAGCAGGTTGCCTAAAGGTGAAGACAAAAAAGGTAATGTAGCGACTAAAAATAAAGGCATTTGTACAATAAATAATGAATATTTGGGGGGAAGTGTACAAATACAGAAATGGGTGCCCCAGTGTGATATGGTGGGCCCGGGTAGGGCATATGTTTCTCGGAAAAATGATGAAGGGTGGGGGCCCCATGGGTGGGTTTCTGTATGAGGTAGGTGAAATGAAGGGAGATTTGCAGATGGGGAAACTGATTGTGGATGAAATGTAGGGTTCATGATACTGCGAAGGTGTAGTCAAAAAATAGAACCGTGAAGAGATAATCTGGGAGTCTGTGTGGGAAAGATAGCAAAATGAAGAGAAGAAGTATGTGGTTGATTTGCGACATGATGTAACTATCGGGACTCCCATCCCTAAAGGGTTTTGAAAAATAGCATGAGTGTCAAAAGTGTAAAAAGGTGCTATGAATGGGACAACTCATGTGCGTAAGAATGCTACCGGGTGACAATACCGAAGATGAAAATGGAGGTGTGGGTACTGCAGCGCTGGGAATGGGGATCCTAGAGGAAAATGTCAGAGGGTGTTACTGGAAATGTAAGTGCGATACAGAGGGAAAGACTACATGCCAGTGTTGAGTGTATACCTGAAGGGGTTGTGCCAATGTATGTTGATCAAGTACCTACACATAAGAAAACCAAATACCCAACGTGAACAATATCTGAAGAGAATCGAAGATATGAGCATGTATTTGATAAGAGTGAATATGTGCATGCATACTTGACCAGGGTATGAAAAATGGCACCCCGGGGGCTCAGGATGAAAAGAAGCCCAAGGACTACTGTGATGTAGATGACGTAATGTTGATCTTGTGGCTGAAGACGGATCGAGAAAGGGACACCGTGGGCTTCCGAAATGGTGAGTGGAAGTTTGGAAAAAAGGCCTATATATAGCTGTAGGGCCCACATTGCCACCTCATTTGTACCTGCTGCGATAGTGACTGGACGAGCAGTTTTCAGAGGAGATTTGGATATTCAGGGAGGATGAGGCATCCGATTGGCGATTAGCGAGCTTCAGGTTAGTGGTCTGATCATCTTCCATAGAAATAGAATTTCATTTTTTGGGCAGGGGTTGTACGGAGGGCCGTATAGAGGGATTTTGTGGATGTGGACCCCACGTGTGCGGGTGGTCCGGAAGGAGGCACGCACATGTGCGCGCCTTCCCACCGGATAGATGCACATGGGGGTGCTGGTGAGGGGGTAAAATGTGTGCACTATGTGCGCGCCTATCGGTTGTACAGCTGTGCATTTGTGCGCGGCTGTGGCATGGACAGTCACGCACCAGTGCACGCCTGTGCAGGTAACAGGCGCGCCTGAGAGTGCACCTGTGCAGCTAACAGGTGCGCATACGTGCGCACCTGTGTAGTGAACAGGCACGCATGTGTGCGCGCCTGTGGGTTGAAGCAGTCGCGCCTTAGAGGTAACGTTGATGGGTGTAAAATTGATCTTTGTGATGTTGTTGATGGTCTCGTGGGCTGATATAAGACTCTCTGTTGTGGCTACAGGTGGAAAGTTTTCACGATGCCAGTGGGTTGGCGAGAGCGAGATTGGTCCCAGCTATGAGACGTCATGGCTATTGAGGAGCCAGGTGTGTGTGCGACTTTGGCAGCCTATAGGTTGCTAAAGTTCTTTGAGTGCCTGTTTATATGGGCACAGGAGTATCTCCTGCAGTTCCTAATCCAGATGTGGAGTCCGGAGCTGCATTGCTTCCTTGTGCAAGGAGAGCAAATCCCCTTCACTGCGGTGGAGGACGTGTACTTCTTAACTGGGCTCCGATTTCAGGGTGTTCCCCTACTAGCGGAGCCGGTGCTACCGAGGGATCTATCCATAACAACCATTGTCCGGTGATACTATACAAGTTAGAACTTTATGTCTGGGATGGTTGTGAGCATTGGGTCAATAGATGCCTTGGCGCATCGCTGTATAGAAACGATGATTGTGAGAGTATATGGGTCACTGGCGATCCAGGGAATCAGTGGGGGCCAGCTAATGGTGATGGAGAGAGTACTGGCTGGTGAGCATTTCACCTGGGGGCTGACGCTTCATGCCAGGATAGTAGGGCAGTTGGACCACTGTCGATCCATGGATACAGGGGATTTTGCCTTCAAGTCTATTCTGGTGGCCTGGTTTCTGGAGAGGGTGTCGATGTTACACCCTAGGATTCTATTGGGTGCGCCTAGGGTGCAAGAACCGCGACTGAGGTGGTGGTCGACCGTGTTGCTTCGCCATGGTTGTGGCGAGGGTGGCCACTTCTTCACTGCAGAGGCAGCACAGGTATGGCAGCAGATGTTGCAGGTGATACTACAGTACCCCTATGTCAGGGTTGACTTCCAGGATGATCTGGACATGGTGCTACCTTCAGGGGAGGTGTTTGACCACCGAGGTATGTTGATTGATGATGTTGATATGTATGCATTTATGTTATTGTGAGATAGCATGTTATATGTATATGAGAGAGATATTGATACTATATGTTTGTTTGTTGGCATGTGCAGATGTGGCACCTCACAGGCGTGAGGTGGAGTTGCAGAGAGCATCGGAGAAACTACCGTGGGGAGAGAGACATCAGCATGAGGATGTCGCGGTGCAACCAGCTAAGCCAGAGAGGGCAGTGAGGAGGCACCGGTTTGATGACCCTGATGCTGGGCCATCACACGCTCGTCCGGCGGCTGTCGGAGTGGATTTTGAGGACATACACCATCGTCTGGAGGCAGTGTTACAGGATGTTCCTGAGGGCATATGGTCTCGCATCCAGGATGAGGCTTTCCTAGAGCAATAAGTGGGGGTGTCGCCACCATGGCGGGCCATAGTACAACGAGAAACAATGGCTGCTATGACGATGACCGGATGACTACCGCCGAGGCAGGAGGGGCCGGTAGGTGGGGTACCACCACCTTCTGAGGCAGGAGGTGGTGGGCCACCACCGCCTGAGGGAGGATTAGGTGGTGGTGCTTTAGAGGCACCGTGAGTGGTGCTCTGATGCATTTGATGTATATATATTTTTTGTATATAGGATGGTGAGCCCATTTTGTACCGAGGTGCTTCATTGGCCTACGGATACTTGTATTTTTTGTATGAAATCATTCGGATGGAACTGTGGACCTTTATATATACATGAGTATACATGTTTGAGATTTATGTGGTGTTTACATGTGTTTTGATGTATTGATGATGTCTAACCTATATGTGTGATGACAGTTTATGTTATATGTTTATGTATGTGTAGAGGTAGCTTGATGTGATATATGCCAGTCTAACAAAATATTAGCTAGGTTATCTATAATTTGATTCAATTGTCTTGGAATATGTGTGAATGTAATGGAACCAAAATGTCAAGATAAAAGCCTAACCTGTAGGTATTTGCGAAAGAGGTAAGGATCATGGATGCGGTACACATTGTTGAGTTGGAGTACGACTAGTTGAGAGTCGAGGAAGACGCTAAGGTGACGAATATGATGATGCTGGGAATTGGCCAAGAGGCCAATGACGGCAGTGTATTTGGCTTGGTTGTTGGTTGTTGATCCCAAACATATGCCACGTGAATGGATCATTTCATGTGAGGGGGTGTAGAGAGCCCAAGTAGCCGAAGCAAGCTTTTGTGTCCAACAGTTGGCGTCGTCGATGTAACCGATGTGGTAGGCTGGTGGAGGAAGCATCTGTCAATAGAACAAAGGATAGTTTAGACATGAGGGAGGGAAAAAGATTAAAAATGCTATAAAAGAAAATAACCTAAAGTAGAATGACTACGTTTAAGCGTAGAATTTCTTGAGATACAACCCGTTGATGGGTTCTGTGAGAGAGAGGCCTTTGGGGGAGGCTAGGATGTATGCCCCTTTGGTGAGGCAATGTTGGATAATGTATGGGCCATGCCAGAGTGACTCGAATTTTCCATGGCCAAAGGTATGATGAGAGATATCATAAGCCAGGACAAGATCGCCTTCGCAAAATGAGCGAAGGTTGACATGGCGATCAAAGGTAGCCTTGGATCATTTTTTAGCTACCTCATTGTTCTGTAAGGAAGATCGACGATCTTCATCCAGAGACTCCAAGTTTAGCAAGTGCTACTCCATTGGAGCAATTTCAGGTAATAGCTCAATTGCGGTGTGTAAGGTGGGAATTTCACACTCGATGGGAAGAGTGGCCTCAACCCCATGGACTAAATGATCATAAATGAGTTGGAGGGGTACTCCAAAGTGGGATATGATGTGGTTAAATAAAAAACGCGCTGCAGTGTCAGCGGTGTTGTTTAAAGTGGGCATAGCTTCTGCCCATTTGGTAAAATAATCAACGGCGACAACGATGTATTTGTGACCATTGCTGGAGGGGGGATTACAAGTCATGAAGTTGATGCCCCATTTACAAAAAGGGCCGGAAGTGATGGCAGGGTGAAGGAGAGCAGGGGGGGCTCGGGCTTTATTGGCGTAGAGCTGAAATTGATTACATCATTTCATGGCATGAATGCAATCATGAAACAAGTTAGGCCAAAAGTAACCAGCTTGGATAATTTTTTGAGCAGTGGATATGACCGAAAGATGGCCCCCACATGCGCCTCTATGGCAGTCATTTAAGACTCTATCGGCCTCATCAATAGTCAAGCATCGACGAAGAATGGTGTTGATGCCCTGTCGGTACAGGATGTCTTCGATGAGGAGGTAGTGGGGGGCCTAATGTCGAATACGACGACGATCATCTCATGAAAGGTGGTTACCGAAATTTTGAGTTCGGAGGTAGATGAGGAGGTCACCGTACCAAGGATCATCCGAAGTGATGTAAAAGAGATGTTCGTCGGGAAAGTCGATGTTGATGGGGGTACTGGTGGTGTCAGAGGGGAGGGTCATCACAAGTTCGATGAGAATGAGGGCCTTCTTACTCTTAGGTGTTGAGAACTCGAGGTCGTACTCCTGAAGGATAAATATCCATCGAGCAAATTTTCCATTAACTTGCTGACGGCTGAGCAGGTACTGCATAGGGTTGGAATCTGCGACGACCTTTTTTGTGCAAAGAAGAATGTAGTGGCGCAGTTTCTGGACTACGAGGATGACTGCAAGAGCAAGTTTCTCTTCGTGTTTATACTTCAAGGGTGGCCCTGAGAGGTTTTTACTAACGTAATAAATGACATGTTCACGATTTTCATCACTTAGTTGGATGAGGATGCCGGCTACTGATACTGCTGATGCTGATACGTAGAGGATATAGTTGCGATTGTAGTAAGGTGCACTAATTAAAGGTGCGTTCGAGAGGGAAGTTTTAAGATCATCAAATGACTGTTGGGCATGGGCGTCCCAGTGAAATGGGATGTCGTGACATAGTAAGTGAAGGAAACCGTGTGCACGTACGACGTAGTCTGGGACAAAGTGTCTAAGAAAGTTAGCTTTTTCCTGTAGGCTCTGAAGTTGGCGTAAATTCTAGGGAGGTGGAATTTCGGTGATAGCTTGGACTTTTAGGGGGTCCACGGTAATACCTCTTTGGGAAACAATAAATCCGAGGAGGCACCCTGCGGTGACACATAACACGCACTTGAGAGGATTCAAGTGGATGTTGTACTGACGACACCGTTGAAAGATGATTCGTAAATCATCAAGATGTTGGGTGTGTTTCTTGGATCGAGCTGTGAGGTCATCCAAGTAGGCGAGGATGATATGTGCTAGATCTTGAAAGAAGTATGTCATGGCCCATTGTAAAGTTGTGTTGACATTCTTTAAGCCGAAAGGAATGACACAATATGAAAAATTACCCCACGAGGTAGTGAATGCGGTTTTATACTGATCGGCGGGGTGAATTTGAATTTGATTATAACCAGAGAATCCGTCCATAAAGGATAGAACCTTGTGGCCTGCGCAGTCGTCGATAATTTGATTGATGAAAGGCGTTGGAAAGTTGTCTTTGGGACACGCGTGATTGAGATCATGAAAGTCAGTGCAAATGAGAATAGTACCCTTTTTTTTGTTAATGGGTACAGGGTTGGAAACCCATGAGGTATAGGCAATGGGGTAAATGAACCTGGCAGTGTGTAATTTGTTGATTTCAGATTTGATGGCCGCGGCTTTGGATGGGTGTAGCGGTCATTGTTTTTGGTGAACGGGTGTAATGTCAGGCTAGGTGTCGATGCAATGTTCAACGATGGAGGGATCGAGGCTAGACATTTCCATGTATGACTAGGCAAAAATATCCCTATATTCCTGGAAGAGGGCTTTATATGCGGTGATTTCCTGAGGAGTGCAAGCAGCTCCAATGGTGATTTCTTCGACGATGCCATTTTTAATGGAAATGTCAATTTTGATGGTTGGGGAAATGTTGGCCATGTTGCCTTCTTCAAAAGCATCTAGGGCAGGAATGGGGTTTTTGAACCAGTCGATCGAACCTGATGGGATAAAATCCTTGGCTTCAACCGCATAAACGGGGTGTTGGTTAGGAGGCATGGAGGCTTCCTGTGGAGAGAAGAGTGCGTGATGGTGTAGCACATCCCAGGGGAGGTCTGGGTGGTTCAACTCTTTGAGTATTTCCTCGTCGCATTGGCTGTGCCGGGAATACAAGGGGTCATGAGGAGTGATATCGGTGACGGTTTTTGTGTGGTTGCCCCTTGGTGGAGAAGCAAGGGGAACAATGCTAGGAAATAGTGAGGGTTCACTCGACATAAACCATATATTAAAATACTAAGGGGTACCCATGGTAGTTGGGTGTAAAATGTCCATAGGGGAATGAGTAGGAGAGTTGGGGGGGGTTGGGGGGTGAATCCTCAGATAAGTCATCTAAGAACCATGGAGGCGTTGGAAGGGCCTCGGGTTCTGGAGAAATGACATGAAGATCCGCTAGTGACGAGGTAAGGTCAATTATCACCTCTGCAGGTCGTTGAAGCAGGGTTAATTGGCATTACCTGTATTCAAGGATCAAAGGACACTGGTATGTAAAATGAGCTAACGAATCGCAGAGAGAGCAAGGGTGTCTCATACGTTCATTGAATGAAGTGGTGACATACCGGATGTTAGTGATATTGGTGGAGGAGGTTGTAGCAGGACTGGAGTTTCTCTGGCGTACTGCGGCGAATGTCTACAGAAAGTGTGGCAGTGCTGGGCAATGGTGAGTATAATGGCCATACTCTGAACATATAGCACAAGCGTATTTGGTCCTCAACCCTTTACTATTGGAAGGGGGGGTGATAGTGGTAGGGCTGGCGGTAGTGTCGAGTGTTGGGGGAGTGTGATTGAGTGGAATCAAATTATGTAACTCTGGTAGAGATGGGCAGTTGCTGGTTTGGTGTCCCTCTTTCTCACATAGTGTGCAAGGTGGTGGGGTGCATGGAGGAAGTGGAGTTGTGTGCTCCTTCTTCTTTCTCCTACCCCCAGCTGTAGCAGGGGGGTTAGTGAGTGGGGGTGTGGTGGGGGTAAGTATGGGAATCCTCATGGGGATTCCTTCTTTTTGGGGTGGAAGGGATGGTCTAGGGACCATCTCTAGTGGGTGTAAATACCAAACTGGGATTGCTAACACCATATTAGGTAGTGTGAGAGTTGTGGCTACCTGAAAAGCTTCGATACCTGGTGGAGGGTAAAAGAAGGGAATTTGAGTGATGGCTTGGGGAACTGTCTCCCAAACTGGGATATGTCCTTGGGGAAATGTGGAATCGTGGACTGGTGGGGCCAACGAGTGTGCAGGAGGTTCTTGAGGAGGGGTTTCTGCGACGAGTGGGACGTCAGATATGACAAAAGCCTTTGTAGGAGGAAGGGTATCCTCTGTGTGAGTTCCTTTAGATGATATGACGCATACTTGATTGGAAGGATGAAGGAGTGGTGGTGCTCCATGGTATGTTCCTAACAAGGATGGATCTTTAAAAATCCCAGGACCCATCTCGACAAGTGGATATGCGTCATGGATTGTGCGGATGAGAGGAAGAATGTTATCTATGTTGGCAGATGGATTAGGCTCATAATGCGAGACTTGGTCAATGGTAACGATCTTCCCATTGTGAGGGAACATCATTATCCGAAAGACGGAAAATGCCACTGCCTTCATAGCATACATGTAGCTACGACCGAACAGGATGTTATAATCGAGTGGGGCATCGATAAATTCGATATCAATGAGAATAGTCTTGCCCCCAAGTTCGACGGGGACATTTTGGAAGATCCCTTCAGGAGATGATGGTCGTCCATCATAAGCTCGTAAGGTGATGGCAGAGGGAATGAGTTCAGGGGAACCAAGCTTCTGCCATACGTTTTTGGACATAATGCATGTAGATGCACCTTCATCAATGATACACCGATGAACTGTGATGTTCCGTATTTTCACTGGTATTTGAAAAGAGATCAAGGTGGGAAGACGAGGTTCTCCATTTTCAATATCAAAGGTAATGAGTCGGGTATCTATGGGGTCGACTGCCCCCAAAGTGGAAAGTAAGGATTTCCACTGAGTAAGACAAGTCTGGAGGACTTCCAAAATTGACATGGCAGCCGAGGATTGTGCTAAGTCATCTACCAAACTATAGTTATGAGATGCCCTAGCCTGTGGGTTGTGGAAATTCCTGCGCAATGGGATGCGAGGGATGCGAAGAGGTGGCTCAGAATAAGGGCGAGGAATCACCAACAGGGGGGTTGTCGATGTAGGGTTTATCTCTGGAGGGATGGGAGGAGACCTAGTGGGTGCATGATACTGACGGTTACGTGTTTGCAAAAGGATTTCTTCTTCACTTGTGAGGAGAATTGTGTGATCTACTGGATTGTTGGGGTTGAGGTATTGTCCCACCTGAGGTGGGGGATGTTGTGTGTCCTGTTGGGTGTTTACCACACCTTGATGTGGAATAGGATTTTGCAGCATGGTAGGAGGGGGTTGTTGCATGTATTGTTGTGGTGCCTGCTGAGGGGCAGGCGATGTTGGAAAAGGGGGGAGACTACCAGAGTCTTTCAACCGTTTGAAATCAACGATTTTGGGGCAATGATGAGTGTAATGGCCAAACTCACCACAAAGGGCACAAGCGAAAATGCTTTTAACATTATTGTTATTTCTCCCTTGGTGTTTATTATTATTGCCCCCTTGGGGGTTTTGGTTCCCTTAGTTCTGGTTGCCCCCAGTGGATTGGTGTTGTGGGGGTTGATTCCCGCCTTGACCTGGGTTGTTTTTATTTTTGTTCTGTCCTTTTTTCTTGGCGTTGTTTGATGGATGGGTTGGATTAGCCATATTCAGCTGTTCAAAATTTTTGTATTGCTGAACGACAGAGGGTTGAACAAAATTCACCTTCGCATGAGGATGTGAGGGAGCCATGGGTTGTGGAGGACCATGAAATGGGAAGTATGGATTCTATGGTGGTATCGATCCGTAATGTACATAGGAAGGCATAGTGTTTTCTCTAGTACTATAAGCTGAGGTAGAGGGGGTACCAGAGTTTGTTTGAATAGGTGGATGTATGGGGGGTGCCGGCGGTGGTCCACTGATGGGTGGAGGTATAGAAACAGGGTATGGTTGTTGATAAGGGTGTGGGGGGTAATAAGAAGTTCCCCAATATGCTGGCAGGTATTGAGGTGTTCCATACATCGGTGGTGGTTGGGGTTGTGGACCATGGTGAGTGGTGGTACCAATCAGTCTGTCTGATGTGTGAGACATCCCAGGTTTATCTTGGCCAAATGGCACAGGTTTGGGAAGATCAGGAAGTACAGTGTATAAGTATCCTGACTGTGCATAGATGAGGTCATACTGTTGGGCCTTACTAATGGCTTCCTCTTCAGATTGGGGGAATGTGGAAGCTACATCCTTACCGAGGAGAGAGACAAGTGATCGAAGAAACCACTCGAGACACTATTTCTTGGTGGTTTCTTCTTTGCACAAACTACGTCACCTACGCCACTCATGAATGTGGTCAGCAAAATGTGTGGCTGAGGTTTGTTTGAAATTAGAAAGTAGTTCTATACCATTATCGTGGCAGATGGGTAATTGGAAGAAGGTCAAGAATGCTTTGGCCAATGACTCAAAAGTTGCGTGGGACCTTGATTTTTCTTCGACATACCATTTGGCCGATGGGCCAGTAAGTGTGCGTTGAAATAATCGCAGTCTGATGCAATCATCCATCATGCTATTGGAGGAGCACCATAGGTGAAAGTTCATGACATGGTTGGCAGGGTCATCGCCTGTCTTTCCGAACTTTGGTATGTCCGAAGGTAGTTTGGTGGGCATTGAAGGCCATGTGGGATCATGCAATATAGGATCATTGGTGAGTTTTTTGAGATCCGGTATGTTGAGAGAGGCCAAATATGGCATTTGCAGTGGGGGTGGAGGATTAGCTCCGGCCATGGTGTGGTTTTGTTGTGAACCTGACCCTTGAGGGGGGATAGGTGGGTTGGTGCTTCCTCCTTGAGAGGAAGTGGGTCCCCCGCTTCTCTGTAAAGGAGAGCGAGTGAACAGATGACCATGGGAAGTGGACCCAAGTAATGTAGAACCAAGCAGAGCTGATCCAAAACAATATCACTCATAGGAGTGTGTGAAGGAGGTGTCAATGAGTGGGCACAACCAGACACTCCCCCTAAGATAGGAGGGAGGTTTAGCAAGCATCGTGAACAACGGGGGTTCTGTGGTTCCCCTATGATGTCCTGACTAGCTGCGTGAACGTGTGCAAAGAGTGGTGAGAGTAATATAGAAACAAGAGCCTTTGCGTTGAATGTTTACATAATATATATATCCAAATCAAATTGTAATCAGATGCGCATCATACATAAAAAAAATTTGAAAAAGAAGCATATATATGGGTAAGTGGGTTTTGTCCGCATGGGGAATCAAAAGAAAGCAAATGCTTGTGTCCTAGAAGACGTAACGTCCTTCCTCTCAAATAGCACTGGACCTTCCAATAGTACTCAACAGTGTGGTCTGAAGTCACTGGAAGAGAAACTAGTGAAGGATGAAATAATTGGTTATAATGAGGGGTAAAGGGGGAATATCCCGAAAGAGCTGGTGATATTTCCCAATAGCCACACAAAATCCAATCAAGGTGCAATTTCAGCCCACAATTACCACCTGGGAAGATGTCCTAAAATTGGTCACTAGGTACCTCAGTCAAAGTGCGGCATTTAGATTTTCGGCCTAAGAAATGGGTCACGGGTTGGATCCCATCCAAGAGGTGGGTGCCTCAAGGGGTAATGCATAGAGCAACTGGACCTCGGCCTTCAACCCTTCACGGGTATCTCTCTGCCTTATGGTATTAGGAACACTTGACTTGGAGGATTTTCAGTTCCCTATTTGACAACTTCTATGGTTTTGACAATGTGAGAACCAGATGACGAGGAGTTATTTGAATGCCTATCTCCGAAATCCTACCTAGACTAAAACATTTCTTTTGGCACCTTCTGTGGAGGAAAACTTAGTGAGTTTTTAGAAAGATTTTATATGTAGTTGTTTTGGGAGGTTGGGGGTGCAAACCAACCTCGTTGATTTAAAAATGGGACTGGATAGTTTCGTCAAGAAAAGGGTGGGGTGTTTTCGGAATCCCTTTGGAGGAAACTTACTTTGACCTCCACGTTTCAAGAAGAAGCTATGTGAGTGATAAGTGAATTTTGTGTGTGAGTGAAAGTGTGCCAATTTTTAGTGAATTAGATGTCACCTTGTTGCATGTGGACTTCGCTTGGTCCTTACAAGTGTTTGATTACCTAATTAACAAAGTGCCTTTGGTACAACCTTGCGTGATTCAAAAGTCCCTAGGAATCTAGCATGTGGATATGTGGGTCCGTTACTATCCTTTTAACTCCCTATTGTGATGTAATCTAAGAAAAGCTTTGAAACTATCCTAGATTGATCATGTGGGCATGTATGGGCCCATTACAAAACCTTTAAACTTCCCTATTGTTTTGATCTAAGAAAGCAAAAATTCAAACACTATCCTATCTTTGTAGCATGTGGGCATGTATGGGCCCGTTACAATATTAAGATATGTTTGAAAAAGTAAACTAAGAGGAGTCCCAAGAAGGGTTGTTGTCCTCTCCTAAAGGTTTTAATGTTCTTTAAGGGAGATGAAATTGTTTCACAATCTTTTTCTGATTCTCAAGATCGCTTGGAGGCGTGAAAGAAGAGCATACTAAGTGATTTCTATTCAACTTCTAGTCCCAATGTAAGTTAAATGTGATTAAAAATGATTTTCAACTTATCTTGTGAGTCAAAACAATCCATCCATGTGGAAAAAAGCAAAGAAGGGAAATTGATTTTATCCTCCTAAGTGCCTATGTGTTTTTTACTAAACCCTTTATATGATGAGGGGACTAAGTGTGGTGCAGCTTTAAAACATGCTTGAAATCATTTTTAAGAAGGAAAATGGCCTTCCCCACATATCAACAACTTTACAATGTGAATTTTCGCACAGGTGCGCGGGTCTCAGTGGAGACAGAGGCGCACAGAGACAAGTCAATAGGCACACTTGCACAGAATAGAATTGTGAATGAGGTGCATGTGTGCACGATGCACTTCTGTGGGCCTAAAAATGCGTGCATATATGACACACGGCTGAGAATGAAAAATCCAAATGGATTTCTCTCAATTCAACTTGGAATTGGTTGGTTGGCAGGTCGTCTTAGGCCGGTTAGTGCACCTACAAGTTAAACAAACTAAAAGAAGAGCAAGAAAAAACCAAATGGGGTAGGAAATTGATACCTTTCCCCAGTGGAGTCATCAATCTGTTTCACCTCTTTTGTCACCTTAGTGAGAAAAGTAGAGGTGCTTGCAAGCTCAGTTGGGTCTACTGAGCAGGACAGCTACAAGGAAAAGAGTTAGGGAAAGAAAACAAAAACTACAATTAAGAAGTAAACTAAGAAATGAAATAAAAACTAAATTCATGAGCATAGGGACATAGAAACAAAAAGAACCATAAGACCCATGTCACCAATGTTGAGGCTGATCTATTAGTGAAACAATACACCAAGAAGAAAGGGGACTATGAGTCCCTTCTTCCTCCAAGGGAGGGCTCTTGGACCCCCACTAGCTAGATCTTCTTACAACAAAGAAAAATGGAAAATGATGAAAGAACTCTTTACAAATCCACTCAATGGGTGAGATGGATTGTCCAATGCAATGGTGGAAATATGCTCTTGACAAGGATGGAGTCCTCAAGAGAATAAAGGTAGGATAACATTACTTTGAATTCCTTGAAAAATGAAGTGCATCCATGGCCTTTTTATAACATTCCTTTGGGTTATTGTTTAACTTCTTTGTAGTGTGAAAAGAGGCCAATTAGGGCATTCCTAGGTCTTTGACCAGCCCACTAGTTAGATCCAGTCCAGATTTGAGGGTCAAATCATCTTGGGAGCTGAACCATAAGTGGGTGGGAGGCTGACCACTCTCATAAATGCGTCATTTAGCAGATGAACAGATTTTTGCGATAACAGTCGCACATCATGCGCATGCGCATGATTTCTGTGTTCCTGTTTTGCACATGTGCGCGTGCGCCCAATGTCTGCATAGCGCTCTTCAATTTTTCACTACTTTGTATAGTTTTTGACCCTTTTTTGAATGTTTTAGTATTAATTCAGGTCCATGGATGACTTCATCACTATTTGATGATGCTGATTTCTTGTATCCATGTGAGGACGAAATTTCAGTGATAATAGTCACCTTTCTAGGAATCATGCCGATGTCGACAGGAAGGGAGATGCGATGTCAAGAAGAAAAGGGAATCTTGAAATCCACTGAGTAATAGGTGATATCAGGTATTGATGGGTAACATGGACAAATTCAAGACACTATGGGACTCAGGACTTCCCTTGTCTGGGGTATTGAAGGATGATTGGGAGCAACCATAAAACTGGATCTAGTGTTAGGGGGAAAATTAGATAGGGGGTTAAATTGTGTTGGAGGCTATAAAAAGTGAGCAAACTCAGAGATCATGGTTACATGGAATTGAGATACTCAGGGTTTGTCAAAGATGGCTATATGAAAAGGGTGGATGCCCCAACCAAGGGAGACATAGGTTGATTTTCCAAGTAAAAGAAGGCCATCGCTGATGATGACTAAAAAAGTGATGTATATGCTAGAAAGAAGGGCTTTATACAATTACCAAATGAATAAAGAATAATTTGGGTTGGGTATATAGATACAAAAATGGGTGCCTCGTGAAATATGGATTGGCCTATTTAGGGTGCAAGTTGGTGAAAGAGAACTGATGGATGGTGGGGGCCCCATGGGTGGGTTTCTGTATTAGGTAAATGGATGGAGGACAATCTGCAGATGGGAAAACTGATGGTGGATAAGATGGAGGGCTAATGGAACTATGGGGGTGCATTCAACAGAACCAAGTGTAGGATAATATGACCCGTGAGTCCATTGGAAAGGTTAGCAATATGATAAGAATAAGTGTGGGGTTCATTCTTGAAAGTGAAAAAACTATTAGGACTCCCAATCCTAGGGGGTGAAAACAGCATGAGTGTCAAGTTTCCAAGGGGAAATATGAATGGGACAACTCATGTGGGGAGAGTGTTATCGGTTGACAGTACAAAAATGTGGCAGAGGTAAAGGTACTGTAGCACCAGATGTAGGGACCCTAAAGAAAAATGTCAGAGGGTGTGACTGGGATATGCAATTGTTTACAGAGGGAGTAATTACATGCTAGTGTCGAACATATACCTGAAGGGGCTGTAATATTTCCTAACAGCTACCTGCACATAAAAAGCCAAATACCTGACGTGAACAATATTTGATGATAAAGAACATATAACAACTATTTGATAAAACTGAAAGTGAGCATGCGTACCTAAACGTGGCATGAAAAACATTCTCCTCCGAGGAGAAGTGAAGATGATAACCCAAGGAATATGAATATGTAGATGGTTGGATCAGGACCTTGTGGCCAAGAATGGTTCAGAAAATGTAGGCTCTGGGCTCCTGTACCAGAATGTGGAAATTGGGAAAAGGGGATTATATATGGATGGTGGGCCCATAATGCCACCTCATTTTCACCGACACTATTGGTGATCTAGTGAGAGTGTTGCGAGATGATTTGAAAGATTACGGTAGCTTGGGGCTACCGATCAGGTGGTTGTGAAAGGCATGTTAGTGGCCTTATCGTCCCACACTTTGTGAATTTGAGGGAGGGTAGCTAGGGACTGTACGGAGGGTCGTACATGGTGTTTTTAAGGGTAGGTTTGCAATAGTGCATGGGAAATAGGTGAATACCCATGCATGGGTTTGCGGGTAGGAGTTGATTTCCCACACATTATGTGCAGGTTTAGCCCAAATCGTCACGCATTCATGAATGCATGGATTTTATGGGGAAACCCACGCATAATGTGTGGTTTTAAGGATTACAGTTATGCATATGGGCATGTGCGATAGGTAGACCATTGGATGTGTGCCTATCACATGGGCAGTTCCGCACATATGCATTTTTGTGGGTGTGACAGTTGTGCATTAGTGTGCATCTGTATGATTAACAGTCACACATAGATGCGTGACTGTATTGGATAAATCCGTGTGTTGTGTGCTGACTCATGGAGGTATGATTTTTATTATTATTATTATTATTTGGTGTATGAGGTAGTTGATCAGGTGTTTCTGGGTGAATGTAGGTGATCAACAGAGTTGGTGAGGATGTCGGTCCACTAGTGAGAGCAAGATTGGGATCATTTGAGAGAGGTTGTGAGGGAGAAAACAGTAGTGCACAAACATTTGGTGGCCTGCGGTTTGTTGAAGTTCTTTGACAGTCCACTGATACAGTCACAAGAGTTTGTACTACAATTTATGATTCGTATGTGGAGCACTAAATTGTAGTGCTTTGTGGTGCAAGGTGAGCATATGTCATTCTCTACAGCAGAGGAAATTTATTTTCTGACAGAACTCCCATTCTGGGGGAGGGAATTGGTGAATGATCCCCATCTACCAGGGGAGAATAAGGTAGAGACTATCATAACGTGACATTGTTCTGGGTTGAACCCTATGTCGGGTTCGATAGTCTGGATTGAGGCCCTAGATGACCTACTGACAGAGTGTATAGCAGCCATGGTGATGAATATTTATGTATACTTAGCCACTCAATGGATCACAATTGGGAAACTTAGAGTGGTCGAGGAGGTCTTGGATGGTGAAATGTTCACATGGGGTGCGTTGATGTAGAACCAGATAGTGTCCCAGCTGAACCGGTGTTGGCATGCCTATTCTAGTGACTTTGCTTTTGGGTCAGTTTTGGTTGCTTTTTTCTTGTAGAGGGTGCCCCTATTTCTCCCTCGAATTTATTGGTGCCAGTACCATGGCGAGAGACTCGATTGATGTAGTGGAGGGTGGTCATTACTTTACGGCCACGGTTTCTTGAGTGTGGAGGAAAATTCCATAGGTTATTTTACAGTTTCCATATTCTAGTATGGATTACAAAAATGACATAGTGCTACCTCCTGGGGAGGACTGGGACCAAAGAGGTATGTGTGTTATCTGTCTTTTTTATTTTAGTAGATAGCATTGATCAGAAATGTGTATGGATGTTAACACTATATCTAGGATTTTTTTTACAGATGTTGGACTTTGGGGTCAGGAAGCAAAGGTCGTTTGGGATCTGAATCAATAGGATATAGTAGAGATGAGGGTTGGGCCGAGGCGATGATGAGATGATGTCGGTGTAGGATCGTCGAGAGAGCCACAGAGGGATGCGGAAATTTTTTTAGAGGATCTTCTATGACGATTTGAGTGGGTACTACAGGGGGGTTCTAGAGGGTGTATGGGCCCATATCCAGAATGACGAGGTCTTGTATCAGTTTGTAGGAGTACCAATAGAGTGGTAGGTATTGATTCATAGGGAAGCGGTGGTGGGGGAAGCTATGACGGGTTTTCTACCTCCTAGAGATGGAGTTCCCCCAGCTGGTGGGGTACCTCCGACTGATAGGGGACCTGGGGGGGAGCTCTGTGAGAACTCTGAGCTCTGAGCTAATATGTATCGGTTTTTTAGCAACATATTGGTTTGTGGGCCTAATTTTGTATAGGGTGTTTTATACCCAACTTTGTAATCATAGTGATGATTAGACGAGACTTATGAGCCTATCGGAAGATGTATATTTTTTGTAAAACGGTGATGACAATTTTTATATATATAGTGGATATATTGATGATCATACTTGTCTCTGTGTTTTTTGTTTATCGTTGTGATGTCTATTGTTCTAGAGTTTGTACTTAAGGCTTAAAAAGTATAGTGTCTAGGCATCCCAAAGTGTGTATAAGATAGGGGGTAAGAAAGCATCAACCTTCGGGAGGGGAAGCTAAGGTTGATCTCTAAGTTGTTTCCGTCTCACTTCCTGTTGTTCCTGGATGTTAATATCCCTTTCAATCATGGCCCAAGAGCGTTCAAGTCTACCTGAGTGGTGGTTGTTTTCAGAATAGTATCGAAAAGGTTCAGGGCGATATGTGTTTGGTCTGACAAAATAGGTTCAATGTTAGGTTGTATTTCAACTGGGACAATCATAGAGGAACAGTAAAAATAAAGGAGACTTCAAAGTTTTAGATGTTGTCTCAATTAGATCGTATAAAAGAGATCTATTTGATCAAATGTTAAAGATGAATTTGCAAACCAAAGGCCTTTTCTCGTAACTGAGTTATCTTTTTAAATAAATGTGTGTGAAAAAGTGAGAAAAACATAAAGTTGTTTATAATACGAGTCTCCTATCAAGGGAGAATCTCTCCCTATAAACAGAAGAAGAAAAGTTGAGAGAAAATTTAATGAATGTATAAAATATGAAAATCTAAATAATTTACAGGTCTTGTACCTGCTAATAGCGGATACAAAGAAAAAACTACAAATTGTATAAACAATTTAAAATTAATCACCACAGTAGAGGTTTTACTAAATTGTAGCGAAACATTCATCAAACTTGTATATGCGAAATAAAAATGAACATGAAATCACAAAAGAAACAAACTCATAACACAGTCTTGACGGAATCAAGAGTCTTCAGATTGCTTGTATTAATATTCCAAAAAAGATAGTCTCTATTACAATCAACCTCAAAGGTCCAACATTGGTTCTTTCTTCAAATTGTATGCTTATACAAATTTACATATGTTGGAATCTCAATCATTCCAGGATCATCGATTACAAGAAGAAGGAGATTAATCATTTCATTTCTTTATCCCTGTCTTTATTTGGTACCAGAAACCTACCCTCTCGCATGCTCGGTAAAGGTGACACATTTTTCCACCAGTTGAGCTATCAACCTGGAAGGTTCTGCTTGATGGTTAGCCTCAAAAGTATAACAATCTTTCACCAATTGTGGCAACCTTTCTTCCACCTATCGATCTTGGGTGTTGATAGTGTATAATTGTACACTTGGTTTAATTAGACATTTATCTATTTGGACTATGTATGTCTGGGTTATTTGTGACACTTCGACCAAATATCTTTCTTTGTTCTCATTTATATTGAGCAAGAGCTTGGCTATATTCATTCGGCTCAGTGTCTCAGCACTGCTTTCACTATCGATACCCAACATAATTCCATCTATAGAACCGAAAGTCTCTTCATAGGACTTTCTGACCTTCTTAGCTTGTTGTTTGCCTTCCAATATGTTGCGCTCCCATTCTTTCAGCAAAACGTTACCTCGGGTTTATTCTGGGATGGAAAACCTGGAACTATTTCGCGTTTCCCTTTTTGTGGTGGCTATAACAGCCTCTTGGAATGCAACCCGAACCACCCCAGCTTCTTTTTCTCTGAGAGATAGGTTTTCCAATACTTGATTAATAAGTAGGCAGTTGTTCCGAATAGTCTCTACCTTAGCAAGTAAACTTCACTGGGCTGCAGAAATTCTGCTCCAAATTTCTATAGATTGGGATTGAAATATCCCGATATTGATTACCTGGCTCTCGGCGAGGTCTAAATTGGCCTGTAGCTGCAATATCAGTTCACCTTGCCGATCTATCTACATTTTACTGGTTTGAACCATCAGTTGTGCCTATTCGAGATCGGCTTTGAGCTGCTCGATCTCCCTTTGATCAACTACTCTAGCTTGCTCTAGCTTGCCTCTAATGTTTTGATCAAGTGATTTTTTCGCTTCAACTGATCCCTTAAGGATCTGACCGAATATTGGTTTGTTGTAGCGAAAGATCCTAATGTCCCTGCTATTTCTGTTGCAAAAACCTCTTTTTTCATAGCTTTCCCTTCAGCTATTATTTTGAATTTCTTGGTTGTTGTGCCTGATTCTAGATAGCGTTCTTGTTTGACAACAACCTTTCTCTTCTTATCGAAGAAAAATTCATTGGGAGGAAGCTCTTCCATAGTTATGGGTGTTAACTCCTCGCCGAAAATCCAACCTATGTCGGGAGTCCCCTTCGTGGACTACAAGGGGGTAATAGAGGCGATGGGATTTCCGATCTGCTTAGATGATTTTCCTAGAGTATCCACTGAGGTTGGCTTCTTTGGAGGGATGGGGGTCTCTATTTCTTGCTTTGGGTCTTTAGTCTGCTCTCTCTTTTCCTGGTGTTCTTTTTGGTCAGAAGAGGAATCCTTGGATCCTTCGTCTTTCGTTTGCTACACCTCTAGAGTTGTCGAGTTCTTACCCTGTAATACTAGGGGAAGGCAGCTCTGTCTATGTTCTTGGAATTTGAAAAAATCGGTGCTTTCTTTGGGTGATAGGGCTTGTACCTGGCTCAAAACTTCAGCATAATACCTCACACCTCAGAAAATATCATCGTGAGGTGAATTATCATGTTCAAATCTTTTCAGGTCACATCTATCCATGTGATTACCCACGACCCGGAGTGGGTCGTGTTTCTTGAATTCAATATGGACCAATTTAATATCTTCTAAGGTTGTTTCCTCGGCCTTTGCATGCTCGAAATATAATAAAGAATAGGTATTTAAATGAATGGGGAAAGGTGGCCATACCTTTTTTGAAAACCCTTTAAGATCTTTGCTAATGCCACCGATCACGGTCTGCCTAGTGATTTTGCAAAAAGCCAAACTGTCGTGTATAAACAATGGTAGAGAATATGGAGGGATTGAAGCACTGAAAACCCTAATATATGAAAACTCTGCTTCTACATATCAATTGGCCACACTATTTAAATTTTGCACGATGCTATCTGAAATTCTAGGTGGTGGGCTACCGAAAATGGTGACATGCATCGGCACCATTACACAATTGAAGATTTCGTATACGAAATCTGCTGCCTTATTCTCCCAAAGCTTTGAATGCTACATATGGATAGGGTCGATATCGGATGGATGCCATCTCCAATTCATCAAAGGAAAAGGCATCATAAAACAAATGGAATCCATGAGGTATGCGAACCTAAAGAATGAGGCAGCCTTCCCATTTGCCTTCTGCGTTTGATATTTTGTGATCCAATTGGATAGACTGTCTGACAACAGCTTGGCCTAATCAAAAGAACAACCTTCGGTGACTGTGTGGATCAGGGGTACCCACGAGAGGAAGAAATGCGCAGTGTCTTCCCTCCCATACAATATGCAGGTCATCATTGCTATGTATTTGAACTGTGGTTCCAAGGATGAAATGGAATAAACCACGTTACTATCTTCCCTGAACTTCACAGGGTGGGAGACCCAATCTTTGATTAAATCAGATAAACTCTTTCTGTATTTCTCACATTCTTTTTGTTTAAAACCCTCTAAGAATTTGGCATTGTATGTGAAGTTTGGCGTGGAAGACAAATTGTACATCACCTGCAAATGTTCTGGTCTAAAGGTCCCAATAGTGACCTTCTACTCATTGATGATGGTTCTGGTCGAAATGTCTACATGGTCCAGCGCCCATAGGATCATATCATAGTAAGTAATAAGACGTGGCATGGCTACTACTTTATGCATTTCTTCTTGCACTGTGATCTTGTATTTGGTGACTAATTCATCCTTTTCATTGTCACTGGAATTCTCTGAATAGTTCACCAGTTATGATTGCAAAACCTCCGAGATGTATGACCAGGTCTTAACAGAATCAATGCTTCTGGGTGAAGTATTAGAAACATTATCCGAGCCCTGCCCAGAACTCTTGAGGATTGCCTTGGATGATTTTCATGGGGCCATGGCAGAAGATTCTGACTTAACTCTTCTATAGTAAAAATACGTATACATACCGAAATTACCCTGACGAAAAACTTCTTTTGCGCAAGATAGAAATGAAATTTGAAAATAGTAAGAGGCAGAACTCTATACTTCGAGTATTTAAAACCCCAGCATCCTTACGAACAGAATGGTCAAATCATTTTCTGGGAAAGATTTTATTATTAAAAGTACAATATTCATCTGTCATTTCACCTTATTTCAAAATAAATGCCATAAATTTTTGACGACTCGGGACATAAAACGGTGCAAACATTTAAAACTATCCATAGACTGTGTGTGTTTAAAACTTTGTATTAATGCACTGATCGATTTTACTTAATTCATTTAGTTAAGTTTTATTTAGCCTTTAATTAACCCTTTTCGGCGTTCGCCACATCGGGGAAATTGTTTCTATCCTTCGACCCCTTAAAACTTGAGATCGCGATGACGTGATCTGATTAACTGAAGATATAAATCAGATTAAGAGTTTAATCAATCAATTGTTAAATAATTTCGCAACTTCTCATATCAGGGGTACAAAGGTAAGGTTTTTAGGAGTCGTGAATAATGAAGTTGCGAAATTCTAACAAGTCTTAACTAAGGTTTAAAGTAACTCAACTCTAACTTTGACCTGGGTAACTTTTGAAAGGTTTTGCAACTTCTCACCTCGGGGATACAGAGGTAGGTTTTTTAGGAGACGTGAACACCGAAGATGTGAAATTTCGATAAGCCACAACTAGGGTTCGAAAGTAACTTAACTCTGACTTTGACCCGGGTAACCTTTGAAAGGTTTCACAACTTCATGCCTCGGGGCTTGTAAAATATGTAACTTATAACTCTCGAAGTGTGATATCCTGATAAGCGAAAGCGCAAGGCTCATTTAGTTGATTCAAAGATGTTTTGAGAATATAACAACCATCGTTGTTTCATGTGATGGGACTTCAGATACTTCTGCTAAAATAAAAGGAAAAGTAAAAGCCAGGTTTTGATTTCAAAGAAAAATAAAAATATAAATATAAAGTGACTGAAAAAAGCAGCTCCAACAATGTCTATTGTTATTTTTGACAGATATATCATGTTATTTAAATGATTTTTTTAATGCGATAAATGCCAATAGAATACTAAGTTATCCATGTGATATGCTACTTGATTGAGGTTCCTTCGAATATGTGCAAATGTGATAGAATCAAAGTTGTGAGATAGGATTCTAACTTGTAGGTATTTGCAAAAGAGGCAAGGATCGTGAACATGATATACGTTGTTAAGCTACAAGACGACAAGATGGGAATCTAATAGAACGCCAAGGTGACAAATGTGGTGGTTACTTGCCTTGGCGAGGAGACAAATGATGGTGTCATATTCATCTTGGTTGTTGGTGGTCGGACCTAAGAATATTCCATTGGAATGGAGTAGCACATGTGAGGGGGTATAGAGGGCCCAAGCAACCAAAGCGAGATTCTGGGTCCAACAACTGGCATCGTCATCATAACAAATATGGTAGGTTGATGGATGATACATCTGTCAACAACACGGCTGATAGATCAAACATGAGGAGTGGTGGCTGATGTAAAAAAGAAGAAAAAAATCTACAAATGTGTATAAGGAGAAACCTAAGGTAGGGGGGATACACATAGGCATAAAACTTCTTAAAGTAAAATCCGTTGATAGGTTGTTTGAGGGGGGAGCCTTCTGGAGAGGCCAAGATGTACGCTCCTTTAGTGAGGCAATGTTGGATGATGAAGGGGGCATGCCATAATAACTCGAATTTCCCATGGCCGAGAGTGTCGTGGGAGATATCAGAGGCTAACACAAGAACACCTTCATTGAATGAGAGATGGTTGACATGGAGGTCAAAGATAGATTTGGATCATTTTTTAGCTACTTCGTTGTGTTGTAATGAAGATCGATGGTCATCATCAAGGGACTCTAAGTTCAGCAGGTGTTTCTCCATTGGAGCAGTGTCAGGTAAGAGCTCTATGGAAGTGCGTAATGTGGGGATTTCACACTCGATAGGGAGTGTGGCTTCGATCCCTTGGACGAGGTGGAACGGTGTAAAACCGGTGGCAGTTTTGACTATCATGTGGTAGGCCCATAAAGTTGAAAACGACATATGATTTTAGTTGGTCTTATGTTTGTTAACGGTGCGTTGGAGCATGGTTTTGAGGACTTTATTGATAGCCTCAACCTGCTCGTTGGAATGAGGGTAGTATTGGGAGGCAAACTCATGGGTGAATCCTAACTTTGAGGATATTTCTAGAAATATCTCATTCTCAAAGTGTTTACCATGATCGGAAATTAACTGTTGCGAGACTCTGAAATAGGTAATGACATGGTTGAAGAAAAATTGTGTTGATGTGTCGCTCAATGTTGTTAAATGTGGGCATTGTTACACATTATTTTCGTCATCCCTATGATTGTTAATGATGTAAACCTATCTGTTGCCTTAAGAGGGGTCACAGTGGCCTGAGTTCCTAAAGAGAGAAGGGAGAAGAACTTCTCCTGAGAAAAGAAGTTGCATTTTCCTATGTAAAAACCTTATAAAAATGGATGTTCGCAGGTTGCTATATAGGCAGGGTGCGAAAATGACTAATTCTCACATGTTGCTATATAGCCAGGGTGCGAACAGTTTGCAGGTTGCACTATAGCCAGGGTGCGAACATTCCAGCATGTGGGAAAAATGAGCGATTTCTCGAATCTTCTAGAAGGGGAAGCTTCTTTGGTGAGGTGGCATCCGAATGGTTTGGATCTTAATCGCTTTCATGATTTAGTGGGATCATCCTAACCTCCTCACCTTATCCTCTTCAACTTATAAAAGGAGAGGAGCTCTCATGGAGAAGGGGTTCTTAGCTTTTGTTAGCTTGAGCTTTTGTTAGCTTTTGGTTGGCTTGGAATTATTAGCTTGCTTAGAGTGGCTTTGAGATTTGCTTTGTCAAGATAGATTGTGAGTAGCTATCAGATCTATGGTTTCAGAATCCTTGGAGAAAGAAGTGTGTGGGGAACGAAGGACAGTTGGAAGGGACCTTACGACATCAAGGCAACGGTTGTAATCTCTCTTTCACATTTAATATGATACAGTAGTATGTTTCTTTCCCATAAAGTTAGATCTACTTTATTACATAACTCCTTGATCATATGTATAGATTAGCTATTGGATATATTATTTTCTTTCACTTTGGTTGGTTTGTGTTGTTTTGATCTTGACTGCACAAGAGCGTTGGAGCGAAGCTGGAGCAACAAAGATTAAGGAAGCGATTACAAGGTACATATCTTCTTCTCACTTCCCATTTAATTCAATAGTTAGATCTAGGGAAAGCGGTATATTCTATCCTGTTTTGTTCTAGATCCAGGTGGATCTAGGGAGATCGGTTTGTGTCTGCACTCACGGATTAATCCTAAAACAAAATTGGCGACTCCACTGGGGATGGATTGTTTCCTAGTTAGTCTAGTTTCCCTTGCTTTGATTGCTTGTTTTCTAGTCTCTGAGTCTGTGGGAGATCCATCCAGACTCTCTAGATCTGAAAGTTCTCTCAAACTTTTTGTCCTTTTTCCAAATTTTGTGTTTACAGACATTCTCGCACTGTGCCCTTTAGCCACCTGCGAGAATCATCTGAGTTCGCACCCTACTGTGTAGTCCAGTGCGAACAGTTCGCAGTCAACCTATGTATAGACTGTGAGAATCCTTAATTCTCGCACTGTAATATACTGCTAGCCTGCGAACTTGTTTATGAAAGTTTTTTGGATTGGATCTTGTCATTTTTTATGCCCAGTTTTGCTTTGAATAGCTGGATTGAAATTTTGGAGCCTATATTGATCTGTTTACAGTCTACTTGACATCATTTGAGTTGCTTTTCGCCACTTTTGCTTTGATTGGTTTTGAAGGATTAGTCTCTTGCTTTGAGTGTCTTTCAATTGCAAAGCGTGTGTTTTCTTTAGAATTGTTTAGGGAAAGATCAGATTTCTTCTGAATAGTTCGCTGTAAAAGAAAAATTTTAGTTTGGGTTTCTTTGTTTTAAGAAAGTTCATTATTGCTTTTAGTGAAAATTTTGAAACAAAAAGATTTAATTTCTTGCTTTATATTAGATTGGGGGCATCCTTGCATTTAAAGTAGCGAAATTGCATAATTGATATTGATGAGTTTAATATATTTTGGGACATTGTGCATATGGGAATGATAAATGTTTTCTCCTTCTCGTAGCATAGATTTCATCGAAATGAAAAGATTGCATCTTCATATCTTTGCATAATTTTCGAGTTGGTCAAAACACCATATTCTCCACGCCATCCTCCTTTTGAGTAACAACAGCCTTAAAAATAAAGCGCTTATAAAAATTGATTAGACATTTTTATCTTTTCTAGTAGCAAACCTACATTAGATTAGTTGTAGGGCTTTGGAATAGGTGTGAAAGATAACTTTCCAAAGCTGCAAACAAACATAGTATCTTGATTTAGGGAGTGTTAAATCCATTTGCAACATATTGTCCTAGGAAGCCCTTCTAACACAAGGGTCAAGCACTAGGTCGCATTGGTGTTGGCAGAGTTACTCACCCTGCTTTGTTGACATCGGTGTAGAGATTGCACGTATTATGGGGGTCACTCCAAGGTATACCCACAATTATGAGTGAAAGCCTTTGAGTTGATTTCGGGCTAGATACCCTGCCTTTGCGTGTGGATCAGACTGACGATTGTTCCCTCAGGCTGTACTGTTGATTGTGGTGACCTTAGTGGCCTATCTCTCTAGGTTCTTTACACGAGGTGACTGTGGAGGGGCAAGTCTTCACGGTACCTAGAATCGACGTTGGCCAAACTCACTCAGGCTCCTTGGAAGGTAAATCCACAATTACTGCGTGGAAGCCTTGGAGGGTAAATCCACAATTACTGCGTGGAAGCTTTCACCAGGGTGTAAGTCCGTTAAGAAGGTCGTCAACATAACTTTTCCACCCGCTCTATCTCAGCCCCTTCTTACTTTGTTCCCGTGACGTTGGATTTCATCACCAACTAGTGCATTCATTGTGAGAAGGTTTTGTTTGCTTGCTTGCTTACTAGATTTTTAGTGTGTGTTATTTGTTTTCCTTAGAGGACTCTAGGTTGTTTTTATTTAATGGCGTCAGTTCCCAAAATGACCAATGAAGGAACCTCTGCTCCAGGGGAACCTTTCATTTTTCCTTCTTATGGAAACATTGGTCCTCCTCACATCACTACTTTGAGCCTTCCAGGTCTCACTATTGGATTACCCGTATGGTTGTTTTCCACTCAGGTAATCCCGAATGTAGTAAGTGCTTCGGTCATAAGCACTCCCCCCCCAAGAACATCAACCTTATGTTGATCCTTCACCTTCCTCATCAATAAGGTCTTCTTCGCCTTCTTCGCTTGCAAGGTCACCTTCTGTTTCATCTTCTTCGTCGAGTGAAAGTTCTGAACCTAGTAACTCGGTGAATAAGAAGAAGAAGAAACGAAAGAATAAGAAGAAGAAAAATAAGCAAGAATCCAAACTTCCAACCACTGTCAAACATGTTGGAAAACAACCAATTACTGTTAATTGTGCTGGGAGTGTTGATGATGTCAAGATCACCCAAACACCTCGTAAGCCCAAGTACCCTTGCAGGCTTTGTAAGGGTAGCCATCTTCTTAAGGATTTCCCTGGTCTATCCAAGGTTATAGAAGCATGGTCTACATGCCCTCGCCAACCCATCTCGTTAGCCTCTGAACAACATGCTGACGACCCCCCGTCAACCAGTCATGATACGGTTGAGAAGAAGAAAAGTAGAGTTAAGTTCCCATGCATGTTGTGCAAAGGGAGTCATCTCACACACCTTTTCCCTTGTATGGACGAAGCCTCAAAAGTCCTGGAAGACATGATTGTTTCACAGCCTCAACTTCCAGCTGCCTATCGCAAGCTTTCTCTCAACCCGCCTGTAGTTGATGGAGTGATCACTCTGGTCCCTTCATCGGTCAATCCGGTTGATCATGTCGTCAATCTGGTCACGTCTTCAGTCGAACCAGTTGACAAAGTGGTTGATCCGATCTCATCCTCGGTCAACCCCACTCTCCCGTTAGAGAGTGAAACCCAAGAGGTTGATTCGTTTCCACCTGTCGACCCCATTCTCCCCTTGGAGAATGAAAGCCAAGTGGTCAATCTGATCTCTCCATTGGTCGATCCTACTCTCCCGCTAGAGAGTAAACCCGATACTACCCAGGTGTTTCTTGTTGATACAGAATCTCCCGTGCCGAGAGGTGTTCCTCCTTCTCTCGTAGGACCCCCTCCAAGTAATGAGGCCATCCATTTTGATTGGGGTGTGCTAACTGGACCTCATCTTCCCTCTTACATTCCTTTCTAGATTACAGTACAGGTTTGTGGTCAGGACGTTACCAAAACATTGATAGATGAAGGTTCATCTGTTAGTATTTTGTCCTCTCTTGCTTGGCAAGCTTTGGATTGTCCTCCACTTGCGTCGGTTACGCAGAATATGTTAGCTTTTAACAGAAGAACTAGTCAACCTTTAGGGACCCTTCCTCAGTTTCCTATAACTTTGGGAGGGAAAACTGTCTTTATTGACATTATGGTAGTCCAAGATCCCTTGGATTTCTCTTTACTCCTTGGGCGAGATTATGTCTATGCTATGAAAGCTATTGTGTCTACTCTTTTTTGTGTGATCTCTTTCCCTCACGATGGACGAGTTGTGACTGTTGATCAAATTTCATTCATTCATCCTGCCTGGATTGCCTCCCTGAATGGTTCTTTTATGCAGACAGTATCGCCCCTGCCACAGGTCAATTATGTGGCATTGTCACCCATGGTTTCCACTTCTGATGACTTAGATCCAGTAGTTGGCATGGTACTCTCTTCAATAGGGTTGTTAGAGCCTGATATCTTAACTCCTGTCGCGAATATCGACATGGTGTCCTTCCCAAGTGTGTTTCTTCCTTCCAGTGAAGACCTCTTGGATGCCATGACCGAGTTTTGTCCCTTGACATGGTGTCATTCCGGAGTATTGTCCTCCTGGAAACCATGATCAAGAAGAGAAGTATCGAGGATAGTTTTTGCATCTCTGAGGCAACCTCGTTAAAAAATGAAACAGAGGTCTAGGGATTGAACCTGTATTTCCAAGGATAGTTTTGCGTCTCTGTGGCAACCTCGTTAAAAAATGAAACAAAGGCTTTCGAGGATAGTTTTGCGTCTCTGTGGCAACCTTGTTAAAAAATGAGACAGAGGTTTCGAGGATAGTTTTTTACGTCTCTGTAGCAACCTCGTTAAAAAATGAAACAACGGTCTTTGAGCATGGTTTTTTGATTTCAAGCTCGTTAAAAAATGAAACAACTTGAGGATAGTTTTTGTGTCTCTGAGGCAACCTCATTAAAAAATGAAACAGAGGTATAGGGATTGAACCTGGATTTTCGAGGATAGTTTTTACGTCTCTGCGACAACCTCGTTAAAAAATGAAACAGAGGTTTTGAGGATAATTTTTTGTCTCTATGGCAACCTCGTTAAAAAATGAAATATAGGTTACGAGCATAGTTCTTGTTTCTATGTCAAGCTCGTTAAAAAATGAAATAGTTTTTCCCCTCTTTGTTTGAGTCAAGTCCTTCGTCTAGTATTTGAAGCTTCATTTCATTCTCCTTTGTAGTTGGATGAAACGAATCTTGGGGGGCATTTGCCTCAGCCTCTGAACTTCATGCTGAAGTTAAGCCGCTAGTTTCTTAAGCTGGGGGCTAAGTACCAACCTTCCATGTGTTATGTGTTGGGAAGTCCAAGCATAGTTTTCTATGGTTCAAGCTTGTGTAAAAATGAAACCACTTACCTCAAGCATAGTTTCCTCTGGTTCAAGCTTGTGTAAAAATGAAACTAGGTCCAAGCATAGTTTTGTTTAGTTTTTAAGCTTGTGTAAAAATTAAAATCTATCCCAAGCATAGTTTTGTTTTGTTTTAAAGCTTGTGTAAAAATAAAAACAATCCCGAGCTTAGTCTTTTTCCGTTCTCGCGCTCGAAAATACATGAGATTGCAATTGAGCATACTTTTATCACTTTTTCGGGCTCAACAAGGTTATACGAAAAAGGAACCCCCCTGGAGTCCTCTTTAAGCTCTTTTCAGACTCTCTAAATAGGAAAAGATTGACGAGCGATCTTTCTATTTTCACGCTCGTTAAATTATTTGAAGTTACGTGTCCTTCGAGCGATAGTTTAACCCTTTTTTGGTCTCGTTGGACTATTGTACGAAAAAGGCACTGAGAGAGTTCTCTTTTGAGTGTTTTTCCAAACTCTATAATCTTGAAAAACCTTTGAGTTTTCTTTCTTTGGACTCATAAA
>ML786338.1:608778-625955 GCA_009831015.1 Picea engelmannii | reverse complement strand
ATGTGACCATGAGTTATGACCACTCGCCAATGAAATGAGCCCTTCTCTCTCTAGATCAATGGTAGAGATTTCTCATTGATCCAACGGCTATCCTCCTCCCCGAGACTTCAACATTAGGGATTTGGGGGAGTGATGAAGCTAAAACTCCTGAAATCAAACTCCCCGAGTGACATCATTCTTGCATCACTCAATGACATGTCATGAGCCAAGTGGCTACCATGTGTCACTCAGAATTATGATTTCCAGTGGCCTAAAAAGTCGAATCCATTTGACACTTGTCCTTATATGCTCGTGCCACATGTCCTTGCTGACGTAAGTTTCCACCTATCCTCATTGACATGGTATGTCATGATCTACCTCCTAGATCTGATGGCCCAGATTATATCTTTATCCAACGGCTCATATTATATCGCGATTTCACATTTCACGAGCTGGAAGGATAGATAACCTCATTCCTTTGACCTTTCAGTCAGCAAAATGCCAATCTCTCCCCATGTGTCCTCTGGTTTCAACGGCCAAGATCATTTCACAAATTCACGAGCCTTCATCGTGCTTGATCAATGGTTCATATCAATCCTCGATCCAACGGCCCAGATCATTTCGGGATATCACATATCATGAGTTCAAGAGGTTAGAGCACTCCTTCCTTTGACCTCTCAGTCAACGAAATGTTGATCTGTAACCATGTGTCCCTCCCAAAGATGAACGGTCCTCCTGCTTTCGATATTTTGTAAGCATGCTTCTCCTTTCACTATAAAGAATGTGCAGGTTCTCCTAGATCCAACGACGGTCGAACCCCGCACTCGGATCTAATGCCTGAGATCTATTCTCGTCTACTGCACGCTACTCCTCTCTGAATTCATATCTAACGCTCATCGAGGATTCTGAATGAGATCCAATGTTCACTGTCAATCTTCACAGTTGATCTTGCCATTTCCATGCCATCATCACTCTACTAATCATTCTTATCTTTTCCATCAATGACAAACATGCATACTCTACCTCTGTCTGAAATCATGCCAACAATCTCCCCCTTTGGCTTTGATGGCAACCCTGAATGGATACTCTATTCTGCTTAGACCTTGATCTCCATCCTTATCATCTATTCATGTTGTTCTTCTCCCCCTTTGACATCAATGTCAAAGAAATACACACTCCCCCTGAGTGTTTGTAGTAGTTTAGGAGGTATCAGATATTCAACCAACACAAACTCCCCCTGATAGGATGGACTCTCTTATTTGAGTCCTGCATAATATTTGTGTCTAAACCATAGTCTTCTCCTTATGATTCTTGGACCTGTTCATATTTAGCTTCCAATGTATCCTCAATAGAATACTCAGTATTTCTCACCTCCCTTACTGGGACTCCTTCATCAACCTTTTCTTGTCATAAATGGATGACTCCCCTTGTCACTGTTCTCTCTTTGCTTCTAACTATTCTCCTCCTTTGTTTCTAAAAGGTTAGCTTTCCCTTATAAGGTCTTTCCTCTTGTTATATCTATAGGATGGCATGTATATAATTTTTTACATCAGAATGTTGTTGTTGTGAATGTCTTTGTCCTACTTGAACACTGTGCCATTGTACCTTGTACTTTTTAAACAATCCTTAGATCTCCCCATTGATTCTCATCAATCTCTATTACTGCAATTTCATTTTTCTTCCATGATGTCTACAATCCAAGGCTTTTATGACCATATTCAATCACAAGAAAAAAACCACTACAACCAATCTCATACCTGCTTTTCTTTTTCACAAATGAAGTACATGTATCAGGTTTCTTAGGAGTAATGATTTCTTCCTTGTTGTATCCAACACCATATTTTTCATTTGGTGATCTCTGACTATCCAATAGCTTATCCAGGGTCATGGATTTGTTGAAGAAATTGCTTTGGGTGTTTGACTTCTCAACCTTCAAAACTTATGCTTCCATCTTATGACATGATTCTTCTTCTACTTTTTCCATGGGATAAATGCTAACTGAAGATTCTTTTATTGTATCTGAATCTTCTTCCTTACTTGTAGGGGAGGATTCAATATCAACATTATTGTTTGTCATTATTCTTTTAGACACCACTTATCCTGAGTTTACAGACTTTATCTTACAATATTTGGAATTGACCACCGCTTCATTGCCTTTGTCACACTTTTGACTTGTACTGAGAAAATTATGTTTTAGACCATCTACAAGAAGAACATCCTGGAAATCTGCTTTGCCATTACTCAAACCCACCATCCCTTTATTCTTGAATTTACCTAGTTCATCATTTTCAAAGATCCCATTTCTTATTTTGCTTTTGCTTATAGGAATAAGCTTATCCTTTTCTCCCGTCATGTCCTTGGAACATCCATTGTCTATATTCCAGGAGTGTTTTTGTTTTTGAGTTGAAAGTACTAGTTCACTATCTTTCCTTTTCCATATACTGACCTTTCTAGCTAAGAGCTTTATCTTTGGATCTGCTTTGTAGTTCTTTAGGTGGTAGTTTGCAGCTTTGTGGCCAAAGTTATGACAGTTATAACATTCGACCTAACTGTTCAATAGGTCAAAAATGATTGTTGCAGCATTGTCTACTCATTGATTGTTTATTATTCCTTGACCTCCTCAGTTGCATGTATTTAAACTTAATTTGACAATTTGCAATCTGTGATTTTTTGTTACTTGGTTGTCTCATTCTTTGTTGTGGTAGATATTTATTCCTTGGAAATCTTAATTGCTCATGTCTAAATCTCAAGGAACAATTTACATCTTTGTGGCCAAAGTTAGAACAGTAGAAACAATATCCATAAAAAAAATATGTGTACCTTGAAAATGGAAGTCTTCTTTGAGCATGTCGATTTCTTCCATGCTGATGAATTTCCTTGAGTAGGGAGTGTATTATTTCTTTGTTCTACAAATTTATTTCTAGCACCTTTTTCTTTACTCCTCCTGGGCGGCTGATTATCTTCCTTTATTTCTGCAGGTTTGTTGTCGTCATTGGTTGTAGATTTGAAAAACTTGATGAAGTCTTTGTTGCTTGGCTGACCACTACTTGATCCCTCTTCATAAACCAAACCAGTTTTCAACTTTGGATTCCTTTGCTGATTCAAAATGGTGGCTAATCCTTATGAGTCTTTGATACTTGATAGATTATGATGATACAAGGCTTGAAACTTCTCCAATTCTTTCTTAGATTTCACTACTTCTTCTTCCAAAGCTTCACATCTTGCCTTCTTTTCTGATAATTGTTGTTTCAAAATGCCCTCTATTTTCTTTGCCTTTTCTAATTCCACTTTTAGCATGGCAAAGTCTTCATCAGGATGTTTACTATCTTTCTCGAACTATATCAGCAATTGTTTTTTCTTTCTCTTCTTAAGTCTGAGTCTTTCATTCTCTTCCAAAGAACTAATCAACTCTCCTTCCAAATCAACCACATCTTATTCATCATTAAAATCACTTCCTGCATTTTTATTATCATAATCCTCTTTAGGCATAAGCATGAAGTCATTTACCTTGTCTTCACAGGAAGAGTCACTATCAGTGTCTTCTGAGGAGTCATCATTGTTTACACATAATCTTTTCTTTTTATCAAATCTTTTGGATTTGTACTTCTCTTCACCTTCATAGTTCTGGTACTTCTTCTTGTGTGAACACTTATTTGCAAAATGACCTATCTTACCACAATTGAAACATTTGAAGGGCATATTACCTTTGTACTTGCATGATCCTTTCTTTAGTCTTTTCACAAATGTTTCTTCAATTTCATCAGGCTCAGAATCCTCATTCTTGTCTTCTTTAAATGATGTTTCTCTAGAGGTGGGTTTATCTTCAACTATCCTCATTTCATATGTAGTCAATGTTCCTAGAAGTTGATCAAAATCCAAATATTTTAGATCATTAAGTTCCTCTATAGCTGAGACCTTTGGATTTTACCTATCTGGCAGAGATCTCAAAACTTTCTGAACCAAAGAGGGTTCCTGAATTTTTTCACCAATTGATTTCATTGCATTTACTAGTTCTTCAACTCTCAAAAAGTACTTCCCAATAGTTTCATCTTCTTTCATCTACATCTGTTCAAACTATACTCTGTAGGTTTGAATCTTGGCATGCTTTACATTCTCATTACCTTCATAACTGATAATGAGTTTGTCCCACATGTCTTTGGCAGTTTCTAAATGCACAACCTTTACAAATTGTGCTTCTGCAAGCCCACTCAAAATAGCATTCATAGCCTTAGCATTGAAGCTAAATTCTATCTTGTCATCCTTATTAGCTAGTACAACTGGCTTTACATAACTAGTTTCTACCACATTCCAGACATCTGCACCTAAAGCCATTATGTAGGTTCTCATCCTAAATTTCCAGAAGGCAAAGTTTGTTCCATTGAATAAAGGGGCCTTGTTGGTTGAAGTTCCTTCACGACTAGTCATGTTTAAGCTTTAGGATCTACCCTTAGATAAAAGGGATCGGCTCTGATACCACTTGTTGGACAACTGAGAGGGGGGGTGAATTAGTTGTTACTGTGTTAAAAAAATTATATCCATTTATAAACTCATTAAAGAACACTCAATGATGATCACAATAAATAAGCAATAGAGTATTCAACATCAATCACACACATGTATAATGCAGAGACAGATATTCCCGAGCAAACCCATAAAGGGTTAAAACCTCTTCTTCTTTATATGATAATTATTTTCTATACATTATCATTCTTATGAGCAACGACTCATAATGAGGCTACCACCTCTATTTTGCAAGCTGCTACTTGTTGAGAGAACCAACTCTTTGGTTTCTCTAGAACCCACTAGAAGGAAGTACCAACTCCCTGGTTTCTCTATCATCCACTAGAAGGAAGCACCAACTCCCTGGTTTCTCTAGCACCCACTATAAGGAAGAACCAAATCCTTGAATGTTCCAGCACCAACTGGATGGAAGCACCAACTTCCAGTCATATTGGCACCGACCTGTATATCAGAGAACCAATGTTCTCCCTTGCACCACCCTGCCACCCTATTTTCTTTGGCTGCAACTAGATGGAAGATACAACTCCATGTGTTCAAGAACCCACTTGAAACTCAGAGGAAAACAGTCCTCCCTAGAACCTCCCTTCCACCCTAGTTATAAATCTTTGCTACTGAAACTTATTACAGTGATATAACGTTCATCAATGGCTTACTAGTCTCATCATTATTCTGCTACACTACCCTGCTCTACCTACATCAGTGTCTTCCTGCACACATGCCTTGTGCTTTTTATTATTCTACCTTTTATGCTATTTGCGCCATGTCCATTCCATGCACCATTCCTCTTCTGTATATTTCAGCTACTGCACACTACTGCCTTCTATACGCATCAATCACTCTTCACAATAGAACTCATCTCTTCTTTGTTCTGCGTATTTATACTCTATGTGCACCTTCTTATTCCTCCATGCACAATACCTCTGCATGCTCTTCACAGTGGCACGGTTCTTCTCATCAGGTTGTTCATTGCCACTCCACCTTTCCACAGCTTCGATCCCTTGAGCATCAACACACTCTCTTTGTTCTGCATGTTCTCCTCATGTCGAGTCCTCCGTCGATCATCGTGGAAACTCTTCGTCTTCTCTGGCGGTTACCCTTATGCGTTCAACATCACTGGGCATTATGATGATATTCCTTAGCTTCTCTGGCAATCCAAACTCTTCTTTCTTACATCTGTCAATCGTCTCTATGAACAGTCTTCATTCCACTGGAAGATGCCTTGAGACTCTTTGGCTCCTTTAGCAATCACCTTGAAGTCTCTTCGAGTCCTCTAACAGAAACCATCAGTGGTTTCTATTAGTTACAGTGTGAACCTCTGCAGCCTTATGCCTTTCACACCCTTCACCTTTCCTTTCACATGTGCCCTCAGGTGGTGACCAAATGCCTATTTATAAGGTGCTTTCGTGACTCGCATTTCGAGGATTCTCCCATGAGTCTCCTTGACTCCTTCCTCTGGAATTCCCGATACCCAGAATGGAGCCTAGATACGCTAGCTCCTTCCATTCACATGACCATTGTCGATGACCAAGAGATTATCCATAAGGTGATTTTGCAATTCGCAATTCAGGAATCTGGAGATGAGGCATCTCGACTCTCCAAGTCGCGATCTCCAAAATGGATCTTAGCTGCATGCTAGCTCCTCCCTTAAACCTTCGACAATGTGACCTTGGTTGTGACCATAGACCTAATAAACAAGGCATTTTACGATTTCACATTTCGGGTTTTCTCTTTTGAGTCTCCTTGACTCCTCATATTGTGAACCCCAAAATGGAGACTAGCTATGCTAGCTCCTTCCTTCACGTGCCCACCGGCGGTGACCAAATGCCTATACATAGGGTGCTTTTGCGACTCACAATTTTGGGAATCTAGAGATGAGACATCTTCGACTCTCCAAGTCACGATCTCTGAAACCCCGAAAAGGAGCTTAGCAGGACTGGCTCCTTCCCTCTCACATGACCATTGGTGGTGACCACATCCAACACCAAAATGCATTTCTCATTTCGCGAAGTTATGAGCTTCATCAATCCTAATCAACGGTCGATATCTCCAATGATCTGACAGTCCAGATGTCCTTGCGATCTCATGTTTCGGGATTTCTGTGATGAGGCATTTCGCTAAACAACAGGTTGATTTGGGTGGCCAAGATTTGTGTGTCTAGATCTGCAGTCGAGATTCAATTCTGGACCCCCCTTGCTATTTTTCCTTTAATGGAGGGTGGGGTGTGGAATTGGAGGCGCAATTCTGAGCGGATGAGATCGAAGGCGCTTACATCGACAATTGAGATTCGATTCCGGACCCCCCTTTCCATTTTGCCTTTAATAAAGGGGGGGGGTTTGGAATGGGCAGCTGCTCTAGCTCCTCCCTCCAACTCTTAACGATGTGACCATGAGTTATGACCACTCGCCAATGAAATGAGCCCTTCGCTCTCCAGATCAATGATCGATATTTCTCATTGATCCAATAGCTATCCTCCTCCCTAGGACTTCAACCTTCGAGATTTTGGGGGAGTGATGAAGCTAAGACTCCCAAATTCAAACTCCCTAAGTGACATCATTCTTACATCACTCAATGATATGGTGAATGATCATTCTTACATCACTCATTCTTACATCACTGAATGACAATGATAGAATCATCACCATTGACCAAAGTCTTTTCAAATTGTCGCAGGTTTGACCTTTCCCTAAATCCCAAGAAGTCTCTGTTTGCTATGAAAGAAGGGAAATTATTAGGTCATATAGTATTAGCAGAGGGGGTAAGAATTGATCCTAGCAGGGTAGAAGCAATTCAGACCCTATCACTTCCCAGATCTAAGAAGGAAGTTCAAGCCTTTTTGGGGAAGATAAATTTTCTGAGGAGATTTGTTTCAAATTTTGCTGAGCTGGTGAAACACATCACAGCCATGCTTAGGAAAGGGAATGAAGTAAAATGGACCTCTGAACCCAGGGAATATTTCTTCCAAATAAAGAAGGTGTTGACTGAGGCACTTGTGCTGATCAGTCCCAATTATTCCAAAGATTTTCTGATATTTTCTTTTGCTTCCTGTGATATAGTAGCGGTAGTTTTGTTGCAGAGAAATGATCAAGAGCAAGAGCAGCCTATTGCCTTCTTTAGCAAGGCACTGAGAGATGCAGAGCTCCGGTACAAGATCATGGAGAAGCAGGCTTTTGCCCTAGTGAAGGCTCTTCAGGATTTCAAAGTCTATATATTTCACTCAAAAATCACTTCATATGTCCCTTCGACCTCTGTAAAGGAAATTCTTGTACAGCCTGACATAGACGGGAGGAGGGGTAAATGGATCGCCAAGATCCTAGAGTTTGATCTGGAGATTAAGCCCACCAAGTTGATAAAGGGGATGGGTTTAGCCAAGTTGTTGGCCGAGTCAAATTGTAGAGCCTTGGGAATCAATTTCATCAATGAGCAAGCTGAGTCATCCAACAAGAGTTCCCAAAGAGCTTTACCATTAGTAGCATGCCCCTGGTACAAGGATATCTTGTATTTTCTGCAAGAATTGAGGCCTCCTGATGGAATGGAGAAGAGCAGGGCAAAATCTTTAAAGCTCAAGGCTGTCAGGTATTGCCTCGTTGACCAAGTCCTATACTGGAAAGACCCTCTGTGGGTATTACTAAGGTTTCTGGACCCTCAGCAAGTCCAGAAGGTTATGTTTGATTTTCACAGTGGCCTTTGTGGGGGTCACCATTTCTGGAAGACCACAGCTCATAAGATCCTTTGGGCTGGGTACTACTAGCCTACGATAGACCATAGGTAGCCCAAGCATGAGGATTATCATATGAACATTCATGCATAGTGGGGTGTGGGGTATGCAGGCAGTGGCTTCAATTCTAGGATGAGGAATCAGTAATGGTTGTCTGGATGGTGTCTTTGGGGATTCCAAAGTCATGGATAATGGATTTGGAGGCATACCATATTGGCGACTGTGAGTTTGCAAAAGGATTTCCTCTTTAGTGGTGAGCAGGATAATGTGGTCTGAGGTATTACCGGGATGGGGTTGGTCTAGTGGAGGGAATTATCTTGTCTAGTGTTGGCATCTGGCCACGTCTAGTTGCATGTTAATGATGCCTTGGTGAGTGATTGGATTTTTCAATATCACCGGTGGTGGTGGTGGTATATAAGTGGGTGGTCCATGTTGCGTTGCTTGAGGGGTGGGCACCCATGGAGGATTGATGGCTTCCTTCATTCATTTATAATCAACTATTTGGGGGAAATGATGGTTGTAATGGCCATATTCACCACATAAGGCACAAGGATAGTTGATTCAAAGGTTTTTGTTTCTCCATTGGAGTGGTTGGCCATTATTATTTACAGCTTGAGGGTTTTGGTTGGGATGATGCTAGTTTCCCCCAGCTTGGGGATTTTGTTGTGGAGGGTTCACCCCTTGTGCTTGGTTTCTATTCTTTCCCTTTTTCTGGTTATTGTTAGGTTTTTTAGGGGGGGTGGACATATTCAAATGTTCAAAGGATTGAACTTGTTGGAGATGGGAAGTGTTAGCAATATTTCTGGTTCAGGGGGTAAAATGCAAAAGGGATGGGTTAAAAACCCACTTACCATAAGTCCTGATGAAAAATGCGCCCTCGGTAAGCAGTGAACAGATCTAGACGACAGGCATCTGTGAGCCAAGATCAACGACGCACAAAGGATTCCAGACCCCCCCCGCCTTTCTACCTTTAAGTGGAGGGGGGGGGTCCAGAATCGCGGGCACATCTCTCCAATAGTTCAGATCATCGTGCCCAGATCAATGGCACGAGAGGCGATTCCGGACCCCCCCGCCCTTCTACCTTTAAGCCGGGGGGGGTCCGGAATCGGGGGTGCAGCTTCCCGACGGCCACGATTGAAGCACCTAGATCAACGATGATGAGGGCGATTCCAGACCCCCCTCTCCTTTCTACCTTTAAGCCGGTGGGGGCGGGGGGGTCCGGAATCGGGCATGCATCTTCCCGACGGCTGAGATCAACGCGCCCGGATCAACGGTGCTCAGAAGATCCCAGCCTCCTCAGCTGCTCCCTGTTTAGCCTACGTGGGCCCTTCTGCCATCTTGTCATACTCCAGAACCACCTATCTCCTGTTGCCATGTGTCCCACTCCTTTCCACGATAGCCTCCTTCCAAGATGTCCATTGTATCCCATCTCCTTCCCCTAAAGCCTGCCATCTTCCACCATGTATCTTCCTCCGTTATCCCTCTCACGCCTCAACACTTATGTTCTCACCCTCCCAACTCTGGCGCCACCATCCCGTCACATTCTCCCTAGCCTTCACAATGGCCTCCATGTCAAATCATCAGGATGTTCGAGCTAATACAGGTGGCAGTGCAGGAATCCTTCCACATCCCAAAGGTGTTGAGTTGGCCAGGTCACCCTCAATCCCCATAAAGCAGTTATTGGGGTGGTTGATGGTGGTTAGACATCGTCTCCGTCATAATGGGAAGGTCCGTAAATGAATTAAAGACACGTCGATTCGCCGATGAAGCTGTCAGAAGACCAATCGCGTCCGCCATAAGTTGCATGACCATTCAAAGATTGTGGCCGCCGATTGTCAGAAGCCATGCAGATGCAAATCTTTTAACGTTGCGTCTCAATTTTGTCGTTGTTGCTAGTTTGAGTATATGTAGGCGTTTTTGCCACTTTTGTATCTATCAATGGTAGAGCAGAGCTCTCGACTGTAATATTTTAACTGATACTGCTAGTTTCCTGGGTATGCATTTGTATTTGAGATTTCTTGTTTTATGACAGACAGTTCTCCTATCTCGTCTAAGTTTTCCTCTCATGCCAAAGAGTTCGTGATCGACTGATTCTCGCGAATTTTTGCAGTTATGTTATGATGAAAGGTTCATTGTTTCACGATTGTATTCTCTAGTTTTATGTTTGAATCACCTTCGAACGTCTTCTTCTGCAGTCTGTTAGTAACTCGGTGTTAGTACCAGACCACTCTTCTCATCAAGTCTTCCACCTGTCTCACCATATACTAAAACTCACTGTCTGAAGTTTATATAAGACTTCACTCACCTGTGCATGCTTGGCCTAGTTTGGAGTTGGATGGTATTGTTCTGAGTTTTCCTCTATTTGATCACCCCTTTAAACAATTTGTGACATTAAACTAATGGGTTTCAGGCTTAGCTCCTACAAGCAATCCAGGAGTGACTTCTGACGCTAACAGGAAGGTTGGATGAAGTTGACCCCTGCCTATTGTTTTCTATTTGGGGGTGTAGCAGGTTGAGGGGGACCAAGAAAGGGGTAATATTGATTACTTGGAGGACTGATCAAGGAGGCTCCCAGGCTCAGAAAATGCTCAAAAATAAAAGTTCTCATAATTTCATGAAATCGGTGCCATTGCGTCCATCTCGTCGCATTGATTCCGGCATTATATTTACTTTCTCAAATGGGCTCCGTATGCGAGAGTTATCGCACTCTGACCATTTTCTCAAACAATGAAAAAGTGAAAGGTCAACTATCAAAAAGTCAACGCTGACGTCAACATGACAGCATGCTGACATCATCATGCTGATGTTATCACTTCTAACGTGGAATCTTATAGAGATTACACATGGCAGAGGTACAGTGGGTCGTATAGTTGATGTGGACCAACCCAGAGGTGACACGTGTCACCACTGAAAGGGTGACACGTGGCACGCTCGTATAGGTGGTAGGCACAGTCAACATGTTGACGTGGCAGAGGAAGATGGTGACATGTAGCAGCACAGCAGTGGAGTGATTGGGTAGTGATGGTGGACCAATCGTCGATTGACACATGGCATGCATTGAGAAAATGGGGTGGTGCCACATGGCCCAGGCAGGGCTGCCACGTGGCACCTGTCATTTGGTGACTATGTTAAAAAAGGTTTATGGATTCCGTGGGTTTTGAACCCATCACCTACAACCACCCAGCCAGGGCCTTGGAGAGAGCCTAAAGACCAACGTGCCATATATGTTACTTATTTTATATAACATATTTAAATGTATTTAAATTGTAATATATTACTATGTGGGCAGAAGGGCACTGGGGCTAAGTCGTAGCCCATGGTGTTATGGTGTTATATGACCACAGAAAGGGGTGCATTCCTATTTTAGGGGGATTAAGCCCATATTCTGTGCAAAGTGAGTTTTTTCTATGGTTTTTGGGTATTTTTAATTGATTCTGACTGATATTTAGCCTAGAAAATGGATTTGTTTGAGGATTTTGGGCCATTTGGAGGGGGATTTGATCCCAAAAAGAGGCCAAATATTTAGAGAAGTTGGGATTCCTCATATGAGCCTCAAAATCTATATAAACCAGGCTTTTTGAAGCTTGTAGGAGACTTTTTGATGCAGGGAATTGAAGAAGCAGTTTGTATTTTTTGGCCTTTTCTCATGTTTTGAGAGGCATTGTTGCCATGTTTTCGAGAGGAGTTTGATGATGCATGTTGAATCTGAGCAAGGAGGTATTGCATAGCAGATATGGAGCATGTAATGTAACAAAAAAGAGCCATTGTATGAGAACTTGATCATTTTAAAGAGCAATAAAGAGGTCCTCCACTTGGAAGTGGGCCCGGAGACGTAGACAACGATTGGTGAAATTCGTTATCAAGTCTTGTCTTTATTTCTCTTTTTGTTTTGTTGTTCTCTTCTATTAATTTACAACATGGTTATTAATGTGTGATCTCTTTATTCATTGATAAGCATCAAGTAAAAGTCATATTTGATATTCCACAAACAAGATAATAAGTTTATGTATTTTGCATTCTTAACGATCCGATGCATAAAATACAATGAACTAAACTTGCAATTTATCAGTAATACCTTCGTTTTTGGATCAAGATCATGGTATCAGAGCATTTGGTTGTGAAGGTTTGATAGGAATTGCAATCATTGGATGCTCACCATAGAAAAACTCAAGCGAGGATAAGGCCAACTTGAGGCTCTTGACATAGATATTCAAAGGCGGTCACATAAGCAAGAGATGTCTTCGCCACGGAAATTGGGTCCTTTCAAATCTGAAGATGATTTCCTCGAGGCCTTTAAATTGATGCAAGCCATGGTAGAGGAACTTTACCACGAAAGAGGTCAATGAAGGAATACAAAATTTGAAGAAGGTGAATCTTTGGTAAGAGTAGAAGGAGGAGTTGGAGGTGGTGGACCTTCAAAACCTTCTTCTCCTTCATCCTCATCATCTAATAATGAAGCAAGTGTACATTCCTTCAAGGATAAGAAAAAAACTCATCATTCTTCTGATATGTCATTATTAAAGTTAGATGTAAAGTTTCAATTACCCACTTATGATGGTGAATTAGATGTAGAAAAGCTAGATAATTGGGTGAGACAATTAGAAGTCTATTACAGGATGCAAAATATTGTTGATGATGAAACTAAGATCCAACTAGCAAGTCTCAAAATGGGAAGCACAACTCTCATATGGTGGGAAAGAAGAACTAGATATGATCTTAAGAAAAGTGGTAAAACAATCTCTTCCCGGAATGATTTTGTTATTTCATTAAAACAATAGTTTTACCCTTTAGCTTACATGCAACAAGAAATGATGAATTGGCAATGTTTAAGGCAATCAAAAGGTCAAAGTGTATAAGAATATACTCAAACATTTCATAAGAAAGCTTTAAATTTGGGTATTGTTTTATATACACAAGAGACACTCCTAAAGTATATTGGTGGTTTACATTCTTATCTCAAGCACACTATTCTTATGTTAAATCCTTCTAACTTTGATGAAGTATGTGTACAAGCCATTCACATTGAATCAAGAAAAGGGAATGTTGTTGATAGTGTTTCTACAGATACTTGGCAAAGAAAGGATGCAGGGAAAAGGAAAGAGAAGAAGACAGCCACAACCAGAAAGGAGAAGCCTACTTGCAAGCATTGCAAGAAAGTAGGCCATGATGAAGATCGTTGTTGGGTCTTAAATCCTGACTTGAAGCCAAAGAAATATGCCAACCATGGAAGGAAGAATACCACAGCTGCGACAGTTCAAGTGGATGTTGGATCAGATTCTAGTGATGAGACACAAGTTGCATCTATGGGAATCTGAGGTATAAATTATGTTGCAAGTACTAGCTCTTCTAGATCAGTTGATGTAAATGATGAGTGTAAAAAGAGTGAACTTTTCCACATAAGGGTTATAACACATAATGTTAAAGTTGATACTCTTGTAGACAGTGGATCACAAGCCACTCTAATCAATGAAGATGTTGTGAATAACTTGGGACTTGAAACTAAGTCACACCCTAAACCATATCCATTGGGATGGATATGTGGTCATAACAATTTACAAGTAACCAAGCAATGTAAAATCAAGTTTGCAATCACTTCTAATTATGTTGATGAAGTAGATCTTGATATATTTCCACTGGACATATGTGGAATTATATTGGGAAGCCCATACCTTTATGATAGGAAAGCCATATTCTATAGGGAGGAAAATAAATATTTCTTCAAGAAAGATGGGAAGGAGTACATTCTTCGTGCTCATCGCATGAAAACTGACAAGTCTTTTGCAACTACAGGGCAGTTAAAAAGAATGGTAAATGCAAGCAAAAGTTTAACAATTATGTCTATAACAAAACATGAAGTTAGTGATGCTAAACATGAGATGATTCCATATGTTTCAAACAGTCATGAAGTGTCACTAGAGGTACAACATGAGGTTCAACTGTATAATTTGATTATTGTTCATGTTCAAAAGGGGAAGCATGTTTTTTCATTTGCATTTGCATACTCAGTATTGTTGATTAGTTTGTTGTTGTTTAGTGGTTTATGTCTACAAAGTGCAACAAAGAATGTAGATGATTGTGCGATAAATGAAATGATTACTTTGATAAACAATGCTATCTCAGTTTTCATGTTTGTTGTGATTAGTCAGGTGATCATTATCCCCGTAGAGAGGATGGATGATACAAGACAAAGTGGGGAGGCAGTACCCTCATTTCTTACCTGAGTAAAAGAAGACTTTTGGTGGTCCAAAAGCTTCCAAAGTGGGGAGGAATGATCTAGAAGCCTTCTGAGGCTCAGAAAATGCTCAAAAATCAAAGTTCTCATAATTGACTGAAACTCGTTCCATTGCATCTGTCTCATCGCGCTCCTTCCTGCAGTATATTTACTTTCTCAAACGGGCTCTATATGCGAGAGTTATCGCACTCTAGCCATTTTCTCAAACAATTAAAAAGTCAAAGGTCAAATGTCAAAAGTCAATTCTAACGTCAGCATGAGAGCATGCTGACATCATCACTGCTGGCGTGGTATATTCTAGAGATGACACATGGTAGAGGTACAGTGGGTCATACAGCTGATGTGGACCAACCCGGAGGTGACACTGAAAGGGTGACATGTGGCACGCTTGTATAGGTGGCAGGAAAAGTCAGCATGCTGACATGGCAGAGGCAGGTGGTGAAATGTGGCAGCATGGCAGTGGAGTGACTGGGCAGTAATGGTGGACCAACCTTCAGTTGACACATGGCATGCATTGAGAAAATGGGGTGGTGCCACGTGGCACCCCATCGTTTGGTGACTATGTTAAAAAAAGGTATATGGAGTTCATGGGTTTTGAACCCATGACCTACCACCACCCAACCAAGGCCTTGGAGAGAGCCCCAACAACAATGCGCCATATATGTTACCTATTTTATATAACATATTTAAATTTATTTAAATTGTAATATTACTATGTGGGTAGAAGGGGATTGGGGCTAAGTGCCAGCCCATGGTTGTATGGTGTTATATGACCACAGAAAGGGGCGCGCACCCATTTTAGGGGGCTTAAGCCCATATTTTGTGCAAAGTGGGTTGTTTATATGGTTTTGGGGTATTTTAATTGATTATGACTGATATTTAGCCCAGAAAATGGATTTTTTTAGGATTTTGGGCCATTTGGAGGGGGATTTGATCCCAAAAAGAGGCTAGATCTTGAGGGAAGTTGGGATTCCTCATATGAGCCTCAAAATATATATAAACCAAGATTTTTGAAGCTTGTAGGAGACTTTTTGATGTAGGGAATTGAAGGAGCAGTTTGTATTTTTTGGCCTTTTCTCATGTTTTGAGAGGCATTGTTGCCATGTTTTCGAGAGGAGTTTGATGATGCATGTTGAATCGGAGAAAGGATGTCTTGAACAGAAGATCTGAAGCATGTAATGTAACAACAAAGAGACATTGTATGAGAACTTGATGATTTTAAATAACAATAAAGAGGTCCTCCACTTGGAAGTGGGCCCGGAGACGTAGCCAACGATTGGTGAACTCTGTTATCAAGTCTTGTCTCTATTTATATTTTTGTTTTGTTGTTATCTTCTCTTAATTTGCAACATGGTTATTAATGGTTGATCTCTTTATTCATTGATAAGAATCAAGTAAAACTCACATTTGATATTCCGCAAACAAGATAATAAGTTTATGTATTTCGCATTCTTAACGATCCGATGCATAAAATACAATGAACTAAACTTGCAATTTATAAGTAAGAGGCATTTCCATGCAAACCTTTCTCTCACCTGCCTGTATGTCTTACTGATTCTCTGATGCCCCACTACTGGTGAGTTATGACATGCATGCAGGATCTTAGCTTTGAGAGCTGATCCAGGAACTAAAAAGATCTGACCTTTGTAATAGATGAGGTCATTTATGACCCTAAAGTTGTCATCATGTATTTTCCCGTCCAACAATTGACAAGCGAACTGATCCTTTGCATATTCCACTATCAAGTGTTCCTTCTAGTTGACTGACATACTGGACATGGCAAAAATGGATGGCCTTCTAGATAATGCATCGGCCACTGTGGTGTTCTTTCCTTTGACGAATTCAATGTCAAAGTCATAGGCTTGTATTTTGCTTACCCATTTTTGATGTCTTTCATTCAAATCCTTCTACTCCAATAGATATTTAAGACTATTATGGTCTAATTTGACCATAAACCTTGCACCTACCAAATATTGCCTGAATTTGGCTAGTGCATGCATGATAGCCAGCATTTCTTTGTCGTAAATGTTGTAAAGTAGTTCAAGACCCCAGAGTTTTTTTCTTTCATAGGCAAGTGGGTGCCTATTCTGCATCAACACGGCCCCTATACCTTCCCCCAAGGCATCACACTCCAAAGTGAAGGGTATGCTGAAATCAGGAAGAGCTAGAACTGGGCAGGTGCTCATGACCTCTTTCATTTTCTCCATTGTGACTTGGGCCTCATCATTCCATTTGAAGGACCCCTTTTTGGTCAGGTCATTCAAGGGTGCACACAGTTGAGAAAACCCTTTGAAAAATTTCCTATAGTATGTGCATAGGCCCAGGAATCCCCTCAATTCTGTGAGTGTTTTCGAAGTAGGCCATTCCCTAATGGTTGTTATTTTCTCCTAGTGTACCTGTACCCCTTTTTCCCCTATGATGTGTCCCAAGTAAAGCACTTCTATCATTCCAAACTCACACTTGGATTCCTTGGCGTATAGTGATTGTTCCTGCATGATTGAAAGGATTTGATCCACATGTCGAAGGTGTTCCTCCCAGGTCTTGCTGTAAATGAGAAAGTCATCAAAGAATACTAACAAGTGTTTTTTCAGCTGTTTGTTGAAAACATGGTTCATGCAAGACTGAAATGTGGCTGGGGCATTGGTTAACCCAAAGGGCATCACCAAAAACTCGTAATGGCCATAGTGACACCTAAAGGTTGTTTTTGAGATGTCCTCCTCCCTCATCTTG
>ML786338.1:549527-595770 GCA_009831015.1 Picea engelmannii | reverse complement strand
GTTTGATGCATCAGACTATGGGATGTAGTACGACCTTAGGAAGCTTTGCTCGTTACAGAGTTATGTCCTCCACCGTTTGGTTACTCTTCCAAACATATGGAGAGTTTGCGTTGCCTCCTACTTCGTAGACTTATGATTAACAGATATGTTGCTTGAGTCTTATCACTTGTCGTGCTATTGTCCAAGGGAAGTTTGTTACTTAGCCTGAGTCGGCCACTCTGCAATATGTCTCTTGTCCGCATACCCGACCATCCTAAACGTCCAATCAAGTCTTTGTTCGAAATCAATGAAGCCTTCAGTCCGATCATCAAAGATTATCAAGTCCGTAACCGACGAGCCGTCGAAGACCTCTAGATAGTGCAATCGTACACTCATATTACACTCCTACCCAAGTCGTGAAGATTTTGAAGTTGTTTATCAAGCTCTGAAGTACAGCCATCAGGCCAAGACATCTTCTGAGAGATGGATACGTCCTATGTATATCTTTCTGATTTCGAGATGTAGCTACGCTGTGTATTATTCGCGGCTACTCTTTATAGTTATTTGACATGGATCTACAGTGTATTTGATTGGTAGCCATGGTTCTGATTTATCCCGAGCATGGGTATGCCTGCCTCGGTGAGACATTTGATATTTTTGCAGACGACAGTTCCTGATTCCTGATTCCTGGGCTCACTCATTCAGCATATCAGTACAGATTGGTAAAGAATTGGTAATGTATTTCGGCCATCAGATGCTCTTCTGACCTCACACATTAGGGGACATCTGTTATAACCCTAAAATGCATCACAAAGGTTTACCTGGCATCAGGCCAACTCATGCCTCTTCCTATCCAAAGCCATGCTGAACAAAACCTCAAAAAACCACTTAAAACAAGCAACCTACGCCCTAACTTCTCATTGGGCACGGGGGACCGCTTGCTGTCCTTCTACTGAACGCGGGTATCCGCGGGCTAACCCAAGACAGCCCGCGGGTACCTAACAAAGCAAAAAATCAGGAAAGTTTCCACCAGGACACGAGGCTTTTTGTCAGTTAACTGGAACTCCCGGCCATGCATGGCTGAGAGTTCGCCTAAAACCCTAGCTCCTTCTAGCCTATAAAAGGAGGGGTACGGGTACTATTCAAGAAAGGAAAAAATCATAGCAAAGAAACTCTGCCAAATTGCCAAGTCAGTTTTGTCCCAACCCTTTAGCCTTGCCTCAAGCTTTAGGAGAAACTCAAGCATCAGCAGTTGGAGGACAAAAGAAGAGGAGGATCCCAGGATCAGGATCGAGGAACGGTGGTCGATCTCAGAAATAATTGTAAGTTGATTCATATTGATATTAATGAAAAAGATACTTTTCCCGTCCCGAATACATAAATCTCATCTATGTTATTTGATTTATGTTTTATCTCTAACCCCCTAGTAGATCAGTAGTATGCATGCATAGTTTTGTCTTGATTGCAGGAAGCTTTGTGGAAGGAGCAGCAGCAGCAAGGAGATATCAACTCAACGGAGGATCTACTTCAACCGTCGATAAAAAGGTTAGTTCATTCTTCCCGTGTTTTCCTGAGAAAAGGGGTTGAGATTTTGGGTAGAAGGTTAAAAGTTAAATCTTAAGGGTCATGATCTGCGTATAAGTTTAGAGCCCTAGCTTATTAGTCCGTAGGGTAGAATACCCCACAACAACTGTTCTTCAAAATAGTTAGTGATTGCTTGTCTTATCTCATAGGGGCTTATTTTTAGTGTGTGTTACTGTTTGAACATGTAGAATACCTTAGCATGTCATGGATCTTCTCACACAGTGGAGGATTCATAGCTCCGCCGGTCATGAAGGCTTCTGGGCCTGCCACCGGTTATACTAGAGCCACCCCCACCACCATTGAGGCGGAAGCTAAACCAACAAGGGTCTTTCGAAGCAACCGGGTTACAAACCATTGAGCCCGAACAACTCCCGGAGGAATCAACCACCAATCTTGGTTCGGTTGAAACCCCAACCACTGATACTTGGCCGCAAGTTTTTATGCCAATTGAATTTTACGAATGCCTGCCAGTGCCTCACACAGCTATGGAAACAAACGTTGCTACTTCCTCTGGGAATTCTTCCATTCCCATCACCATTGCTACCACAGGAGAAGCATCTCCTAACTTTCCTTCGTCGGTCCGAGCCACTACAGTCTCAGCCGCAACTACGTCGCACAGTGGACCGACCCCATATATCGCGACGGCCACACCTCCTTTCACACCTAGTGTGACAGGCCCTCCATTTTCATATGGTATGCCTAGTTCAGGCACAAGTCCTACACTCACTCACTCCACTTTACAGACTTTGGGTCTGGGGGCAGGGAGCTCTAGCACTCCTTTGCAAGGTCAACTTGGGGGCATTCATGTCCCTTTCAACGCTTTTCCTTACGCTGGAGTTCATATCTCTCCTTCGTCCCCTTCGCTTGGTGGTCTGCATCAGCAGTCTGCTGGGTAGCCTATACACATGAGTTCATTTGGAGCTGGGAGTCAAGGAACACCTGCGCAAACTTTGCCGGTAGGTTCGTCACCATTTGTTTGGAACGGGACGTTTGGTAACAACACTTTCGCATCCACTGCTTTCGCATCTGGGGGCACACCCATTTTTGGACAGTCTACTCCGGTGCAGGGTACTATTCCTGCATCAGGGGCACATATACCAGGACCTTGGAACTCAGGACAAGGATCCATTCCTTCCTCTGGAATGTCGTTCTGGGGTAATTCTTTCCACAGTCAATGGAACCCCGGATAGACCTCTATGCCTCTCCCAGCACAATCGGCATGGGGGAATCCTTCCCAAAGTCCGTCAAAGATGATGAATGCCCAACATCCTATGTCCTTCATGGGGAATCAGACAATGATGTCTCCATAGATGAAAAATCCTTACGCTGGTCAGGGCCATGGTTTCTACCAGAATCCGGGCTAGCAGCCAAACTTTTCCTGGCAACCTGGTGCCAGTCAAACTCTAGAACCCTTTTTCCCAGGCTATCAGCAGCAACCCTAACTACCATTCCTGGCGACGTTACACTTGCTAGATTTGACACGGTTGTTAAATGATCCTATCTATCACGATCCGCGTTGGCCTCCTATGCCAACGAAGTTGCCTTCAGACATTCGAAAGTTCGAGGCCAAGCCTAACGAAGATCCAGGTGATCACGTGACTACTTTCCATCTTTGGTGTTCATCTAACTCACTGAAATATGACTCCATCCAATTGCGATTGTTTCAACGCACTCTTATTGGGAGTGTTGTGAAATGGTACATAGAGCTTGATCGCTCACGATACTCTTCTTTTGGCGAACTGGCAATGGTCTTCCTTAACCATTTCCAGTTACCTATGAGATACGACGCAGGCATAGAGTTTCTAGCCAATTTCGAACAGACGACAGTAGACCATATCTCTGATCATATCAGAGAGTGGAGACGCCAAAAGAGTCTAATCAAGGTACCAGTCCCACCAGCATTCCTTCTTGAGTGGTTCCTTAAGTATTTAGTCCCACAATTATCCAAAGACGTCGCAACTTCTGGGGTTTTCTCTGAAGAATATGACATCACGAGGGCTCAACAGTTTGAGCTTATCTATTCTCAGTCTGGTTTATTATACAACATCCTGCCGGATGCTCCATGATCAATAATGGATAAAAATAGACAGAGAGTTGGGCCACATGCCAATGGTATTGTTGGTTCAGCACAAACTAAGCCCGCTGAGCAATTAACAAAGCAATTGCAACAGTTATCTATACAACACTCGGCAGGTAGCTAGACTACTACTTTGGCTGCTCCTCCTACCCAAACATCAGAAGTACACTCTATGCAGACGACTAACCCAAAGGCCACCCAGCATCCTGAAGGGAAGAAAAAACAAAGAAAAAAGGGTAAGGGGGATAAAAAACCCACTGATAATGCTGGCGAGGGCACCACAGAAAAATGGAAGGCGAGGTATCCATGCAAATTGTGTGTGGAAGACCACCCAACCCATCTGTGTCCTCGACTTGCAGAGGCCCAAAAGTTTGTCACGCAGCAACAACAAGTTGTGTTGACTAATCCCTTTCAGCATGGACAAAATCTAACTCAAGCCTCTACAAGTGCCGAAGGGGGCAACCAAGAAACCTTCCCTCCTCCTAACAGTTCCTCATCCGTGAACGTATACATGGTTAGGGGTGATGCTTTAATCACGACTAAAGCGCATGACTATAGTAAACCAAGTGCCTCTGAAAAGGGTAAAGAAGCCGAGATCCCATCTCTTCCTCTACAGATTGAGAAGACGTTGTGAGAAATGATGACATGCATTCCAAAGGGTGCGTTTAAGAAAGCTTCTCACAATCCAAATGCAAGGGCTGCCCAAAATTACTCTGTGGTGGAAGATTTATCCCAAACCCCTTGTGCTATGTCCTCTTTGGAGGTCCTCCAAAGTTTCCCTGCTCAGAGAAAAGCCTTGTTGACTGCTTTAGGCTCTACTGAGACTTGTAACCCAGGTACCATCATGTTAGATACGACTGACTTGAAACCTCGTATGCCTTACCATGTCGCGTTTCAGATAGTAGTCGCTCACCCCACGAAAACTTTCACATGCAATATCTTTCGCACGGTGGTCGACGAGGGTGCCTCGACATGCATTATGTCGTTAGCATGTTGGAAAGCCATTGGTCAGCCCGAGTTGTCTCCATCACCTACTCTCCTCACTGCGTTCGACGGTCGTTCTTTTCGACCACATGGCATCATTCCTTCTTTCCCTGTGCAGTTAGGAGGAAAAATCATGTGCGTTGAAGTAGAGGTATTTGATGCCCCCCTTGACTATAATCTCTTGTTAGGTTGTAGTTGGACTTATGCTATGCAAGCAGTGGTTGCTACAGTTTTCCATGTCTTGTTGTTTCCACATGAGGGTCGGATAGTGACCATTGATCAATTGTCCTTCTCTAGACCTGACCCAGCTTTGGGGGCATCCACGGTTCCCATGATTGATAATCCTCAAGCCGGTGTCGTTAATGTAGGAGTTGGTTTGTGCCCATCTTTGATGGGTACTTTCGATTACCCACCTCCTTGTGGCGATGTCAAGTTTATATCGACTCACCACAAGGCTGAGATTTTTCATGTTTCGTCGTTTCGCATGACTTACTTTGAGGATCCATGGATTCTTCCTTCCCCATCAGCCATGATGGATGAGATGGGGCACTCTGGCATGTCCATACCCTTGTCGTCCACTGAAGTAGCATACTCTTTAGTCCAACAATATTTAGCTACTCCTGATTCGACTCCTGCACAAGAGTTGGATCCACTTCTAGAGCCTATCTGGGCTCAGGGTTCTCTTGCTACCACCGATTCGTTAGAATTATTCTTGCCTTCTGACGAAGCTGTAATCGAAGCAATGACTAGTCCAGACAAACCTTGGTAAGATCTTCATCACAGATAATATTTCCTCCCAGAGTTGCACCGAATTGAGGCAGGAGAATTCACTATCACCATGACGAGAGATCAGTCGTGTCCTATTAACCTCTTAGCTACACAGGAAATTTATGCTGAGGGGAATATGGCGACTATCGCTGCAACTATACCTATCAATATCTCCTGAAACCCTGGCGTCGTGGAGAATGTCTTCGTCGGAGCGGATTGCTCCCCCGAAGAGATTCAAATTTACACAGATCTTTTCAAAGAGTTCCGCGACGTTTTTGCCTGGTCTTATGAGGAAATTCCAGGCATCGATCCAAAAATAGTTGAACATGAAATTACAATGTATCCTAATGCTAAGCCTGTTCAACAAAAACTTCGTCCAGTTAATCCTAGGAAAGAAGCAGACATTAAGACTGAGGTGGAGAAATTGCTCAAGGCAGGGTTCATTTACCCTATTCATTTGACTCAATGGGTGTCAAACCCCATGTCGGTCGATAAAAAACAAGGCATGATTCATGTATGTAATGATTTCCATGATTTGAACAAGGCATTTCCAAAAGATAATTATCCAACCCCATTCATCGACCAGATCATTGATGATTGTGCCGGTTCTGAATCCTTTTCATACATGGATGGTTTTTTGGGCTATAATCAAATTCAAATCAAACCTGAGGACCAACAAAAAATGGTATTCATTTGTCCGTGGGGTACATTCACCTATTGAAATATGCCTTTTGGCCTCAAGAATGCTCGAGCCACTTTCCAGTGGGCCATGTCTTTTGCATTTCATGACCTCAAACATATAGTCGAGGCCTATCTAGATGATTTAGCATCACACTCTCGCAAGCGAAAGGATCATCCTATGCACCTCCGACTAATCTTCGAACGCTGTCGCTACTTGAGGATTCGCTTGAATCCCAACAAGTGCAGCTTTTGCGTCATGTCAGGACATTTGTTAGGTTTCATCGTTTCAACAACAGGTATCATGGTCAATCCTCTTAAGGTGGATGCGATAATCCAGTTGCCCCCCCCCACGCACAATCTTACAACTTCAAAGTCTTCAAGGATGGGCGAACTTCTTACGACACTTCATCACCAACTATGCCGAAATCACCAAGGGCTTTATGCATTTACTGAAGAAAGATGTTCCCTTCTTCTGGGACGAAGCCGCTCAACACTCTTTCGATGCATTAAAACACGCTCTCACTACCGCACCTTTGTTACGGCCACCTAATTATAACAAAGACTTCTTATTATATCTGGCTTCCGCAGAGTCAACCATAGGCATGGTTTGAGTTCAGGAGGATGATTCGTTTTCCGAATACATGCTCTATTACCTGAGTCGAGGCCTCGTAGGACCAGAACTTAATTATTCCCATCTCGAAAAACTTGCATTGGCAGCAGTTCATGTTGTTCAATGGTTTCGTCATTATGTTCTGTTTCGCAAGACCATCATTGTTGCCGTCGTGAATCCATTCCAGTACATGTTGAAACGACGAGTTATCGGCGGAAAAATCAGTAGATGGATGGTAATCCTCCAAGAATTTGACTTAGACTTCGTTTCATCCAAGTCCAAGAAGTCATTGGTCTTCGCAGAACTTATTTTGGAGCTTCTGGTTGAGTCAGGTGATGTTGTTCCTGAGGAATCACCTATCCGGGGGGATATGTTTTTGATTGAATCTTCAGACCCTTGGTACGGAGATATACTGATCTATCTCAAGACTTTGAAGGTCCCCACCTCTGCTTCTCGTGACGAGCATCGATGGATATGCCATCAGGATAAGAACTATCTCATACTCGATGATATGTTGTATCGGAGAGGTGTAGACTGTGTCTTGCGTCGATGTCTCACTCATGAGGAGGTCGTCATAGTGCTCAATGATTGTCATACAGAAGCCTGTGGCGGCCATTTATCCGAGTTGGCAACATCACAAAAGATTTTACAAGCAGGCTACTTCTGGCCCACACTTATCAAAGATTGTATAGAGGCGGTCAAGAAGTGTCATTCGTGTCAAATCTTCTCACGGAAGACGAGGGCACATCCAGCTCCCATGTTTCCTGTCATCACAGTCGGCCCCTTCACTAAGTGGGGGATTGATTACACTACATGCAAAACCCCATCAACAAGGGGGCACCGCTATATCATTGTAGCTGTCGACTACTTCACTAAGTGGGTCGAAGCTATGCCGACGTTCAAAGATGATGGAGAGACTGCAGCTCTCTTCTTATTTAACCATATTATAGCATGGTTCGGCGTCCCAAGAGAGATTGTCACTGACCATGGCAGTCACTTTCAGAACCAAATGATGTCTGAATTAACATCAAAGCTTGGGTTATGGCAAGAACATTCATCACCTTACTATCCCCAAGCCAATGAGCAGGTGGAAGCTGTAAACAAAACTCTTAAGACGATTCTATAGCGAACTATCAACTCAGCCAAGTCCAATTGGAATTTGATGTTATACTCGACATTATGGTCTTACCGAACCTCAGTTAAGACTTCAACTGGTTTCTCACCTTTCCAACTCGTTTACGGGCTGGAGGCAGTCTTTCCCATCGAATGTCAAATTCCATCTCTGAAATTGGCAGTATAGTTATTGCCAGACACTTCTCTGCTTGAAGAACGGTTAGTGCACCTTGAGCAGCTTGATGAACAGCGTCGTGATGCATCCCTGGCCAACGAGGCTCATAAACATAAGGTCAAGTGTCAATATGATAGCTCTGTTCGTCCTCGGGTTTTCTTTGAGGGTGACCCTGTCCTGGTCTATGACCAAGATAAGGACCCCTTGGGGGCAGGAAAGTTTAAACCCATGTGGTTTAGACCCTTCATTATTAAGGAGGTTTTAAAAAAGGGTGCTTATCTTTTGGTCGATTTTGAAGGGAATGCTTTGGCGGAGCCTAGAAATGGGCTCTACCTCAAGAAGTATTACTCATAGAATGGTCACTGTGGATAACTTTTTGTAACATATGTATAGTCTTTGTACTATTACTTTTTTCATTTCTTTTAAAAAAACGTGTCATTGATGTTATCTTTCGTCAATATGGCAGATGTCAAGTGAGTCCAAGGTGTTTGTTGGGTATGCGGATGGTGCTAGTCGACACACGCGGAGGCTTGCCTCCACAGCTTGGGTAATCATCACACCACAGGGTCAGTTGTTATCTTCTGAAGGTATATGCTTAGGTGACACCACAAATAATGTTGTTGAGTATAGCGCAGTTATTGAGTTGCTTCGTGATGCTTTGTCATTGGGTATCTCTCATCTCCGAGTCTATCTAGACGCTCAACTGGTTGTGTCGCAGCTGAACAGAATATACCGGGTTCATGACCCAACTTTACACCGACAATTCCTTAGGGTACGTCTCTTGGAACGCAATTTTGATTATATCACATATTTTCATGTTCCTAGGAGTCTAAATCAAATCACAGATACTCTAGCTAATCACATTTTAGATTGGCATCTTGCCCACATATAAAAAGATCATGAACATAAACATGTAAATACATTTTTGCACACATAATCCATAAGACACAAAAGAGATCAAAACCATATATAAGCATCATAAAACCCTCAGAGTACATAGATGGGCGCAAGCGCCTCACAAGTGGGAACCATAACGAGTCACTGGGGCTTATGCCCTCAAAAAATATATACATATCAGTGCTCGAGGCACATCAAAGTCTAAAGTCTGTTCAGGGCCTATGGGCCCTGTTATAATCATATACAGCATGGCCCAAATGCCTAAACAATCGGACCCATGTCTGAGGTACCCCCACAATATGAGTCTGCAAAGAGGGCGGCAAGTCCTCTAACTCCGCCATGGGAACTGTGCGAGTGAGTGTAGTAAAGTTCTGCTCAATCCACCTCAGGACTCTCTCGGCCTCTCCTGTTGAGAGGTTCCCGGCTACTACTGCTCCTCCAGTGACGGAAGCTGTGGCTTCTGGCAGTGGGTGACACCTGTTCCGTGCATAGTCGGAAGGTCGCACGGGTCCCACATCTGCATGCATTACAACGTTCACCCATCAAAACTCTGTTATAAAAAAACATGATATATATATCAAAAAGACATAAAAATTACATATGAAAACAAAAAAAACTTGCTAGGTGGATACTTACCCATCTCCCCTCACTCCTCACTAGGAGGCACTGGTATCGCTGGATCTCTGGAGAAGTCGATCCCCACATATGGGTAGTCTTCAATAGTCGGGATCTATCGTGACAGCCAAGAAAAAAAGTCATCATTGAAGGCCTCTACGGGAAAGTAGCCAGATGTCCTCGTACTGTCAGCCAAGGACTAAAACATGGAACTCTCTCGAAGAAAAATGAACACAGGATGGTCCCAAACCCGAAGTTCCTATGTGTCCACTGTCTGCAAGCTGTCAACTGACCTGTCATGCTTGCTAGTAGTGTGGTACTCCAATAAAAAATTTGTGCATTCATGCACTAGATTGCACAGTTCATCTGTGTGCACGAAGCCTGATGCACGGCTGCGGAGTCGATAATCCGCCCAATGAGCGATAAAATAGTCTGCAGGGCAAGGCTGGTGATCCTACTAACGGGTACCAAGGAAGTTCTCTGATCTGTCCCAGCCTCACAATATTCCTCTATCAACTCCGAGACTTTGCTCGGCCCCGTAGGAAAAGTATGAAAGTTGACGGGTTTCCCTCTCCTCGTGAGGCCCATCAAAAAGTAAATATCCTCGGTGGTGGGCACCAAGGATTTCCCCTCTATCATGAAGGCCTCTACATCAAGGTGCCAATAATCAACCAAGGAATTCAGTAGCCTTGGTTGTGCGCGCATAAAAAGACACAAAAAGAATTTTACCAAACCGCACTGCGTCAGCATGGCCATAATGTTCGGATCTGCAGCCACTAACTCATTGGCGGCCTCGTGCTCCCTCTCCCTCCACTAAACATACATCCTGCCAACACAACAAAGCAAAAGGGGGGGGTCAGGACTTGTTGAAATTAATTTTTTGCATCGCGCGGGGGGTACCCGTGGCCTGTAGAGGCGACAGTCGCGGGTACCCGCATGCAGCTTTGGCTCTGCACGCGGGTACCCGCGGGCTGTCCCTAGACAGCCCGCGTTTGCCTAGGGCCGACCTCTTTGAGATCGACGCCCACCCCCAAAAATCAAATAAAAACAACAAATCAAGTATTGAATAACAAGATAAGGGAGTTTGTACTTACTTGGTCCAAGCAGAAGTCCATTTCATCCACTGTAGCTCCCAGAATCACGATCTTTGGCAAAGGGGGTCTTTTGGCTCCAAAGTCAATTTCCAAATCAGCAATGGTGATAATGAGCTGCCAGCTTCTATTTATAGACTTTTTGGACTCTTTTTGTCACTTTTTTGGGCCCTTTTATCAGTTTCTTTATACCAAAAACCATTTTGAGTGATCCAGGAGTTATGTGGGAGGGATTTGAGTAGGTATTGGGACATTTTTTATTGATTTTCGAAAATATATATATATATATATATATATACATATTGACAGTCCATAAAAAAAAAATTCAAAAAATCAACTTGAGCATATAGGGTAGGATTTCACCCCAACTGTTGCATCTCGTTGCCTTTTGTTCTTATGATATAGGATCGATCACATCCGGTTGTGGCATGGAACCGTCATATCTGCTCTAGAAGTGTCGCAACTTGGTGGTAGAGCTTACCAAAACATGGATGCCCTAGGTAGGTCCTGATTGCATTATGGCATCCATGCCTTTTCTAACAACATTGTAGGCTCGAGAGTCCGTATAGTCTTTCCTTAATACGTGTTTGAGCCTCATTCGCATGGGTCTTTTTCACTCTTTGCCTTATCCTCCAGACTCCAAAAACATAACGGGTCTCCTTTTAAACCCTTTTCAGACTTTATAAATATGAAAAGATTGCCGAGCGATCTTGTGATCTTTCACGCTCATTAAACTGAAATTTGAAGTCACATCTGTCTGGCGGTAGTTTACCCCTTTTTCGGTCTGGATGGTCAACTGTATGAACAAAGGAATACTCTATTGAATTCCAATTCTTTAAAAGAGTATCTTCAGGTATAATTTTATTCCTTTTTCGGGCCCGAGGGACTAAATTTACGAAAAAGAAACCCTCCCGGAGTCCATAGTTAAGCTCTTTTCAGACTCCCTAAAATTGAAAAGATCGTCGAGTGACCTTATTCTTGAACACTCGTTAAACTGGTCCAGAAGAACATTCTTGACGGAGTCCATAGTTAAGCTTTTTTCAGACTCCTTAAAATTGAAAAAATAGCCGAGTGATCTTGTCCTTGTCACACTCATTAAAATGGTTTTGAATTGACATCTAATCGGTGCTAGTTTACCCCTTTTTCGAACCGACTAGACTATTGATGAAAAAGGTACCCTAATGGAGTTTCCTTTTATGCTTTTTCAGACTCTCTAAATATGAAAAATCACCGAGCTTCCTTTCTTTGGGCTCGTTAAACTTACATCGAAGGACGTTACCATTGTGTGTTCTATCAACTACATTTGCATACCTTACCCATCAGCCTAGTAACAGTTTTCTTCTGCATTTTAACACCTTTGGCCACTGGAGGATTTTCCCGAGTATCATTTCCCTAGAACATCAGTCTTGTCCTTGTGCCTTGAGCTTGTATGTTTGCTGGACTCGTTCCTCCATTGTAGCGTAATATTCCTTTATTCTTTTTCAAAATCATCAAAAAGAACAAAAAGTTCAAATATACCCCAAAAAGAGGATGGGAAAAGTATTTTCTTTATTGGCAGAATCATGAGTCGCCCTTGGATAAAGCACATCTTTCTGTTTGATTCATCAGACTATGGGATGTAGTACAACCTTAGGAAGCTTTGCTCGTTATATAGAGTTGTGTCCTCCACCGTTTGGTTACTCTTCCAAACATATGGAGAGTTTGTGTTGCCTCCTGCTTCGTAGACTTATGATTAACATATATGCAGCCTGAGTCTTATCACTTGTCGTGCTATTATCCAAGGAAAGTTTGTCACTAAGCTTGAGTCGGCCCCTCTACAATATGTCTCTTGTCCACATACCCGGCCATCCTGAACGTCCAATCAAGTCTTTGTTCAAAATCACTGAAGCCTTCAGTTTGATCATCAAGATTATCAAGTCCATAACCGACGAGCCATCGAAGACCTCTGGGTAGTGCATTCGTACACTCATATTACACTCCTACCCGAGTTTTAGAATATTTTGAAGTTGTTGCTTGAGCTCTGAAGTATAGCCATCAGGTTGAATCAGCTTCTGGGAGATGGATACTTTATATGTATATCTTTTTGATTTCGAGATGTAGCTCGACTATGTATTATTTGCGACTACTCTTCATAGTTGTTTGACATGGATCTACAGTGTATTTGATTGGTATCCATGGTTCTATTTTATCCCGAGCATGGGTATGCCCGCCTCGGTGAGACATTTGATATTTTTTTGCAGATGGCACCTCCTGATTCCTGATTCCTGGGCTCACTCATTCAGCATATCGGTACAGATTGGTAAAGAATTGGTAATGTATTTCGGCCATCAGATGCTCTTCTGACCTCACACATTAGGGGGAATCTGTTATAACCCTAAATTTCACCACACATGATTACCTGGCATCAGGCCAACTCATATCCTTTCCTTGCCAAAGCCATGTTGAACAAACTCCTGAAAACCCTCTTAAATCAAGCAAAACGCGCCCTAACCCACTACTGAGCGTGTTGGAACGCTGGCAGGCCTATTACTGCACACGTTGGAATGCTGGCAGGCCTACTACAGCCCGTGTTTACCTAACAAAGCACAAAAACAGGAAAGTTGCCAATGGGACAAAAAGCTATGGGTCAGTTAACTAAAACTCCCAGCCATGCATGGCCGAGAGTTCGTCCAAAACCCTATCTCCTTCTAGCCTATAAAAGAAGGGGTAGGGGTACTATTTGGAGGAGGAAAATTATAGTGAAGAAACTCTTCCCAATTGCTAAATCCATTTGTCCCAACCCTTTAGCCTTTCCTCAAGCTTAAGGAGAATTAAAGAAAAGCAGTTGGAGAACAAAGAAGAGGAGGAGCCCAGGATCAGGATCAAGGAACGGTGGCTAGTCTCTATCATTATTGTAAGTTGATTCATCTTGAGATTAATAAAAGAATACTTTTCCCGTCCCAATGCATGAGTTTTTTATGTTTTATTCGATTTATGCTTAATCTCTAACCCTCAAGTAGAAGAATAGCATGCATGCGTAGTGTTTTGTTTTGATTGCAGGATTGTCTTTGGAAGGAGCAGCGCAAGAAAGGAGACAAAGCGCAATGGAGGATCTACACCAAACATCAATAAAAAGGTTGGTAGGTCATTTCCATGCTTGTATGTGAAAAAGGGGTTTGAGTTTTGGGGTGATAGGTTAAAAGTGATTTCTTTAAAGTCATGATCTGCATGCAAGTTTAAACCCTAGCTTGCTAGTCCGTAGGGTATTATTTCCCCACAACACTCCATCAATCAAAATCGACACTCTCTGTCCTTGTAAGACCCCTCTCATCCTGAAGGTGTTGAACTTGGGTACCCCGCTGATAGATTCCAACGTAGCCTTCTCTCCAGCTGCACAGTCTAGCTCTGGAACCTCCTCTTCTGCTGCCTCTAACGTTTCGGCCTCCATGTTTTGTATCTGACCATACTCATCCTCTCCTTCATCATTTGAAGTGACCTTAATGTAATGTACCTATCCTCATCCCATGCACTTGTGTGAGGGATTCCATGGCTCCTTGCATGTGAAGCAGAGTTGCTTCCTTCTTAGTTCCCTCCTGGTGTTGTCATTTATTCTGCCATGGCCCTTGTCATAACCCTTAGGGTCACATCCTCCCTGGTTTGTTGGAGGCCTTTGATCTCTTCCACCACTGTTAAGAGGTGGTTTGGATATGAATTTTGGTTTAGCAGCTGGACCCAGATCCCTCGTTTTCCAAATGGCTTCTTGTAGGCTGGTAGGCTTAAAGGCCTTAACCCAACCCTTCAAGGGTTCCACCAATCCTTCTATAAAGAGCATCATGAGCCTAGTTTGGGACATATCTTGCACCATCACTGCCAACCTTTGGAACTCATCAATGTATGCCTCAGCCGTACCTGTTTGCTTGAGTTGGGTGAGCTCCCACAAATGTAACTCAGGATCTCCTAGATCAAATCTATCAATGAGCCTCTGAGTTAATTCTGTATAGGATACAATCTGGTTGTGTCCGAGTGTGGTGAGCCCATGGTACCACCAGTCATGGGCCTTGCCATCCAAGTACATAGTGGAAAACTTTATGGCCTCCATCTCTCTCATGGGGTTAAGCTACAGGTAAGTATCCAGCTTCTGCACCCATGCTTGTGATGTCATCTTAGCCGTACCATCAAAGTATGGAATCTCTATCTTTCCTGCCCTTTGCTCAAACTCAAAGCTGACCCTATGGTTCGTCCTAGGCTATTTTCTAAACCTGAGTTGACAATACTGATCTAGGGAAATCTGTCTTTGAACTTTCATATCCAAGTTGTAGTATTCCCTGGTACTCCTGGCTAATTGTGCCACAAAATCTTCAACATGTTCATGTTTCTCTTGCTCATCTGTAAATGTGGGCATGTATGGTCTGGGGTTAGTTGTGCTACCTGAGTGCTAGCCTAGTGGTTCATCTATGAACACTAGCACGTATGGCCTATGATTGGTCCTGCTATCCATCTGCCCATGGAACATGCCACCTCCAAGACTTCCTTCGGATCCTGGTGCTTTCTCCGAGTTATATCTGACTTCCTCATGGGTTCCACCGGACCCTCCAGCCTCTTTATTCCCATACGTATTAGGATCTTTGCCTCGATGGGTTACTTGCATCAGAAGGTCAGTTATCCTATTTTGGTTCTCGTTCATTTTTTGTAGATTCTCATCAAATTTCTTCAAGGTTTCAGAGATTTCGGTCTGTCCCCTTCTGTTGGTTTCCTGATACTCATCCAACTGTCGAACCAATGTGCTTTCTATGCGGTTCATGTTTTGTTGGAACTTACCAAATTCAGTTACTAAGAGAGCCAAGCCCTGAGGCTCATGGTCGTCTCCTGACCCTTCTATTTCTTCCTCTGTTTCACTGTTGTTTATCTTCCTCCAACCCATAACAATTCCCCTGTACTTTTGCATGCACCGATCTCTCCACAGGTTTGGAGGATCGAGGCTCTGATACCACTGTAATGATCCCAAGCCAAATTCTTTCTTGGAATCACTAGCTACTACTAATTTATTGAGTTATTAAGTGAATACAACATTCATCAACACATGGAGATCACAATATATTCAAGATGTAGAAGCACAAGTAAAGATCTGACCTTTTTATTACGAGCAATGTAAGATCAATACAATAGATGACCAATCTGGCATAAACCTCAGATGGCCATACAAGCAATAGATATGAGCTGCTACAAAATGCTCTCGACAATACAAAATAAGCCTCCAAAGGCTGTATATACAATGAAGACTGAATCAAGCAGATCTTAGCCGTACTAATGCTCAACCTCCAAGCTAGAAATTGCCACGTCCTACTAGAATGTTGAAGCCCTCAATAATTCTGTCCTGCTACCAAAAGTGTCCAATCATCTCGAGAAATATGCCAAATGATAGATCGAGCAACTGTAAGGACAACCCAGATGTCCAAATTCCCAAATCCACTCTCAAACCCCGTAGATCTGAATTTCCCACTGAATGGGGTGCCCCACTGGATGACTAAAACCCTAGTTGGTTCAGCCCTGATGAAGGAGGCCTCCAAATGCTCTGAAAATCTCCAAGAATATAGATCGGGCTATGAGAATCCCGTGGAAGAAGTTTCAGACTCAAATCTCAAGCAGATCTCCCTAGATCTGAATTTTACTGATTTACAGTATGTCCCCTATGGCTCCAAGACGTCCCAATCTACAGACAAATGTAGAATGATGATAACCCTAAAGAAAAGTCCTCAAACTGATGGTCCTGCCCCTACAAACAAAACCCAACTTTTGGAATGGCCCCAGGCCCTCGGGATAAGCTGGATCAAACCTCCCTCCAGTTGATGGTGCGCCCTTGCTGGAAACACAAGAACAGTACGACTTGCTACCTGCTGAAGCACTATATGGAGATGGGTTGAGACTAGAATGGTGTGGAGGAGTCTTTCATCCCTGAGACCAAGCTGCAGAACAAGGTGAGTGGATATTTCACCACTGAGTTGCTCACAAGGTTTTGTACAGCAAAACCCCCAAACTGAATGCTCAAGAGCAATAGCAAATGCTAATAAAAAACCAGAATTAGTAATAGGTGCACCCCAGCCTCTTACTTATACTTTTCCTTCTAATTCTCTATTGAGTTAGGTTAACTCCCAGGGTTAATCTTCTATTCTTATGTTGAGTTATCTTTTACTCCTTTATCCTTTTCCTTTCTTAAGTCAACTTAAAAATATAACTTTTAACTTCTTGAATTTCCCCCCTTCAGTGTGAGACTATGACCTAGTGGGGGTTCCTAGGCCACTGAGTCTCCTCATCACCTCTCTAAGAGGTGGGGTACATTACATAAATTCTATACTACCTTCTTATGTTATTCTTATTTCAATTCAGTCAGTTAGTCAGTCACATCCGATGAGAATGAATACTAGGAGGATATTGGGATCCCCTGGTATATCGAAACCAGGACCGTTAGGGTTTAATTTTATAGGAGTAGTAAGATCAACAATGGCTAGAAACAGGGGATTCTAAATCACTCAATACCCATAATTTTGGGGTAAAGGAGACGAGGATGTTAAGCAACATTGATTTCTGTGTGAAGCGATTTGGAGGTCCAGAGAGACTCTAGATGAAAATAAATTGGATGAATTCTAGAATACTTTGAGAGGTCATGCTCTCAAATGGTACATGAAGGATATTGATCCAGGAGGAGCGCACACTTAGCCAAGTTTGAATAAAATTCATAGCATAGTTTAAGCTACCTTAGTCAGAAAAACAAGCTCTGTGTGATTTGCATGAAATTCAATAGAGGGAAGGAGAATCAACTTGGGAATATAGTTAGAAGTTTTAAGGATGCCATTGGGAGGCTAGCACATCCAATTCATGAATATCACTAGAGAGAGTGGTATATCTAGGGATTGCTACCTCTGACACGAATTGCGTTAACACAACAAAGGATAACCTCCTTGACAGATGTCTTGGAACAATCAATGAAGATTGAAGCCATGGAAGGATATCCAGTGAGTCTAAGGGTGACCTGACCCCCAGCGGATGAAAATTTGGTGAAAATACAAAGAAAAAATATTGGCACTGATAGAGAAGATTCAAGAATTGACAATACCCAGACCAGGACGACTGCAAGTCTGGTGTACCGAATGCTACAAAGAGGGGCATCTGGCGAATGAGTGTCCACGTATGAGAGGAATGGGACCTCATCACAATTAGATGGGACATTCATCAAGACCCATGGGAGGAGTTGCACAAGTATCTGTGAATTCACAATTCCATACCCCAACCTCGTATCATGCCTTTCCAAGATATCAAGCATTGCAGTCAGCTGAGCATTGCAATATCTGTCAAATTCATGGGAATGCACGAAGACAGTTCCCTATTATTCATAAGTATTATAACATACCGAATATCGTACATTGTGAGTTCTACACATCTACCACTCATGCTACAAATCAATGTAGATCATTGGATGCAGTTGTAGACATATTGGATCAAACATCATTCAGGGTGAATGAAACCCCTTAAGGACCAGGAAGAGGTCAATGAGGTGGAGCTAGAGGAGACTTCAGAGGAGGTAGAAGTAGGGGAAGAGGACCAATTATATTCTACCACTGTGATGAGCAAGGTCACATGGCTAGGTATTGTCCTTAACTGAGATGGCCATGGTGCTCACACTACAGAACCAATGGACACGCAATTGAAGACTGCCCAGAGCTAATTGCAAAATGGGAAGATCGAGCACGTCAATGAGGAGCCAAATTAATTGGCTCAGAGATAAAGAGGGAAGTCAATGGAAAACTACCCAAGATTAATATCATTAATCACGGAGGAGAAAATACTGGCACAAATGTTGATAATCTGCCTAAGATTCAGAAAGCAGCACCCAAGGAGGACATGTATGACCCTTTGAAACAAAAGTTATTCTTTAAAGATTCAATAGAAGTATTCCAGAGAATCCCTGGCCCTGAATTAGAAGAAAACCCCCCTCAACCTACCATTTATCCTAAGATTACGCAATTCCCTACCTCACCCCTTGCACCCCGAAACCCTGTAATCCCGATGAGACAACCTGAGAAGTCACAAAATGTAGTTAACCATTGGTTTCAGTTATTTTTTGATATTCTTGGGAATGACCAACTGACAGAGAAGTTGTACAATGCCTTGTATCTAGTCCTAGGAATAGAGGAATCCCCAGAAGCTAGAATAATGAAAAATATTCCTAAGAAGAACACTTATAAAGTGCAAAGAAGGAAAATACAGACTGGGAAAGAGTTTAGACTAGCAGGCCAACTAGATGAGTTTGAGATTAAGGATGTTATGTTAGATCTAGCATATGATGTTAACATATTTCTTAAAAAGACTGGGAAGCTTTAGGGAAATCCCAATTGACATATTCCCCAATCCAATTGAGAATGGCCAATCAGTATTGTATTTTCCCAATAGGAAGGCTAGATAATGTGGAGATAAATGTTGCGGGAGTAAAAATTTTAGCCGATTTTGAGGTGATTGAAATCATGGGGGATAAGGACCCTTATCCTACACTACTTTGCATTGATTGTTCTTATGATAACTATGTTGTTATTGATATGAAGATGGATACTATGACATTTGAAGAAGACAAAATAAAAGTAGTTCAACCCTTGTATCTGTATGTAGGCCCTCGATACACGGAGCCAACAAACAATAATACGAAAGGAGAGGATCTAGATTAGTTATACGTTGTAAAAACAAGGAAGAGCGCAGACTAAATCAATCATATGGTCGATGGATCAATAAGTTGGAGGAGCATACAATCGGTGGATGGAGATTCGGAATTAGCATTTGATAGTTGGCAACAGGGTGCATATGAAATATTTTCAAGACGATGTGCAACTATTAGATCAACGAGATGGGTTGGAACCGAGATCAGAGAACATTTGAAATACAATGGTACCTTATACCTTAGAAGTTTTTTGGTTAGCATGGAAGAAAATATAGCATAAGATCAAGGGATTGTAGTTCTAGACTTAGCCCTGGAACACACCCCTACCAGGTGGTGGGTGTTATCACTGAAACATCATCTACAAAATTACACACAATGGTTGAAGGAAAACATCAATTCCAACAATAATTAGTCCACCTACAACACCAAAATCCATCAAAATTAAAAAAACTATATACTTGGGTAAAAAATCAAAGTGCACAAATTCATCAAAGGTGTGCACAGTGAGTGGGCTAACACAACAGTCAGCATGCACTATGCACAAAATGCGTGACTGTCTATGAGAAAAGTCATGAACTTCCATGAATGGTGCATTTATGAATCTTTTCGGCCCCTCAACCACTTCTAGTCCGACCCCCAACATGATTTTACACTCATATCTGAGCGAAAAGTAGCTTGGAGGGTGGTCAAGGGATAGAGAGTGCCCTAAAAGGCCCCTTGTTCACACTATGAACCAATTACATTTTTCCATGAATGGATGTTATAAATATGTGCCATGGGTGTGCTAAGAAAATAAGATCTTCAAGGTATTGTTATGCTGCAAGAATTCTTCTTTGAGAATCCTCTTTTCTCTTTGAAGCCTTCAAGCACCATTGCAATAGGTCATTCCACTAACCTCTTGAGGGAATAGGCATTGTATTTTTTCACCATTTGTCATTTCTTCCATTGTATGAAGAGAAGAAATTTCAATTAGGTAACTCAAGAGCCCTCCCAAGGAGGAACAGGAGACTCATAAGTCCCTGCCTTTCTCTACGGTGTTAGCCTATCAATATATTGATCCATTGGTAGCTATATATTGGTCATTTCTTTGCTTTTATGGTTCTAAGTTCTTCACGTTTCCCTAACATTTATTTCTTAGTGGTTTTTAGTTGTATTTATTTGTTTTCATGTGTATTTGGTTTACCTAAACAACTCACAAACTTTTTTCTTGTTTAGCAGGCTTAACTAAAGTTCATGCAAGTGTTGTGTTTTTGCTCACCCAAGTGACAAAACCAACACAACAGATTGGCGACCATACTGGGGATCGGTATCAAATTCCTCCCTATTTTAGTCTTGAGAGCACTTTATTTTGATTGTTTTGACATGCAGGTACCAAAATCGGCCTAACTCAACTTTCCAAAGTCAAATTCAGAGCTGAGGAAGGAGTATTTAACTTAGAAATTTCTTCCCCGACGCGTGATAGGAAGTGTCGCTTTTCAGGCCCACAGACATATACTCTGTGCACTATGCATGAAAAAATCTTCATTACTCTGTGCATTTTGTGCATTGTGTGCCCTTTGCGCACTTGTCAGAACTATAGCCTGCACATAAGTCCATTTTTTTTCAAATTGTAAGGGTTTTATGAATGGTTTGAGGGCCCATAGCCTTCAGATTTTTATTTTCCTACACTTTGTAAGGAAACTACACTCCACCTAGAGTCCTTTCTCATAAGAATGGTTTGTTGGTCAACTGAGAGGGGGGGTTGAATCAGTTTTTACTGTGCTTAAAAAATTATTCTTATTTTAAACTCTTTACAAAGCACTCAATGATAATCACAATAATGCAGAGAAATAAGTAATAGCACATTCAACATCAGTCACACATATGAGATACATAGAAACAGATATTTCCTGAGAAAACCCATAAGGGGTACAAACCTCTTCTTCTTTATATGATAAGTAATCTTTACATTTTTTACATTATCATACATATGAGAACCAACTCATAATGAGGCTGCAACCTCTGTTTTGCAAGCTGCTACTTGCTGAGAGCACCAACTCTCTGGTTTCTCTAGCACCAACTAGAAGGAAGCACCAACTCCCTAGTTTCACTAGCACTAACTAGAGGGAAGCACCAACTCCCCAGTTTCTCTAGCACCAACTAGAGGGAAGCACCAACTCCCCAAGTGTTCTATCACCAATTGGATGGAAGAACCAACTTCCAATCATACAGGCACCAACTTGTAAAACAAAGAACAAGAGTTCTCCCTTGCACCACCCTGCCACCCTGGTTTCTCTGGCTGCAACCAAATGGAAGCTACAACTATCTGTGTTCAATAACCCACTTGAACCTCTAAGGACAACATTCCTCCCTAGCACCTCCCTACCACCCTAAAATCTAAATATTTTCTATTAAGACTTATTATAGCGATATAAAGTTATTCAATTGGCTTACCGGACTCATCATTGTTCTGCTACACTGCACTGCTCTGTCTGCATCAGTGTCTTCTGCACACTCCTTTCACATTATGTTATTTTTCCTTTTATGCTCTCTGCACCATATCCATTAAATTCTCCATTCCTCTTCTCTGTATTTCAGCTATTGCACACTCCTCCTTCTACACTCCCGAATCCTCACAACAACCGCAACACCCTCTTCTTTTTTCTGCATACTTATGTTCTCTATGCAACTTGTGCATCCGTCTCTCCATGCTTCTGCATGCTCTCTTCATGTTGAGTTCTTTGCCTGATCATAATTGCCACTCTTCAGATTCTCTGGCAATTAGATCCATGTTTCCATCATCATTGGGTATTAAGTCGAGATTCCTTAGCCTGCCTAGCAATTGAGACTCTTCGTCTTCTCCATCAAATTCAAGCTAATCTTATATGTTGTAGTTACAGGATTCAACACTCTTTCATATGTCAATCACCTCTAAGAATAATCTCCATTCCATTGGAAGATGCCTTGAGCCTCTTCATCTTCTCTGTCAATCACACTAAATCTTGTTTGATTCCTCTGGTAAACACTATCAGTCATTTCTGGAAGTTACAATCTAAAGTGCAATAGTAGCCCTCCGATCATACTTAATTTCACCTGCACCATTGGATTGGATCCGTAGGATCTTGCATTTAAATCACATTTTGGTATTTTGGGATTTTGGCATTGTTGTGGTAGAGTTTCTTGATGCTCCATGTCGCAGTCGTAGTCCCTGAAACTCTGAAATGGAGCTTGTCGGTTCGAGTTCTTCTCTACAGCTCTTTGATCTCCAGATCAACGGTCCACAATCCTTGGTGATCGAACAACTATCCTCTACCCTGGGACTTCATACTTCGGGACTTTGGGAGAGTGATGGAGTTAAAACTCTCGAAGAAAAAACTCCTGGAGTGAGGTCAGTCTTGCATCACTCAATGATGTGTCATGACCTTAGTGGGTGCCACGTGTTACTCAGAATTGTGAATTCCAGTGGCCTGAAATGCCAAATCAACTTGACACTTATCGTTGTCTGATCATGCCATGTGTCATAGTCTTCCACCTGTTCTTTCTGACGTGGTCTGCCACATTCACCTCTTGAATCTATTGGCCCAAATCACTTTGCGCTTTCACATATCGCGATTTCGACATTCTTGATGTGAAAGTTCTCGACACCTCCACCTCTTGATCTGCGAAACTCCAAAATGGAGTCAGATCAACTTTTCGGTTTTTTGCACTTTGCAACTTCGGGCTTCCTATCTTGAAAGTCCTTGACATCTCCAACTCCCAATATCCGAACCTCTGGTATAGAGTCTTTGACATTTCACGATTTTGTATTTCGCAACTTCGGGTTTCCTGTGTTGAAGAGTCTTGACTCTTGACTTCCCAATCTCCCGGTATCTGAAACTCCGATAGATGTGCCTATTTCGTTATTTCAGGGTTTCTCATTCGTTTCGTGAGTTGCTTCCTTGACTCCTCCAATGCTCAGTATCTGAAACTCCGAAATGGAGTTTACGCTTCTGATATTTCCATGCAGTTATCCCTGCGTTGATGATATTCCTTGCCTTCTTGTTTGCCATCAAATAAACAAGCAAAGTCTTGCACTCTTTGTGCATCTCTGCACTATCTCTTATGAGCTTACGTTGTCCCTATTTTCCCATCGCTGCATACTCTGATATTTCCATAAATGACAAGCACACCTACCTGTAAACATGCCAACAATATCCCCCTTTGGCATTGATGGAAACCCTAAACAGTTGAGCTAATATGTTAGGACCTCCAACTGTAGCATCCAGTCCAGACCACTCCTTTTCTCCTCTTTTGACATCAATGTCAAAGAAAACATGCTCCCCCTGAGTTGTTGCAGTATTTTTAGAATGTATCAGATATTCAATCAATACAAAACTTCCCCTAACAAGATGGACTCTCTTAGGTGTGAGATGGGATGACACCCAGCTTCTGTCTGAGATATTCAAATGGTGTCTTGCCTAGGGGTTTAGTAAAGATGTCTACAATTTGTTCTGTGTTTGGAATGTAATGGACCTAAACAACCTGATTGGTGACCTTATCTCTTAGAAAATGGTATTTTATGGGAATATGCTTGGTCTTGGAGTGGAGTACAGGATTCCTAGACACACTGATGGCACTAGTGTTATCACAATGAATTGGGATCGGTGCTGCGTATTTTACTTCCAAGTCTGTAAGTGTCTAAATCATCTATAATACCTGAGTGCAACAGGTAGCATCAGCAATGTACTCTGCCTTTGTAGTCGATAAATAAATGGAACTTTTCTTTTTACTAAGCCATGCTACTAACGAGTCACCTAAGAAGAATGCTCCTCCACTAATGCTTTTTCTCTCTTCAACACAGTTTGCCCAATCTGCATCTAAATAAGTAGTTAACTGAAAATTCTAATTTCTGGGATACCATAGACCATAAGTCATTGTTTCTTTCAAATACCTGAATATCCTTTTGACAGCTAGCAAATGACTCTGTTTAGGTGCAGACCGAAATCTTCCTACCATTCCAACAACATGCATTATGTCTGGGCAAGATGTTGTTATGTACAGCAGGCTACCTATCATTGACCTATATGAACTTTGATCAACATCAGGTGAGTCATCATCCTTTCTTAATTTTCATCCAGTAACCATAGGTGTGCCCACAGGTTTAGAATCTTCCATTTGAAACCTTTTCAGCATTTCTCTTAGATATTTTTCTTGATAAATGAACATCCCTTCAGACCTCTAAGTAATTTGTAGACCAAGAAAAAATGACAGTTCACCTATCATAGACATTTCAAAATCAGACTCCATGGCAGAAGAAAACCATTTTGCCAATGAATCCTTATTACACCCGAAGATGATGTCATCTACATAGACCAACACAATGAGCAAATCATCACCCTCTGTTTTGATATATAGATTGTTGTCAACTGTTCCTCTCTTGAACCCTTTGTCTTTGAGATACGTATCCAGTCTGTGATACCAGGCATGAGGAGATTGTTTTAACCCATATAAAGCTTTCTTTATCTTGCATACTAATTCAGGGTTATCAGACAATTCAAAACCCTCTGGTTGTTCCATATAGACTTCTTCATTTAAATCTCCATTTAGAAAAGATGACTTGACATCCGTTTGATAGACTTTATACCTTTTATGACAATCATAGGCAAGAAATATTCCGATAGCTTCCAACCTTGCTACAGGCACAAATGTTTCATCAAAATCCAGCCCTTCTAATTGAGCATAGCCTTTACAGACTAATCTTGCTTTGTTCCTGAAAACTTGTCCCTACTCATTCAATTTATTCTTAAAGATCCATTTGGAACCAATGATAATTTTACCTTCCGGTCTATGACCCATCTCCCACATATTGTTTTTCTCAATCTGATTAAGTTCATCATTCATTACTTTAAACCAATGTTCATCTTTGATAGCTTCATTAAAATTATTGGGTTCCAGCATGGATATGAAAGATATATGTGATTGTTCGGTGTTTTTGATTAGCTTTCTCCTGGTTTGTACACCTTTGTCTTTTTCACCAATTATCTAACTTGCAGGATGATTCTTTTGAGTGATTCTAGAGGAGGAATTTGATGTTGTCTGTTGATTTGAGTCTATTTGAGTATCTGTGTCTTCATCTGATTCAGACTCTTCGTTTTCTTATTCTTGGACCTGTTCATCTTCGGCTTTAGTTGTGTCTTCTATAGAAGGCTCATTACTATACACCTCTCTTGCTAGGATTCCTTCATCAACTTTTACATCAATACAGTCAACCATTTTATGAAGCCTCTTATTATAGCATCTATATCCTTTACTATTTGTAGCATACCCCAAGAAGATACCTTCATCAGCTCTGTCATCATATTTTCCAAGGTTCTCATCATTATTCTTTATCTATCATTTACTCCCAAAGACCTTGAAGTGTTTAATTGAATCAGGTCTCCCAAACCATAGTTCATAAGGTGTCTTGTCACTTTGTGGTCTAAGGTGGGCTTTGTTAAGAACATGGACTGTTGTGTGTATTGCTTCTACCTAGTAGGTTTGACCAATGTTCTTCTCATTCATCATTGACCTGGCCATTTCCTTCACTCTTTTTTTTTTCCTCTCAACTACTCCATTTTGTTGTGGACTTCTTGGGATTGTGTATTCTCTCTTGATCCCATGCTTATCGCATAATTCCTTGAAGTCACTTGACATAAAATCTCCTCCTCATTCTGATCTTACACCCTTTAACCTCTTGCCTGTTTGAGTCTCAGTTAAAGCCTTAAATATTTTAAACTTCTCAAATGCTTCAGCTTTTTCTTTGAGAAAGGCAACCCAAGTAAGTCTGGAGTAATCATAAATAATCAGCATGAAGTAGTTTTCTTTCCCTGTGCCTTCCTATCTTGATGGTCCACATAAATCCATATGAACTAGTTGGAGTGGTTTCTCTATTGAAGTAAAGCTCTTGGACTTAAACTGTGTCCTGTTTAGCTTTCCTACTTGGCAGGGTTTACACATTGAATCTTGGGGCTTTGATATTCTCGAAAGATCTTTTACTACCTCGAGATTTCTGAGTTTGATTAAGTGGTCAAAGTTTATATGTCCAAGTCTCCTATGCCATAACCATCTTTCATCATGTTTACTTAGATGACATTCTTCTCTATTTTCTTTCATCACATATACATTATTTTATGTCCTTATGCCTTTGGCCACTTGTCCTGAGTTTACAAACTTTATCTTGCAGTCCTTGGACTTGAACACCACTTCACATCCTCTGTCACACATTTGACTTACACTGAGCAGATTATTTTTTATCCCATCTACAAGTAGAACATCTTGGGCTTTTCCTTTTCCATTACTTAAACTCACCATCCCTTTACCCTTTATTTTACCTGGAGCATCATTTCCAAAGGTTATGTTTCCTGATTTGCTTTCACTTAGAGATATAAAATTACCATTGTCTCCTTTCATATGTTTGGAGCACCCATTGTCTATATACCAAGGGTTCGTTTTTCTTTGAGCTGACAACACTAATCCACACTTTTCACTTTCTTTCTTCTTCCAAAACTTGACATTTTCAGCAGGGGAATTCAAATATGGTTCATAGTTCTTTAATCGACAGTCAATGGATTTATGTCCATAGTTATGACAGATGTAGCATTCAATCTCATTGTTTAATAGGTCAAAATTATTGTTACAGCGTTGTCTACTCATTGACTGTTGATTATTTTTTGACCTTCTTAGTTGCATGTCCCTAGACTTAATTTGGCAATTTGCAATCTGTAAAGGTTTGTTACTTGGTTGCATCATTCTTTGTTGTGGAAAGTATTTATTCCTTTGAAATCTTAATTGCTCATGTCTAAGTCTTAAGGAACAATTTACAACTTTGTGACCAAAGTTAGAACAGTAGAAACAATAGCAATAGAAAAATTCTTTGTACTTGAAAAATGGTTGTCTTCTTTGAGAAAATCGATTTCTTCCATGCTGATGACATCTTTCAGCAGGGAGCACATTATTTATTAGTTCTACAGATTCATTCCTAGCACCTTTTTCCTTATTCATCCTGGGCGGTTGATTATCTTCCTTTGTTTTTACAGGTTTGTTGTTGTCATTGGTTGTACATTTGACAAACTTGATGGGTTCTTCGTTTCTTGGCTTGCCACTACTTGATCCCTCTTCATAACCCAAACCAGTTTCTAGCTTTGGATTCCTTTGCTAATTCAGAATGGTGGATAATCCTTCTGAGGCTTTGATACTTGATAGATTATGATTATACAAGGCTTGAAACTTCTCCATCTCTTTCCTAGTTTTCACTACTTCTTGTTCTAATGCTTCACATCTTACCTTCTTTTCTGATAAATGTCGTTTCAGAATTTCTTCGATTTTCTTTACCTATTCTAATTCTACTTTTAGTAGAACAAGGTCATCATCAGGTTCTTTACTGTCTTTCTCGAACTGTATCAACAATTGTCTTTTCTTTCTATTTTTGATTTTTAGTTTGTCAATCTCTTCCAGTGCACTGGTCATTTCTCCTTCCATGTCAACCACAGCTTCTTCTTCATTAACATCACTCCCTATGTTGTTATTATCATAATCCTCTTTGGCCATAAGTATCAAGACATTTAGTTTATCTTCAATAGAGGAGTCATTGTCTTCATCATCTAAAGGATCATCATCATTGTTTACGCAAATACTTTTCTTCTTAAAGTTATTCTCTTTAAATAAATTTATGTGTTTGTACTTCTCCTCATCATCACATGTTTGATCCTTTCCTTTGTGGTGACATTTGTTTGCAAAATGACCTATCCTACCACAGTTGAAACATTTGAAAGGCAGTTTACCTTTGTATTTTCCTGATCCCTTCTTCATTCTCTTCACAAATTTTGCTTCAATTTCATCGGGCTTAGAATCCTCATTCTTGTCTTCTTTAAATGATGCTTCTCTGGAGGTGGGTTTATCTTTAATTATTATCATTTCATATGCAGTTAATGTTCCTAGAAGTTTATCAAACTCCAAGGTTTTTAGATCATTAAGTTCTTCTATAGCAGAGACCTTCGAGTTGAACCTATCTAGGAGAGATCTCAAGATTTTATGAACTAAAGAAGGTTCCTCAATTTTTTCACCAAGTGATTTCATTGCATTTACCATTTATTCTACTCTCAAAAAGTATTTTCCAACAGTTTCATCTTCCTTCATCTTCAGTTGTTCAAACTATATTCTATAGGTTTGAAGCTTGGCGTCCTTTGCCTTTTCATTACCTTCATAACTTCTAATGAGTTTGTCCCACATTTCTTTGGCAGTTCCTAGGTGCATAACTTTTACGAATTTTGCTTCTGCAAGCCCACTCAAGATAGCATTCATAGCCTTAGTGTTGAAGCTAAATTCTAGATTTTCATACTTATTAGCTAGTACAATTGGCTTTACATAACTAGTGTCTACCACATCCCAGACGTATGCACCTAAATCCATTATGTAGGTTTCATTCTAACTTTCCAGAAGGCAAAGTTTGTTCCATTGAACAGAGGGTCCTTATTGGTTGAATTTACTTCATGGCTTGACATGTTTAAGCTCTAGGATCTTCCCTTGGATAAAAGGGGGCTGGCTCTGATACCAATTGTTGGTCAACTGAGAGGGGGGGTGAATCAGTTTTTACCGTTCTTAAACAATTATGCTTATTTTCAACTCTTTACAAAGCACTCAATGATAATCACAATAATGCAGTGAAATAAGTAATAGCACATTCAGCATCACTCACACATATGAGATACACAGAGACAGATATTTCCTGAGGAAACCCATAAGGGGTACAAACCTCTTCTTCTTTATATGATAAGTAATCTTTACATTCTTTACATTATCATACGTATGAGCACCAACTCATAATGAGGCTGCAACCTTTGTTTTGCAAGTTGATACTTGCTAAGAGCACCAACTCTCTAGTTTCTCTAGCACCAACTCCCTAGTTTCCCTAGCACCAACTAGAGGGAAGCACCAACTCCCTGGTTTCTCTAGCACCAACTAGAGGGAAGAAACAACTCCCCAAGTGTTCCGGCACCAACTTCCAATCATATAGGCACCAACCTGTAAAACAGAGAAAAACAGTTCTCCCTTGCACCACCATGCCACCCTAGTTTCTCTGGCTGCAACTAGATGGAAGCTACAACTCCCTGTGCTCAAGCACCCACTTGAACCTCTGAGGAAAACAGTCCTCCTTAGCACCTCCCTACCACCCTAAAATCTAATTATTTTCTATTAAGACTTATTATAGAGATATAAAGTTATTCAATTGGCTTACCAGACTCATCACTGTTCTGCTACACTGCGCTACTCTGTCTACATCAGTGTCTTCTGCATACTCCTTGCACTTTTTGTTCTTTTTTCTTTTATTCTCTCTGCGCCATATCCATTAAATGCTCCATTCCTCTTCTCTGTATTTCAGCTACTTCACACTCCTCCTTCTACACTCCTAAATCCTCACAACAACTGCAACAACCTCTTCTTTGTTCTGCATACTTAAGTTCTCTATGCAACTTGTGCATCCATCTCTCCATGCTTTTGCATGCTCTCTTCATGTCAAGTGCTCTACCTGATCATAGTTTCCACTCTTTAGCTTCTCTAGAAGTTAGATCCATGTGTCCATCATCACTGGGTGTTAAACCGAGATTCCTTAGCTTGTCTGGCAGTTGAGACTCTTCGTCTTCTCCATCAAAGTCGAGCTAATATTCTCTATTGTAGTTACAGGCTTCAACACTCTTCCATCTGTCAATCACCTCTAAGAATAATCTCCATTCCATTGAAAGATGCCTCGAGCCTCTTCATCTTCTCTGGCGATCACACTAAAGCTTGTTTGATTCCTCTGGAAAAAGCTATCAGTCGTTTCTGGCAGTTACAATCTGAATTGCAACAGTAGCCCTCCGATCATACTTAAATTCACCTGCATCGTTGGATTGGATCCGTAGGATCTTGCTTTTAAATCACATTTTGGCATTTCGGGATTTCAACATTCCTGTGGTAGAGTTTCTTGACGCTCTATGTCGCAGTCCCCGAAACTCTGAAATGGAGCTTGCCAATTTGAGTTCTTCTCTACAGCTCTTCGATCTCCAAATCAACGGTCCACAATCCGTGGTGATCAGATGGCTATCCTCTACCCCGGGACTTCATCCTTCGGGACTTTGGGGGAGTGATGGAGTTAAAACTCCCGGAGTGAGGTTAGTCTTGCATCACTCGATGACGTGTCGTGACCCGAGTGGCTTCCACATGTCACTCAGAATTATGAATTCCAGTGCCCTAAAATGCCAAATCAACTTAACACTTGTCATTGTCTGATTGTGCCACGTGTCATAGTCTTCCACCTGTCCTATCTAACGTGGTGTGCCACATTCACCTCATGGATCTGTCGGCCCAGATCACTTCGTGCTTTCGCATATCGCGATTTTAGCATTCTTGATGTAAAAGTTCTCGACACCTTCACCTCCCTATCTGCGAAACTCCGAAATGGAGTCAGATCAACTTTTCGGTTTTTCACACTTCGCAAATTTGGTCTTCCTGTCATGAAATTACTTGAGATCTCCAACTCCCAGTATCCGAACCTCTAGTAGGGAGTCTTTGACATTTCACAATTTTGCATTTTGCGACTTCGGGTTTCCTGTGTTGAAGAGTCTCAACTCTTGACTTCTCAATCTCTCGATATCTGAAACTCCGGTAGATGTGCCTGTTTCGTTATTTTAGGGTTTGGCATTTGTGTCGTGAGTTTATTCCTTGACTCCTCCAATTCCTGGTATCCAAAACTCTGAAATGGAGTTTACGCTTCTGATATTTCCATGCAGTTATCCCTGTGTTGTTGATCTTCCTTTCCTACTTGTTTTCCATCAAATAAACAAGCACGGTCTTGCACTCTTTGTGCACCTCTACACTATCTCTTCTAAGCTTACGTTGTCCCTATTTTTCCATCACTGCATACTCTGATCTTTCCATCAATGACAAGCACACCTGCCTGTAAACATGCCAACAAGGTTAGCTAACATAGGCACACAAGGGTAAAAATAATCACTAGTCTCCTCTTTTTCTTTGTTTCCACTTGGATGGCTCATTTGGATTTTAAAATTTTAAGTTGAAGTTATTTATTTTCATACACAATCACTTAAATTGGGACTAGAAATTAATTTTAACCCTCAAGTATGCTCTTCCCCTACACCCTAGTGTGATCTTGCGAATCAGTAAAGGTGGTTAAAAGGACATTTCATCTCCTTTAAAAAAATATTTAGGAGAGACAAAGCCCCCCTAGGGCTCCTCTTAGTCTTTGGAAACCATCTTAAATCTTAGTAAGGGCACATACATTCCCACATGTTTGCAATCTTAGGACAGTTTCTAAAAATCTTTCTTAGTTTAGATCACAATCTAGGGAAGTTTAAAGATCAAGTAATGGGCCCATACATGCCCACATGTCTATAATTCTAGGATAGTTTTAAATCTTTCTCAGTATAGACAACATTTTAGGGAGTTTAAAGGATTTGTAAGGACCCATATATCCACATTGCTAGTTCTTTAGGGCTTTAAATATTCCGCAAGGCTGTACCAAAGATACATAGTAAGCTAGGTAAAAATATTTGTAAGGACTACAGGAAGTCCTCATGTTTCAATCTCACACTTAACTTATTAAACTATTTACACACTTTTCACTTTCTTGCACACAAGGCCACTCCTCACACGCACAATTTCCATCTCATGTATTGGTCCTCATAGTTGCCAACAGGGTAATATTGTTCCTTTACCGCATCCACAAAAAAAATACCAAGTGGTCTCGGCCCCATATATTCCAAACTCCTCTGTGGAAATTTTCTCCCAGTAAGTTTCCCACCAATGTTTGACATGGGGGAGAGATATAAGGAGTGCAAAGGTGATCTTTTCCCTGTCGGAAAAATTATGAACAAAGAAATAACCTTCTAACATATTTCACCATTTGTCTAGGGCATCCACATCTATCTGACCTTCAAATACAGGAATATCAATATTAGCCTGTACCTTGAAAGGAAAGGTGCTTCCAAAGTGGTTGTTTGATGAAGATGCACCTGTTGCTATCGGCAGGCATTGAAGGATGTGGGAAAAATTATCCATCATTTCATCCCTTTGTCGCGTGAGAGCTTGCTCAAGCAACATATTGATAGGATCGTCTTCTCCGTCGTTTTTCATTTATTCCGCCATGGAGGGTTTATTGGGCGTGCGAGGGAAATTTTCTTCAAGAGAGACAATCTCCATACCCAAATTGCTATAGTCAGACCTCGTCGAGGACATGTACTGAAAAAAATGATCAAGAGCAGCCTGCTCTAATACCACTGATCCAGATTATTTTCGGCATGAAATGAAAGCAGAGATATAATAAAGAAATGCACAGAGATATCACAGATATCCAATAATATCACAAAAATGTATCAGAGATGCAACCATAAACAAAGAGATAAAATAATACACGATTTCTATTAATGAAAGAAATGTATAGAGACTGTAAAAATACAAAGTGAAAGACTCACTAGAATGGTGGCAACTTATCTCTGAGAAGAGATGTGACAGCTACTTGCATTCACAAGAAGATGATTACAATGAGGCTCTGAAGGCCTTTCTATAATAAAAAGGAATGTCAAAAACCCTATACATCCCAAAACCTAACCCTAGGAGATGAAGCGCCAAAATTCATGTGGGCCCCGTTTGGGTAAGTCGGTACATCAACTTCCCGGGGTCGTAACTTTTTCATACGATCTTCATTTTAGGCGCATGATAGAACGTTGGAAAGGTATCATCGAGGAGATTCGTTTTGGGGGATCAATCATGCCTTCGGCTATCATTGAGAAGATCGGTCCTGAAAAACCTTCATTTAGGCCCTCAAAATGGCCCTGGATATTAAAACTACTAAAAATAGTAGATTGCCAAAATTGCTAGAAAATTGTTTTGAGGGAGTTGGAAAAGGTGGGTGGCCACCAATATCCACCTGGATCAATAGTCCCTCCTTAGGAAGCAATGGTCTCCATTGCGTTGAGTTCCTGGGGGAGAGGGAAAAGCGTTTACTGAATCTGCATCTTGATGAGCTGCTTGCCTTGTTGAAGAATTTGCGTTGCTTAGCTTGTTGAAGGTTTTCATGAACATGTGGTTGGAAGGGTTGGACCTTTTTAACCAGTCTAGCTACCTGAGATTCCTATGTGCAGAAAGAATATTTACACTTTTCTGCAATTTTGTTGATCTTCTTTTGTTGGATAGAGGGTGCTTGGGCCGAGGTTGTAGTGGTTGTAGTATCCTTCTATTCACCTTTTGAACAGATTGTGAAGAAGTTGAATTTTGTAGTATGAGATACTACCTTGTGACACTGTTTAGGTGGAACACTATTCAAAAATACCTCTGGTATTCTGTAGAGATGACCCCCCAGAGAAGCAATGACAATGTGGGGTCAAGAATCATAAATGGCATGGTGCTTCCACATATATGGTTGGCCCAAGAGAACATCATAGACATCCAGTAGGGGAGCATCACATAATACGTCATCCTTGAAGGGATGGATGCCATATGACAATATACATTGTTGGCTAACACGAAGATCTCATCCTTGGCGAAGCCACCCGATGTTGTATGGTTGCGGGTGTGGTGTTGTCAACAATCCCAACTGTTTGACGACCTCTGTTGATATGAGGTTCTTCTGGCTTCTGCTATCAACAATAAAATGAAGTGGGGTTCCCTTCACCCACATTTGTGAATGAAAAAGGCACTCCCCCTCTTCAGGATCTGTTGGTTTTTCTGGTTGAATTGTTGCGGTCTCAACAATAGCAGTGGGGTCTGCATCGATGATCTATCCTTTACCAGTATTTTCATAATCAACTTCTGAATTAGGGTTCGGCTCCTTGTCTTTGATCTTGACCACCAATGATTGTTTTGGGTGACATTCGTCAATGTTGTGCTAGGGGATTTTGTGGAAATCGCACCATTTTTTGGTATCCTTCTTTGTCTTCCCATGACCCTTCTTTTTTTGTGGCTTGGATTGGTTTTTGGGAGACTATTTATTATGGTTATCTTTATCATACTTTCGTTGTTGCAGATTTGTAGACCCAAACTACTGTTTTTTTTGGTGCTTAAATTTCTTCTCGATTTTAACATCATATCGATAAGCAGCACTGAGTGATGAGATTTCCAGAAAATCCATTTTAGTTTGGATGTATCTGTGTAGAGCCCCATGGTATTTCAGAGCCAATTTTCGTTTGGATTCTTTGATACACAACTTGGTGCGCAAGGTATGGAAGGTATTGGTGAACTCCATAAATTCTTGGCCCCTCTCTTCCCGTAGTTTGGTCCATCTCATGTACCAGTCCTCATAGTTTCCAATAGGGTAATAATGTTCCTTTATCGCATCCACAAAAAAATCCCAAGTGGGCTCGACCCCATATATTCCAGACTCCTCTATGAAACTTTGCTCCCAGTAAGTTTCCCACCAATGCTTGACATGGGGGAGAGCTTTAAAGAGTGCGAAGGTGATATTTTCCCTGTCAAAAAAATTATGAACAGAGAAATAACCTTCTAACAGATTTAACCATTTGTCTAGGGCATCCACATCTATCTGACCTTCAAATATGGAAAATAAAAATTAACTTGTACCTTGAAAGGAGAGGTGATTCCAAAGTGGTTGTTTTATGAAGATGCACCTGTTGCTATCGGCGGGCATTGAAGGATGTGGGAAAAATTATCCATCATTTCGTCCCTCTGTCACGTGAGAGCTTGCTCAAGCAATAGATTGATAGGATCGTCTGCTCCATCATTTTTATTTTCTTCTGCCACAGAGGGTTTCTTGGTCGTGCGAGGGAAATTGTCTCCAAGAGAGAAAAGATTGAGACCCAACTTTCTATACTCGGACCTCGTTGGGGATGTGCACTGAAAAAAATGATCAAGAGCAACCTACTCTGATACCACTGATCCAGATTATTTTTGGCATGAAATGAGACTAGAGATATAATAAAGAAATGTGCAGATATATTGTGAATATCCAATAATATAACAGAAATGTATTAGAGATGCAACCATAAACAAAGAGATATAGTAATACATGATTTCTATTAATGAAATAAATGTACATAGACTGTAAAAATACAGAGTGAAAAACTTGCTAGAATGGTGGCAGCTTATCTCTGAGAAGAGATGTGACGGCTACTTGTATTCACAAGAAGATGATTATAATGAGGCTTTGAAGGCATTTTTACAAAAAACAAGAATTTCAAAACCTTACACATCCAAAAACCTAACCCTAGGATATGAATCGCCAAAAGTCATGTGGGACTCGTTTGGGTAAGTCAGTACATCAACTTCCCAGGGTCATAACTTTTGCATACGATCTCCATTTTAGGCGCACAACTGCCCGTTGTAAAGGCATCATTGAGGAGATTCATTTTGGGGGCTCAATCATGCATTTATACATCATTGAGAAGTTCGATCCCAAAAAACCTTCATTTAGGCCCTCAAAATGGCCCCAGAAGTTAAAACTGCTAAAAATAGTAAATTGTCAAAATTGCTAGAAAATTGTTTTGAGTGAGCTAGAAAAGGTGGATGGCCACCGATATCCACCTGGATCAATCCTCTCTCCTTAGGAATCAATGGTATCCATTGCGTTGAGTGCCTGGAGGAGAGGGAAAAACATTTGTTGAATCTGCATCTTGATGACCTGCTTTCCTTGTTTGAGAAGTTACGCTACTTAGATTGTTGAAGGTTGTCACGAACATGTGGCTCAAAGGGTTGGACCTTTTTAGCCAGTCTGGCTACCTTATATGCCTATGTATAGAAGGAATCTTTACACTTTGTTGCAATCTTTTTGACCTGCTTCTGTTGGATAGAAGGTTCTTGGGTTGAGGCTATATTGCTTGCAATATCCTTCTGTTCACCTTTTGAACAGATTGTGAAGAAGATGAACTTTGTAGTATGAGATACTACCTTGCAGCACTTTTTAGGTGGAATAGTAATTGGAACTACCTCTGGTATTCTGTAGAGATGACCCCCCAGAGAAAAAATGGCATTGCAGCGTCGAGACTCATAAACAACATGGCACTTCCACATATATGGTTGGCCCAAGAGAACATCACAGACACCCAATGGGGAAACATCACATAATACCTCATCCTTGAAGGGATGGATGTCGTATGAAAATTGACACTATTGGCTGACACAGAGATCTCATCCTTTGCGAAGCCACCCGATGTTGTATGTTTGTAGGTGTGGTGTTGTCGACAATCCCAACTGTTTGAACACCTCTGCTGAGATGAGGTTCTTCTGGATTCGTCTATCAACAATAAAATTAAGTGGGGTCCCCTTCACCCACATTTGTGAATAAAAAAGGCACTCCCCCTCTTCAGGATCTTTTGGTTCTTATGGTTGAATTTCTCTGGTCGTGACAATAGCAGTGGGGTATGCATCGATGATCTGTCTTTTACCAGTATTTTCATAATCATCTTCTGAATCAAGGTTCAAATCCTTGTCTTTGATCTCGTTCACCAATGACTGTTTTGAGTGACATTCCTCGGTGTTGTGCTAGGGGATTTTGTGCAAATTTCACCATTTTTCGGTGTCCTTCTTTGTCTTCCTATGACCCTTCTTTTCCTGTGGCTTGCATTGATTTTCAGGAGACTGTTTATTAGGGCCATCTTTATCATAGTTTTGTTGTTTCATATTTGCATATCCAAACTCCCATTTGTTTTGGTGCTTAAATTTCTACTTGATTTTAACAGCATATCGATAAGCAACACCGAGTGATGAGATGTCCAGAAAATCCATTTCAGTTTGGATGTATCTATGTAGAGCCCCACAGTATTTCATAACCAAATTTCATTCGGAGTCTTTTATACCCAGCTTGGTGCACAAGGTATGGAAGGTATTGGTGAACTTCAGAACTGCTTGGCCCCTCTCTTTCCCCAGTGTGGTCCATCTCATTTACCGGTCCTCATAGTTGCCAATAGGGTAATAATGTTCCTTTACCACATCCACAAAAAAATCCCAAGTGGGCTCAACCCCCTATATTCCAGACTCCTTTGTGGAAATTTTCTCCTAGTAATTTTCCCACCAATGCTTGATGCGGGGGAGAGATTTAAGGAGTTCGAAGGTGATCTTTTCCCTATAGAAAAAATTATGAACAGGGAAATAACCTTCTAACAGATTTAACCATTATCTAGGGCATCCGCATCTATCTAACCTTCAAATATGAGAATATAAAATTAACTTATACCTTGAAAGGAGAGGTGCTTCTAAAGTGGTTGTTTGATGAAGATGCACCTATTTCTATCGGCAGGTGTTGAAGGATGTGGGAAAAATTATCCAGCAGTTCGTCCCTCTGTCATGTGAGAGATTTCTCAAATAACATATGGATAGGATCATTTGCTCCGTCGTTTTTCTTTTCTTCCTCCATGGAGGGTTTCTTGGGCGTGCGAGGGCAGTTGTCTTCAAGAGAGACAAGCTCGAGACCCAAATTTATATACTCGGACCTCATCGGGGACATGCACTGAAAAAAAAAATCAAGAGCAACCTGCTCTGATACCACTGTTCCGGATTATTTTCGGCACGAAATGAGAGCGGATATATAATAAAGAAATGCACATAGATATCATGGATATCCAATAATTTAACAGAAATGTATCAGAGATGCAACCATAAACACGGATATACTGTAATACACAATTTCTATTAATGAAATAAATGTACAGAGACTGTAAAAATACAGAGTGAAAGACTCGTTAGAATGGTGACAGCTTATCTCTGAGAAGAGATGTGACGACTACTCGCATTCGCAAGAATATTATTACAATGAGTCTCTGAAGGACTTTTTACAATAAACAGGAATGTCAAAAACCCTAGACATCCAAAAACCTAACCCTAGGAGATGAAGCACCAAAAGTCATGTGGGCCCCATTTGGGTAAGTTAGTACATCAACTTCCTAGGGTCGTAACGTTTGCATACGATCTCCGTTTTAGGCGCACGATAGCCCGTTGGAAATTTATCGTCGAGAAGATTCATTTTGGGGGATTAATCATGCCTTTGGCTATCATTGAGAAGCCTTATCCCATAAAACCTTCATTTAGGCCCTCAAAATGGCCTTGAAAGTTAAAACTGCTAAAAATAGTAAATTGCCAAAATTGCCAGAAAACTATTTTGAGCGAGTTGGAAAGGTGGGTGGCCACCGATATCCACCTAGATCAAGACAGTAGTAGGAGGTATCAGCAAGAAGTTAAAAGCATCTCAGAAAAAGGTTTGGCAATTTTTCCCGATTCAAGTTGGCATGTTCACATTATTATATTTCGGTCACTCTAAAGATGAGGCCACAACCCTAGAGGATGTCAAATTAGTTGACATCGAATTCAAGAAGCATGATCCACATAGGATAGTGGAAAATCATTTGGCTCATTTTAACATGAAGTGATACATCCATGAGAATTATCCTTATGACAAAATTTTCAGGGGAGTTAGATCTTATGAGGAAGTCGGAAGCAGATTCTAGACCCTACCTCCTAACCAACAAGCTGGTTTCCTCAACTTTCAAAAACACAGATGGAATATTTTACCAAATATATTGCAAGGAGATTCAAAACCCATGTCGCCTTCACAAGAAGCTAGACCTAAAGGATATGATCCAAGTTGCTCCACTAGGCACAAAGTTGAGGAAGTCCCAAAAATCCCAGAAGTGTTTTTTCATGAAATAAGAGTGTCACTGCCAGGACTAACTGATCCACAAGTGTTAGCTCGATTTGAAGTCTTCATGAATCCAGGACAAGTTGTTCCTCATTCAACGCCAACTACTCCTACTGGCACCCTGAATACAACAAGACAATAACCTTCCACATAAATTATGTCTCATATTACATCATTAACCCCTTTACAGAACAGCTTCGGAAATCCTAGTTGTGAACTCACTTTTGTAGGTGATATTACTCCTATCTTGCCCAAAGAAATGCCTCCCTCGGATTTCTTTTTAAGCGAGAAATGAAAGGTTATCGTAAAGAGAGAATCTCACCAAAAGGATGCAGTTAACACTAAAATTAAAAGATTGGTGTATGATGGGAAAGACCATGATGGTCCAGAGTTTTTGAAAGAGGTTGCAAGTTCATTATGGGCTTTTTTCACTGCCAATCAATAGTCAGTGGACAATTTAACTGAAACATTGCGACATAAATTCCTCTTGGTAGAACAATTGCAAAATGAGATATACAATACAGAACATATTGTTAGAAGTAGGATGAACTAGGACATTGAACAAATCAGGGCTAGTCGTCAACATCAAATTAAGCAATTATATGATAACCTTGAGTTGCTCTACTGGAGTTCACAGACCAACAAAGGACTGATCACTCAACATGACAATTTGATTAAAAAGCTATAGGCCAGATTGACCCTAACAGAGAACACAACAATAGACATTTTGGCCATCAAAACACAAGCATTAGAAAGCAATGAAAGGCTAGAAGTTTCCAAACAAGAACTCTGTCAAAAAGTAGATGTTATTCAGAAATTCTATCAGGTAGTAGACCTTTCTCTAAAATATATTTATGTCAAGGAAAAAGAGGCCTGCACAGCCCATTTTAAGTTTCAAGAGGTTCTGATATGGAATCAGAAAGCTAATTCCCATGGTCTTACTCTTCTCTCTCATTATGAACAAGTAAGAGGCGAAATGGCCCTAAAAGCCTGGAAAAAAAATCCGGAAGAAGGAAAGAAACTTGCCAGAGATGTAAAGGAGGATTTTCTAGAGGCATTATCTTCAATAAATAAAACGTTGATTGGGTTTGAAGGGAATAATATCTCATAGGCCTTGGGGCAGATCGAAATAGAAATGAACCAGCAAAGCTCCAGAAAGAACAAGGAAAACACTCAGGCAACCATCCAAGAAATGAGCCAGATTTATTTACTTAAAATCAATGAATGGTTAGTTAATCCAAGTTCACAATATTAGGACACAATCCAAAAAGTGAAAAATATCCAGGAGAATCTGCCTTAAATATAGAATAAGATGTTTTCTTTTGAATTAAATGAAAGGATTGAGCCTTCAATATTTGTGGTACCATTGATGGACAGGTGCACCATATGCATTGAATAAGGAAAAGTGAGTGTAGTTGGGATAAAATGAAAAGCATGTGCAATGTCCACTTCCTCCACCCACTCTACCTTTCACCCGCCAACTGTCACTTACCCCATCTATCCCTACAACCTGCATTCTGGCATCCACTCATCTGACCTCCTTGTTGGGCACTTGTTCCCCCATCATCCTTTTCTAGAACAATTACTCTTCCCTATAATCGTTAGCCATCCCATAACGAGCCAACGTTGATATATTCATCTAATTATCCCCCCCATGCCTTCAACTGCAATTCCTTATCCTAGTAAACGCATCCAAAAGGACAGATGGAAACAAGATCAAATGGAAAATAAAGTAAGCCGAATGATTATGGTGGCCTTAATGGACATGTGTACCCATATCAAAGATGAAAGGAAAGATATGAAGGAAGCGCCAGCAAAACTCAACAATATTTTCATACTATTAGTTTATTTGCATGTATTCTATTTTTAGTCATACATTGTGGGAAGTCCAACAGTTTTCAGTTGTGACAAAATTTGTATAAATAGATAGATTTCAGATCTATTTGATGTTTCTTCTTGTCGAATGTAACAGATAAACACTTTTTGAGTATTAATACAAGTGCAGACAGAGATTCTAAGTTTCGTTCAATTTGAGTTATGTGTTTCCTCAGTGTTTTCATTTCTATGAATTTCTTTCTATATTTCTTGAAGAGCGATTGATTGCAATTTAGTACTACATCTATTGTGATCATAATATATCAGTGGTTCATTCAGTAACAACTCTTCCTCTGTTATTATTGTGAGCAAAACAAGACCTGTGATTTGTGTGAATTATTGCATTTTTATATCCTGTTCAAGGGTGCATCTTCTACTTTTTATTCTACTACAAACAAGGTGAGACTTGTCTCTAATTGATACCCGATTTTGTTTAACATTTTTGTAAATATTTCTACATCATTTGACATTATAATTGCGACTCAGATAATGAGATACAACCTTTGTATTGTCTTATCATTAATTTCATTTAAATATTACTTCTCTGAAAACTGAAGGTAGAAAAAAAAACTCACAAAAATACTTCATTTAAAACCTTTGATGCCTGACATTAATCTTTGAGCCTTAGAATCAATTTGAGTAACAACATCTTTTTGGTGCCGTTGTCGAGGACAGAGAAACGAAATCATTTTTCCTTGGGAGAATGACAAGATAAATTTTGATCTTTGATGTTGAACAAAGATTGAATACGTAAATAAGGCTTACTTTATCTTTCACCTGGCGACTCCACAGTAAACAAAACTGGCATTCGGTCGAAAGAATACCAAGAAAAACCCAGATGAGAAGCAGACTACGCCAGTTTTGGATCCCAAAAAATTGTTGAAACCAAAAGGATATCTCAGACAAACTTCTGCATCGGCAGGTAAGATCCACCGACCTAGAATTACACAAGTTAATGTTAAGATTCCTGCTAAAAACTAACTCTAAAAGAAAATTTTAAATAAGTTCATTATGTAGAAGCATCAACAAGTAACCCTGAAATTAAGCTTGAAACTCCAGAGGTAATTATTCCTGAAATAAAATTTGAGATTGGCCAGACCATCCTTGTTTCTTTGATACATACTTTTACCAGTGAGAACAAAGGATCCATTTCAATCCCCACTATCATTAATACTCAGTTGATTCTTTCCCTTCCCAAAGTAAAAGTTTCAGTTTCCCAAAACCCTGAAGATTATTTTCTATACTCATATTCATCCCCTGTTACTTATCCTATTTATACTTCAGGTAAACCTGAGGAGTCGAGCTCAATTTTTCATTTCCCCCCTCATCTAGGTCTTCTGTCTTCTCACAATCATTTTCTCGAAATTCATTCACAACATCTCAAAGTAGTCCAAAGATCATTAGATCGGTCTTTTGAAGTTTTTGAAAATATCCTATTTAGTCCTCTAATTTTGTCTCCTATACTTTCAATGGCTGGTGCTGGAGGTGCTGGTGTTGGAGGTGTTGGAGGTGTCTGGTATGGTGGACAAGATCAACCCCCTAGGATCTTTGATAAGGTCACCGCTAGATATGCTCCATTAGTCCTTCCTTCTGTCCTACATGATTTACCCGAAAATTACATGAAGAGCCTCCCTAAATTCACGGGAAAAGGGTATCTAACAACAATAGAACATATAGCCTTTTACGATCAATTTGTTGATATTATTGGCATTGAGCACGAGGATGTTTACACGATACTATTAGTACGGACTTTTGAAGGATAGGTAAGAACTTGGTTCAGAGGACTTCCAGTAGGTTCTATACGATCATATAATGATCTGGAAACTTCCTTCCTAAGGAAATGGGGTGAGAAAAAAGATCATCTTTATTACTTAATTGAATTCAGAGCCTTGAGAAAGAAAACTTATGAATCAGTCCTAGAATTTATCCAAATATTTAATAAGCTTTATCACAAAATCCCAACCGAATTTAAGCCTTCTCAACTAGCTACATAAGTCACTTTTGCAGGGGCTTTTGATTTTTATTTCTCTCTACTTTTGAGAGAAAGAAGATCCACTACTTTAGTGGGGATGCAAGATGATGCTATAGAGATTGAATCCCATATGATGGCATCCGGGAACTTGAAAACTAAATTTGAGATGGGAACAAGACAACCTAGGCTTTTTAAAGAACATGCAGGGCCCTCTGGATCTGGAAAGTCCATAGAGGAAAACATGGATGAGATGGCCAAAATTATTAAATATTTATTGAACAAAATTTCCAGGATGGAAATAGAGAAAGCCAAACCCAATCCATACGTTAGGAATCAATTTAGGAGAAACCCTAATCCTCATATACTATAAAGGAAAATAAAAAATGATGATCAAAAGATTCAAGCTCTGTTTAAAACTGAGAATTTCATACATAGAGATGAGTTGCAAGATTATGAGGAATTAGAGGAAGGTCTAAACAACCTCAACGATGATGATCTTGAGCCTCTCCTAAACAAACAGGATTATGAGAAATCCTTATATCTGGAATCTCTATTTAATAATGATGAAAACATCAACAATATGGGGGAATCTACATACAAAGGTCTCGTTGACTCAATAATGGTCGAGCTTCAACATAAATATGATTTGAGGCCAAGATAAAAAGGTTCTACAAATGTTCCACTGAAAAATATTTTATCATGAAACAAAGCAAATGAGGCAACAATTACGAAACCATCAACTAAGATGCAAGTTTCCCGAACAAAGCAAGTTGAAACGAAAGCAGTACAAACTAAGAAGCCAAAAAATATAGAGGCTGAATTTCAAACCAGGGAAATTTAAAGGCCAATTGGGACTTTCAATTTAGAGAATGAACTTAATAAAATTAAAATTCCAATGCCTCTGGTTCAACTTTCTAGGAACCCGATCTATAAAAAATAAATCGATAAAGCAATAAATTTTTCTGATGCTGAATGTCAAGCTGATGTTATCAATTTGCAGGATGAAAAACCTACAATCATGTTTGGGCCACACATTGAAAACAGTAAAGATTTGGTTGCTTTGTTCTATATTACATTGACTATGCACGGTCATTTACTTCACAATTGCATGTTAGACTCAGGAGCCTCGCATAATTTAATGCCTTATATTATCATGGAAAAATTAGGCCTTAAAATTACCATACCTTATCAAGATTTGTACTCGTTTGATTCTAGAAAGGTTAAGTGTCTCAATGTGATTAAAGATTTAGTGGTAAATATTTATCATGTTCCTGTAAAAAGTATTCTTATGGATTTGTTTTTTGTTGATGTTCCTTCCAAGTATGGTATTCTTCTATTCAGATCTTGGGGTGCTAAGCTAGGAGGATCGATTCAAATAGACATGACCTATGCTACAATTCCAATTTTTGGTGGACAATTTACTCGACTGTACAGAGAAACTAGATTGGTGTATATCGTAAGTGACCCTCAAAACCCCAATAACTACCTAATCTATGTTTCCGATCAAGATTTAGAAAATTTCATATTATCCATAGATGACGATTTTGAATAATGTATAGAAGAAAAAAATCAGAAAATAGAAATTTGAAAGAAAAATATAAATGTTAGAGAAGGGATGTGGAAAATGTTCTTCGATGGTGCTTCATCCTGCAAAGGAGAAGGAGCTAGAGTTTTATTCCTGGCACCAGGAAATGAGTATGTTATTCTTTTCTCTTATAGATTATAGTGGGAGGTTGATTATACCAATAATGTCTGTCAATATGAAGCTTTAGTTTTAGGATTAGAAGCTGGAAGAAAGTTAAAAATCGAATATATGATAGTTTATGGTGATGCAGAGATCATTGTAAAATAAATACAACAACAATAACAAGCTAAGCATCCAAGATTGAGATCGTATAGAAATTGTGCCTGGGATATTATAGAGAATTTCTTCTCATCCTTTAATATTCACTCTATTCCCAGAGTGCAAAATCAACAAGTTGAATCTTTGGCCAAAGCTGTTGCGACTTTCATACCACCTACGATTTTGAAGCCGAAATATCATATTGAGATGAGACATAGGCCTTCGATTCCAAACAATGTTCAACACTAGCAAGTGTTTTAAGATGATGAACAAATCAAACAGTTCCTAGAAATGGTTGATGAGTTTTTTGAGACCCACATAGATCAAGAAAATTAGAATGATCTTGCTTGGATTATGCAGGAAGGAGAGAACCCAAAGAAGTTCCAAGATAAAATTGCAAATCACTGCATACTCTTACTTAAAAACAATCAAATTCCCAGAGGCCCGGTCCCTTTATAAAGGTTGTTTGACTAGGATGATATACCTTTAAAGTTTACCTTGCGACCTCAACCCGAATAAGTTGAATATTGTAACGTAGGGACTAATGAAAATCCCAAAATGGTCAAAATATCAAAATATCTTCCTGCACAAGTAAAGAGTGAATGCACTAAGTTACTTAGACAGTATAAAGATGTTTTTGCATGGCCTTATGATGATATAAAAACTTATGATATTTCTGTTATTGAACACAAGATTCCCTTAAAACATGGTATTAAACTTTTCAAGAAGAAGCTTAGATAGATAAACCTGATTCTTCTGTCGGTAATAGAAAAGGAGGTTAAAAAACTCCTTGATGCAAAAAATATCATTCCCCTCGGATACTTTGAATGGGTGGCCAATTTGGTCCCTATTAGAAAAAAGAACGACAAAATAAGACTCTGCGTTGATTTTAGGAACTTAAATCGGTCTTCTCTTAAAGATAACTACACACTCCCAAAGATGGACCATGTTTTAGAGAAGGTAGTAGGGGCTAACATAATTTCCATGATTGATGGTTTCTCAGGATATAATCAGATCGATGTTCATGACGATGATAGAGAAAAGACTGTGTTTACTAATTCATGGGGAACCTTTATGTATGATAAAATGCCTTTTGGTTTAATGAATGCAGGAGCAACTTTCTAGAGAGAAATGGATATCACGTTCGTCGGTGAGAGAGACAAGTTTTTTGTTATTTATCTAGACAATTTGATAGTTTTTTCCAATTCCGATGCAGAACATTTGATACACCTTAGACAAACTTTTGAAAAATGTAGAAAATTTGGTTTGTCTCTTAACCCTAAAAAATCACACTTTTTTATGCAAGAAGGTAAACTTTTAGGTCATATAGTTTGAAAAGATGGAATCAAGGTTGATCCTAAGCGAGTGGAGGCTATTGACCTGATTAATATTCCTAGAAATAGAAAAGAGATTCAATATTTTTTAGGTAAGACCAATTTTTTGAGGAGATTTATTCCTAATTTTGCTTAAATAATCAAATTGATTACAGACATGCTAAAAATGGACAACGAAGTAAAATGGACTGTAACGACCCTAATTAAATAAATGTTTAAAGATCATAAAGTAAAATTAATTAAGGAAAGCAATTATGGTTAACCAAGTAATAATTTAATTATAGATCACATTTAAAGACCTGAGAAATATAATTTAAAGGATCAATGAA
>ML786338.1:521865-540402 GCA_009831015.1 Picea engelmannii | reverse complement strand
ACCGTTAATCTGGATAAATCTAAATTACTGATGTTGCTGTAACGAAAATCAGTAGTATGCTTTGAAGTTAATGTTTTCAGTTATTCAATAAATTGTTTATGGAAATAAAAATACTGTTTAGAATTATTTGGTTGTTACATGGACTGTAGAAGCCAAAGTGTCTTTCGAGCGTGTTAAAAATTTTATAGGAGAGGCACCAATATTGGTATGTACAGACTATACAAAAGAATTCTTAACCTTCTATTTCGCTTCTGAACATACTATTGCAGCAGTGCTCCTTCAAAAGAACAAGAAAGGATTTGAACAACCAATAGCCTTTTTCAACAAAAGACTCAGAGATGCAAAGCTAAGATATGATATTCTTGAAAAAAAATCTTATGCAATGGTGAAGGCTCTCAAGGATTTCAAAACATATTTCTTGCACTCCAAAATAATTGCTTATGTACCAACAAATGCGATTAAATATATCTTGGTTCAGCTAGACAGTGATGGAAGAAGAGGTAGATGGTTGGCTAAAATTCAAGAGTTTTATCTAGAAGTGAAACCAACCAAGCTAGTGAAAGGTCAAGGTCTGGCAAGGTTGTTGGCGGAATCAAATTTCATAGCACTTGGAATAAATAACTTTGAATCACATGATTTTCTTCTAGATATAGAGGAAATAGACGATCAAGCACCTATAATTCAGATTGAAGATAAGTGTTCTTCCTCTACCTCATACTGTGATATTGTTACATACCTCTTTACTCTTCAATGCCCAAATGACATGACTCCTTCTAAAGAAATAACTTTAAAGCTACATGCAATAAATTATTGAATTATTGATGGAAAGATACACTGGAAAGACCCTCTGGGTTTCTTATTATGTTGCTTGAAAGAATCTAAAACATAAGGTGTCATTGATGAATTTCATGAAGGAATATGCGGAGGACATCATGCCCGGAGAGAAACAACTTACAATATTTTAAGGGAAAGATATTATTGGCCAAATTTATTCATGAATGTAAATGCAAGGGTCAGAGCTTGCAATTCATGCCAATTGTTCGCTGGTAAGAAAAATCTCGCTGCCTTACCTTTAATTCCAGTAAAAGATGAAGCTTCTTTCCAACAATGGGGCCTAGATTTCATTGGAGAAATTCATCTACAATCAAGTGCTCAACATAGATGGATTCTAACCACTGCCGATTAATTTACAAAATGGGTTGAAGCCATCCCAACTCGGAATGCCACAGATTTGGTAGTAATAAACTTTTTGGAAGAAAACATCCTAGCAATATTTGGTTGTCCTAGAAAAATAGTCACTGATAATGCTCAGGCTTTTAAATCTATGGAAATGATCAATTTCTGTCAGAAGTACAATATTATTTTAGGTCATTCTACAACTTCTTATCCTCGGGGAAATGGGTTGGTTGAATCATCTAACATGAGTTTGATGACTATAATCAATAATTTTTTGACAGAAAATTAAAAAAACTTGGCATATTCACTTAAAGTACGCCTTATGGGAAAACCGAATTGGCACCAAGAAATATATAGGTATGTCTCCTTTCCAATTATTTTATGGTACTGACATTATCCTTCCTATTAATCTTTCTCTTCCTGTGATGAAACTCTAGAAGGATGCAAACAAAGAGCCAAACGACGTTACGAGAAGAATGAATCAAATCATCGAAGTTCAACATAATAGAGTAGAAGTGGATGATAAGCTTCAAAAGTACCAGGATAATATGAAAGCCCTTTTTGATAAAAAAATCCAAAGATGGGGAGTTTCTTCCTAGCGATTTAGTTCTAAAATGGGAAGCTATAAAGGAAGATGTAGGGAAACATGGAAAATTCGACCACCTCTAGTTTGGACCATTCAAAATTGTAGCTGCTGAGGGAAAATTTTCATTCTCACTAGAAAATCTTGATGGGGAAATTCTTGACGCTCCTATCCACAGGAATTATTTAAAACATTTCATGTAGTAGTTACATTTTAGATCTCCATTGTATATATCAGATTGGATTGACATTGGCATCTTAATTTTCAATTATTATTTTCTTTTTGTAAATTAACCGAGTCATTGGATCATCTGTTGTAAATATTTTCAATAAATTTATGATTTCTTGATATCATTGAAACGAAAAGTAAAAACGTTTGCAACACATATCATCTCTATTCTATGGGATTTTCCTACTTTTTTCATTTTGTTCCTCTCGCATAATAGATCTTGTTGAACAAGAGATGAGGCTGAATAAAAATTCGACACTCGTTTTTCAAACATTTGATTTCTCTAAAAATAGGTGATAAACTAATAATCTACCTTACTGAAAGTTCAAAAGGAAAATAAGGTATGAGTTCCTACTCTTCTAGTTCAAATAAAATTTTAAGAAAATTCTTTTTGAAATGAAGGAAGTTTTTCTCATGATAATGCTATAACCCGACCTAAAAATTAGAGAGGTATAAAATTACAACTTAAAGTGTCATGCTAATAAATTCTAAATCCATCTCTGAAATAAAAATAAAATAAAAATAAATAAGCTCGAAGGAAGTCTAAACTAAAGACACAAACGCGTGTGGGATTAGCATATTTTGTTTCAGATCCTCTGAATCTTTGATTCGTTTACTTCTTTCCTATCCCCAAGTTCTTATCCACTTCATATTTTATTTATGCTTTCTTAGTCTTCATAGAAAGAAAGAAACTTACCCTGACTCGGAAAACTTAAAAACATATTTTCAAAACAAGATTAGGAGAAAATCTTTATGCTCCTTTGATTTTAATTGAAAAAGTATGTCTAGGATAATACTAATAATTTTAGCTCTTCTATCAAACTTGAAACTAAATAATTCTCTCAAGGTTGATCCCTGAAATATTAGGATTCCCATAAAAAAAATTCCTATAGGTGAAGGTGTATTGAAAAATGGAAGAAAGTTAGTTTTAGAGTATCCTTAAATTTGTTGACAGACCTTCTTTTCAAAAAATTTAAACAGATGCCATCCCGTGTATGTTACATACATATTGATTTCCCCCACTTCAAAATATTAAAATACAAGACAGAGGGTGAAAGGAAATTCATAATTTGATTTCCCCCATCTTGTCCAAAAGAGATTATGAAAGGAAATTCATATATTGATTTCCCTCATCTCAGCAAAGTGCAAAAGTGTTAATTGAAGTGGTGAAAGGAAATTCAATGGGAGAAGTAGATAACATCACCAGGGTACTAAACAGGGTCGCTGGCAGTGAAGAAATATCTATGATATATGTAAGGCTGTCACACATATCCATATATCATACTTTGTTATCTAGTTCTCTTTCCAGTGATATTTACATCCCGAACCAACTAAGGGTTCCCCAAATAAATTGTTATATATTCTTAACCTTGAAGCGAACAAAGTTGTTCGAAGACTGATATTTTAGTTAAAGTTATTTTGATTATCTTAAACAATTCTAAAATCTATTTTAGGAAAAGGAAATTTTAAATAGCCTAACTTGATATCAATCATTAAATATGTTTTGAAGGTTGTTTGAGATATGGTTAAGTTTGTTTTTCTATGTATGATTAATTCTTAAATAAGACTGGAACAACTTTTTCAAAAAGCAATAATGAATCCATTTACCCAATAAAGGCACTTGGTCTATTGTTCTTTCGCGCCTCACATGGAGCCACAATCCCCAGATGGAGCCTATGTTAGAACACGCATAATTTTTGGCTTTTGAGCTTTATATTTTTCACCTCTTAGAAATAAAATTTTACCCAAAAAAGCAAAAAACTTAGAAAGCGGCCTTTTAAAACTAAAATAAATCCATTCATTGTTATTTCTCAATAAGGCGCTTACGATATCTATCATTAATAAGTTACTCTGATTTGATCAAGCGGTCCTAATGATCTCCAAAGTTTTGAAGCCACCTGAATTTTAAAAGAAAATCTTTAACGGTCGCATCACAGCTTCGCGCTTCGGTTATTCCAGCAAACCTAAACAATGAAAACCCCAAAACTCTGAAGTCCCGAAGATATCCGCTCATGAATTTTCCTAAAGGACTTACGGACACGAGTCATAGGACACGTGTCCTTTGAAAAAAAAAACTGGGTTGACACGTGGCACTTACTTTCGACATTTACATCAAATGATTTGCACGTTTTTTAGTGACATGTGGCATCTCTCTTTTCTTTACACATCATCAGAATGACGTCATCCCTGCCACGTCACTCCGAGAGATTATTCTTTGGGATTTTTTGATTTCACAATCCTTGGATTATCAAAGCATCGAAGTGAAGTGATTACAAAAAGTAAAAACGGTTTTCAAGGAATTAATAAAATGGTTAATGACTTTAATTAGTTATGATTAAGTGTTAATTAATCACTTCGTAGTTTCGGATTTCAGAAAATATCCCTTCTGCTATATTCAAAACTTCCAAAGTCCGAACTTTCGAAATACTTAAAGTTAATACAACATTTTAAACATGATTAATTAAGACTTAAAAGTGATTACTCAAAGATTAACTCCTCCGTGAATTCAAACTTTAGGATATTTCCACCTTGTCACATCCAAAACTCTCGAACGTAAACCATCGAAGTATTAATGACATTTATGATTGATTGAGGTTAATGATTTCAAATAAGGATTGTGAATCACCAAGTAATGAATTCCATTAAGTTTAATAAATTCTTCGTCAGTAAAGCTATATGAAGATCGATATACTTTTTGAATAAAGCACTTTGAATTTCAAAGTCATTTTTACCATTTGCAATTAGCAGTTTTTATCTAGTGTAGAGATTATAGACTTCTCTTGTCACAGGTAAGATAATTTTGTTTCCTTGAGGATTATGGCTCCACAAAAAGTTGCAAAGAAGCTTGATGCATCAGGTGATGATTCAAATCCAAACGCAAATGTTCTATCAGACAAAACTCCACGAGTTGCGGACGCCATTAAAACTTGGACATAGGTTTTTGATGTCTTAGAGCATGAAATCATTAACTGTCCAGACGACTCTATCGAAGAACACGACGATTCCTTTACAGCTAAGCTTAGACATGTAGCATAGTTGAAAATGAATAAGATCGTTGCACGGATAAGAATCATACCCTATAAAAATATGATAAGTTGGGCTTTGGAACATGTCGACATCCAAACCAGGAGCACCATCAACCACCAACAGGTCGTCATTGGCTCTTTCCGACCAGAGCATCTACAAGTAATGTACAATATTTCTCCTACCCCTAAATACACTTACAATGCCGCATTTATTCTAGAGTTTGAGATAAAGGAATGCACCCAATACGCTAGAAATGGTCATGATGTAATCAAGACCTGGTGGGGACATTCGAAAAAATTCAAAGACGACGCTCATAGTAAGTACGCCATGACATATTTAGATACTCAAATGTTGTATGTAGCCATGATTCTCTGTCGCCTGTTTGGGAAGAAGAACCCTACACATTTCTCAGTTGAGTGGGTATCCATCATGAATGAGGTAGCCAAGGGTTATACCTTCAATTGGGTTAAAATGATATATGATAATTTGGCCAAGGAAATCACTGAGTATAAATCAACAAAATCAAAAGGGCATTCTACCCCTTTTTACATGTCGGCATATGTTATGGATTCCATTTGTTTCATGACCCCTTTTCCCCTGATGAATTGGATTTGGACCCTGGCCATTTCTGAGCCAATTCATTTCTACAACTCCAAATTATGGGAGGAAAACACCAAAGATTTGTTTTATGAAATCTGTCATAACATTGTAGTTCATGTTCATATATCTATTTATCATCACTCGCCACCCCAGATTTCAGAAAATATTATGGGGAACTTAGGCACACTTGCAGACTGGTTCATTGAGGAGAAATTCTCCTATATCAGAGTATTTGGTTGTTCTGTTTTTCCTCATTACCTTCCACATTTTTTACCCAATAGGTTGGTGTGCAGAGAAGTGGCATACTAGGCATTAGCGGGATGTATCAGCAAGGAGTTGAAAGCAACTCAGAAAAAGGTTTGGCCAACTTTCCCCATTCAAGTTGCCATGTTCACATTATTAGATTTCGGTCAATCTAAAGTGGAGGCCACAACCCTGGAGGATGTCAAATTAGTTGACATTGAATTCAAGAAGCATGATCTACATAGGATAGTGGAAAATCATTTGGCTTAGTTTAACATGAAGCGATACATCCATGAGAATTCTCCTTATAAAGAAATGTTCAGGGGAGTTCGATCTTATGAGAAAGTCCAAAGTAGATTCCATACCCTGCCTCCTGACCAACAAGATGGTTACCTCAGCTTTCAAAAACATAGATGAAATATTTTACCAAAGATATTGCAAGGAGAGTCAAAACCCACGTCTCCTTCACAGGAAGTTAGACCTATAGGATCTGAGCCAAGTTGCTCCGCTAGGCACAAAGTTGAGGAAATTCCAAAAAGACCAGAAGTGTTATTTCATGAAATAAGAGTGTCACTATCAGGACTGAACAATCCATAAGTGTTATCTCGGTTCGAAGCTTTCATGAATCCGGGACAAGTTGTTTCTCATTCAACGCCAACTACTCTTGTTGGCACCCTGAATACAATAGGACAATAACCTTCCACAAAAATTATGTCTTCTATTACATCATTAACCCCTTTACAGACCAGCTTCGAAAATCCTAGTTCCAAACTCACTTTTGTAGGTGATCTTACTCCTATCTTGCTCGAAGAAATGCCTACCTCAGATTTCTTTTTTAGCAAGAAACGAAAGGCTATCGTAAAAAGAGAATCTCACCAAAAGGATGGAGTTATCACTAAAAGGAAAAGATTGGTGTATGATGGGAAAGACCATGATGGTCCAGAGTTTGCAAAAGAAGTTGCAGGCTCATTAGGGGCTTTTTCCACTTCCAATCAATGTTCAATGGACAATTTAACCAAACAACTGTGACAAAAATTCCTCTTGGTAGAACAATTGCAAAATGAGATATACAGTACAAAACATATTATTAGAAGCGGGATCAACCAGGACATTGAACAAATCGTGGCTAGTCATCAACATCAAATTAAGTAGTTACAGGATAACCTTGAGCTGCTCTACCAAAGTTCAAATACCAGCAAAGGACTAATCACTCAGCGTGAAAATTTGATTGAGAAGCTGCAGGCTAGATTGACCCTAACAAAGAAGACAATGATAGACATTTCAACCTTCAACACACAAGCATCAGAAATCAATGAAAGGTTGGAAGTTGCCCAATAAGAACTCTATCAAAAAGTAGATGCTATTCATAAATGCTATCATGTAGTAGACCTTTCTCTAAAAGATATTTATGTCAAGGAAAAAGAGGCATGCGAAGCCTAGTCTAAGTTTCAAGCCACCATGGTCTCCACTCGATCCTCCCCTGGTAGATGGGGATCGATGACTAGTACCCTCCCACGGAATGGGAGTCTTGTCAAGAAGTACACATCCTCTGTAGTAGAGAATGTCAGTTGCTCCCCCCTCATAATGAAGCATTGCAGATCAATGCTCTGCATCCTAATAATGTACTAAAGCAGGAACTCTTGCAATCGTATCAAGGGGTAGTCAAAGAACTTGAGCAACCCACAAGCTACCAAGTGTCTTCGTACACCAAATTGCTCCCTCATAGCCTCTCATAACCGGTCTGAGTCGCGCTCTCGCCAGTGGACTGACATAGTGCTATGTGCTCTGCTGATCACCTGCATCCAAACAGAAACATTTTGTCAGCCACATATTCCATAAAAAATCATAAAAATATAAAAAAATCACAACCCCTTAGCCTGCCCACAGTGTGCGGCTTATCCCCAGACAGTTGTGCACATGTGCAGACCTATTTTTTGTACAATTGTGCACTAATGCGCAGTTTTCTAAGAAAAAGTCGCACATGAGTGCACAACTGTCAATCAGGCAAGCGCGCATCTCATGAGTGTCGATCTTCCCAACCCTCAAGCCCACATGCGTATTTGTGTCAAGCACAGTGGCACATCATGTGCGAGAAATGGGTTTAAACCCGCACACATATGCATGGGTATTCCCCCTTTCCCCACGCACTTGTGGGAACTTACCCTTAAAACCCCCTATATGGCCCTCCGTACAACCCCTATCTACAAAATATAAAATTCACAAGGTGTAGGATGATCAGAACACTAACTTGTCTCTTGCCACTCCTGGATCGGTAGCCTCACACTCCCGCAATCTTGAAATCTCCTCACAACTATCTCATCATCTCAGCAATAGTGATAAGTACAAATGAGGTGGCATTGTGGGCCCACCATCCATATATAGCCCCTTTTTCCCAACTTCCAGACTTTGTTATAAGATCCCAGATCCTCTGTTTTCTGATCCGTTCTCATCCATGGGATCCTGATCCCACCATCTACACACTACACTATGTTATTTATTATTCTCCACTTCTTGGTGTTTTGGTTTCTATACTATTTCCTCCCAGTTTAAATGGACATTTTCCACACTATCCTCTTGATTTAAGAGAGGCACTCGACTAATTGGAAGATTAGTATTCACCCATGAAAAATGTAATAAAGGAAAGTCTCGATTCCCATGGATTTTGTAGGATTCTTATCCGCTTGAACTGAGGATGAGAGAATGTAAATAAAATCACACCATGATTAGCTAGAACAATGCATATAGGTATTTAGGGATATGATATGGGATGTTATCAAAACATGTGCAACCAACATCATTAGGAGTGTCAAATTTTCCCAAGACTTGAGAAAGGGAGCTAGTGTACCTCAATGTTTTGCTTAAATATATCCATAATGAGGTTGTCACAGTGATCAAATATTGTTTTTCATCCTCATTATTGGCTTTAATTTGGTCAACATGAAATGGGTGATACTTCAAACGTAATTTTGGTCTCTTGCCAAATTTGTGCTCCTCAGTGGTGGTCATATTAGCGTTGGAATCTATTTTTCCACTTTGTCCTTTATTGCAATTACATTGTGAGGATGCCCAATTCAATAGAGAGACACTACCATTATTTATTGATGAAACAATTTGAATGTTGTGATAAATATCAGAGATGTTATTGCTAGAGACAAAATCCATTGATGAATTGAATATATTATGCAAAGTTAGTAGGTTTTTCATAGTCTTCTAAGATGTATTGTAATCACCACTAGAATCCCATGCCTCTATTATGCCACTTACTGGATGGACATTTCATGGTTATAAAACTCTCAATGCTTCCATGGGTTCCTCTCTTTGCAACACATTAGCTAGAACTCCATCCTTTACTATTGTGGAAGCATCATCAAGTGGGGATGCATCCATTTTGGAAATGTTGTGACCAACACTGGGCCTACTCCACCATTTTTATGGAGGATGGATTACGAGGTTAGGGAAATCACACTACTTTGTGTGTTACTTTTACTACAAAATTTTAGTTTTGTTGTCAAGAAGATTTCGTAGGAGATATTAGTGGCTAGAAAAGATTGGATCTCACTTACAACAAAAAGGATTTTGTTCCATGTACTAAGATGATTATCTTGCTCTTCCTTAACATAATATGACTAAGAAATAGAGAAATAACTATTCATATTCAAAGTGCCATTAGGTCCATATTTCTCAAAGTTGGAGCTTGAACCTAACCAACCAAGTAAAGCCTATATATTTTCATTCTTCAACTCATGAATGGATTGATTTAAAAGATTTGCAGTTGGTATATTCGTACCTATGAAGGTGTAACTGGTGTTTGAAATGTGAGGTATAGTAGACCTCTAAGATGGTGAAGACATAAAAATAGGACTACATGTAGTGGTTGGAGCCATATTTTTGGATGAAAGCAGTCGATCACTATTGGATATTGAGAAGTATTGTGTCATGCATGGGGTTTGGAAAATTGCACCCATTGGAGAACATCCATTGCATGAGGAAATGTCATAAATCCTTATGTGGGGAGGAATATAAATCAGAATAATTGTAAAAATTGCATCATTGTTGTCCTCTATTAGGGATTCGGCCACAAGGTTCAATGCATTTACACCAAAATATTGTCCAATACTTGTCTCAAAATAATAACCATGAGAGTCCATAGTTTCGTGAACTTTTGAGTTGTTTGCAAGAGGAGGTTGAGAGGTTGTGTTCTAAGAAGTGATTACAATGGTTGTTGGTGATGATTATGGTAGTATCAGGGAAGCAATCATCAGATACATAGGTGTGAATGCACTTACCTCATATTGTAGAAAGGGTTGCACAAGTGCCATATCATATATGGCATATTGGATGAGGTGCAACATTATGATGTAGAGATCATAATATTTAGGGAAAATTCTGGATTGAAGCTAATATTCAAGAAGAAATAACATGGAAAATCCTGCATATTTTTCAAGACAAAGAGTCATGATGGTCATATAACTTCAAAACAAAGATGTTTAGGTATTTGGAGGACTAAATGCATGAGTTTTTGATATATGTCAAAGTTCCTTTAGTGAATCTTCTTGGTGGTTATAGTGGTCAAAATGCTAGGAAAGGGAGTGCAACCATTGTAAAGACCATACGAGAATGTGTTCCTATTATTTTGGCTATGGATCTTGAATAAAGAGGAGGTTGGGTTCTTTGTTTTCCTTGGCTATAGAAGCCAAGAATGCAAGAGAAAAAAAAAATTGTTGTAGAAAGAGGGAGCAGATCCCTAGCAATTGCCAAATGAAGCAAGGGAGTGAATCCCTATAATGGGTATGGAAACTTGGAAAATAAGAGAATGGATCTCTTGTTGAGGTTGTGGAAGATATGAGAAAACCATTATGATATCATTTGATATAGAATCGGATAGAAAATTAATAGAACATAACGTGTATTCTAACATTCAAGCATATGTTTTACACAGAGTAGCCCACTTTTTATAGGTTTACTAGATACAAAATGAGGTAAAGATTTATTTTGACTATGTCTTCCTCTTTTATTTATTATATTTTACTATTATTATTTTCCATTAACTATATTATTCTATTTATTATCCTCCACTTCTTGATGTCTCGATTTCCATACATAATAAATCATGGTGAATGCAATATTGGCAAACCTATTTGTGTGGCTAAACTAATTTGAATAGATTGGAGCATTGAAATTCCCTAGTTCATAGGAGTGAAACCACATTCACAAATGCTTGGCGACCATGCATGACCAACCAACCTGGGGCCTCATCTCCTCCCACCAAACAATTCTTAAAAAAAACATAACACTATGTTTGAAGAAGTAGAAGCAACAACAACATACAACTAGGAGAAGTTAAAATTATGGCCAACTTCAAAAATTATTTAAGCAACCTCTTTATCAAATTTTAAATCAATTCCAATTTTATTCTTCATGTGTTTTCTATCCCCTTCAACTAGTAATGTTTTGTATGTAAAGATTATTATTTCCATGGATCTCAATCAATAAATCACTTCGGAATTAGTCAAAATTCCAATAAGCATTTACAGGTCTCGAGTTAAAACAATATAGTTTCTCTTGAGTTCTCCAAGCCTAAGAGGATCTGTTAGATCTTGTATGATTTTCTAATCCCACATGCATTATTTAGAAGGTCTCTTCATAGTATATAGATGTGAGATTATTTTATTCCATAGCATCTGTTGGGTGCAATTAGAAGAGTTGTCGAGTATGGAAACATTGGTATCTTTGGCATAGTTGTTGATAGGTGAATGTGTGAAGCTAGAAAATAAGACACCAAATTTGTCAGATGAGGTGTTCCATCTGAATTCCTTTCCCTGCACAGTTATTTGTTCATCCTTGAAAATGATCATTATCACTTGTTCAACAAAGAATGATCCCAATTCACGAATCAAGGAACGATCACTAATAACCCAGAATTTCAAATTTTATTTGCCTGTTAAAAATAATTTTGATGACATTTGCATGTTTTTCATGTCCTTGAAAAACAAGGACTCTAATCTTCAATTTTGATTATAAACAAATTGCATGCACCGGAAATTGAAGGAGATAAAAGCTCCTCATGATCACACTGCAACACCAAACTTCTACAAACAAGATAGAGAAATATAAACTAAATCGGTATGCATAATTGCTTGCAATGTACAAGGATGAAGGTAGATTTATACAATGAAATAGGCCCAGTGCTAGCTGTCACAACTGGGAAGATAAGAGCTTGTATGTGAGCTTACAACTCACTCTGCATTGGAACTATAAACAATGCATTGGAACTCCAATTCCCCCCATAAGTGAAACATAGGGAGAAAAAAAAAGGAAACAAAGATGGGTCCCGACAACAAGGCCTTATGAGGTACCCATGTACAAACTCTCATAAACAAAGCAAAGGAGAAAAACCCCTAGGGAAAAAAAACTCTCCAAAAGAGAGAAAAATGTCAGTGTTGAAAGTGGCGTTGAAGAGGATCCCACACAAATGCATTGAAAAACAAGAGCATGAGGCCTACAGAGGATGAAAGCTCCAATCAGGAAGCACTACCAAACTATGAAGAAGAGAGCCATGTAACCTCAAAGAACATGGATGAATTATGAAGTTGAAGAGGATTGGTTGTAGATGCATGAGAATGGAAAACACTAACCATCACATAAGTGTTTCAGAAAATAGGTGTTGGTGAAGAACTAGAACAAGGGATTTGAACAAAAGCAAACACCATCAACCATCAAAATATCAATGAGGCCTATGGATGTTGCAAACTCCTAACACGAAGTATGGTCAAAACTCTAAAGAAGGCCAATTAACCCCAAGCTAAAAATGTCATTAAATATCCGTGTAGAAATCCAAATTTCATACTTCTCAAACAAAGAGTCTGATCCTCTGAAATGAGTCTTGACTCAGAAGGATTGATGAAGTACTCATCTACAACCAAGAAAACATCATACGCTGAATGTCCCTATAGAAACCAATCCATATCATCAGAGTGCATGGATCACTAGCCATTGCAACCATTGAGTCAATGTAGGAATTAGTGTTGTGTACAAGGAACACCGTGAAGACGCTTGATCTCAATCGAGCATAGTGGGTAAAAAATCACCCGAGGAAGCATTGCATACCATCCCCCACAATGTTGAACTGAGAGGAAAAGGTGATGGAAATGGATATCACAATCGATGATTATTGTATGGAGTACAAGCTAAAGGAAAAAAAGATGCAAAACAACCTAAGCAAGAAACACTCCAAAGTGGAAAGCTCCAAGAGACTGCGAAACAAGGCAGTACATCGAGACAAATGCCTAGTTACACTCCTAAAACTATTTGCACAAGTGGAAAGCTCCAAGAATCTGTGAAACAAGGAAGTACATGGAGACAAATGTCTGGTTACACTCCCAAAACTATCTGCACAAGTGGCACATAATCCACTACTCAAAGGTGCAGAACAAGAGGCACCATAAATAGTCATCATGGATAACAATCCTCAATATGAATCCCATGTATCATGGATGAAACAAATATGTAGGATGTCCTTAAACAACTCCTCAAATGTTTCCATGATCAACCATCAAGCCAACCAAAAACAATCCTTGGAGTTGATACCTTGCCAAGATGTTGTTGTATACGCCTCTTCATCAAAGAGTGGAAAGAAGGAGAACTAAAAAAAGGTTGTGGATACCTGACAGGATAACAATGTTGCCTTTGATCATGATGTTGAGGATGCCAATATGTGGAGGATGTAGACCCTGCAGCTAATGTTGAATACTTTGTTGCTATGAAAATATGTTGAATAGTTTGTTGCTACAAAAATATCTAATGTTGATGTTGAAGAGTCTGATACTGAAAACTCTAATGTTGAAGTTGGTGCCGAAGATGGATTTGAAAGATCCAAAGCTATATCAATAAGAGGTGTAGGTGGTGGCTCATGCAACTCAATAGTAGAAAAGCCATATGAAGTGATGGACTCTTGTGTTGGAACAAAGTGAATCTGGATGGTAGAAATATCGTCACAACTTGCTAATGACAATGAAGTCCCACCAAAACCAATTTCATCTTTTGGTGGTCTCATCACAGACTGAATGGGATGTACAATCTTGTGTCCATTCTTACCAAGGCCGCCACCAATCTAGCCCATATTATGCATCAATTTTAACCTAATACCAGAATTTTGCAACTCAAAAGTTGGTGAAGGAGGTGCTCGAATGATTGGCATTGCAAAAGCACCATTATAATCAAGACACAATTGCAAATATTTCTGTAGACATGCAATAATATCTTCTTCTTCTTTTAATTCAACCAAAAAATGCTTATTGAGAAGAGTGAAATTCTCCTCCATCTCATTAAAGTTGGTGGTCCAAGTCTCAACTTGAGCTTGAAGCTTTTCCATTAGACCTCTAATGAAATTATCCTCCATCTCATTAAAGCTGGTGGTCCAAGTATCAACTTGAGCTTGAAGCTTCTGTGAAGGTGGGATATAACTCTATCTTTATCCTCCATTACAACGATTCTTCCCTCCAATGAATGATACCAAGATTTGGATATGTAATCTCAAAGAAAATTGGAACCCTAGGCTCTAAACAAAGAGCTCTTTAAATTTGTTTACAACAGCTGTTCAAATTCTGCCAAAAAGACACCTGGAAATGAGGCATGTGAAACTATGATCTTACCGATGAAAGCAGCCCCACGCTAGATCCAGTACTACCTCCACAGCGTGGAAGACAAGGAAAGGCCGTGGATCTGGATCTATCTAGTATGAACATGCAGTGATCTAATTATGATATGCACCCAAAGAAGGCTGCAAGCAACAGATCCAATCCAATCTAGCTGTGCAACGGGTAAGAAGATGGCATCATTTCCCTCTTGTTGTCAGAGGCAGTGCACTATAATCCATCAAAACTCGGTGGATGGATTGAAAGTCTGCTGTCGTAATCTCGATCTGGCCAGATCAGATCGCTGCAAATTGTGATGGCCTTAACTACAAAAAATGTCCCACCTCCAGCTGCAAAACCTCCTCACCTTTCAGCTCTCCAGCTGCAAAAACGTATCACCTCTCGGCATGCACAAATCTTATAAGCTTATAAGTCGTTGCCGCCCTCCAAGGACCAGTTTTCCATGTTCCTTGAAAACACTAACGCTAATGACGCCCCCCCACATTGTTTCGCGTGCCCGTATTAGAGAACTTATGAGGATCCGCAGCAACAAACCCTCAGATTTCAGGTAAGAACTGCTTGAACTGTCACTTGATCAAGTGGAGCGACCGAGAAGAGGAGAGCAGCTGGTAATTGAGTGGCGACGACACTGGTAAGAGAAACACTGTCTCACTGAAGGGGGCAGAAGCAGAAAAATAACACAGACAAACAGTAAAGAACAAGCAGATAAGTGTATTGCTCGATGATCAACGCGATTACATTTGCCTCGTATTTATAGAGGCTTTAGAAGACTCTGGAAGGAGAATCTGGAGAGTTCTTGGAGGGAAATATCTCGAAGCTTCATTGGATGTCGGTGGAGCTCTCTCGAAGTTTGGTAGTTGTTGGTAGGTTGAAATTAATACCTCCAACACTCCCCCTAATTTCTACTACCAATTACATCTTACATCAATATTTATAATGCTCAATGCTTCTGTCAAATACTCAAATTGGTCTTGTGCTCATAGCCTTTGCAAGTTGCTCCTTTGATCTGCAATGTCTTCTCCTTAATGAATACATGTCTTGGTTAGGTCTTTATCTGAGTCATGTCATCATCTTCAATTTCTATTTTCATATGGTTGGGCTTTCTTCAGTTTGCTACTTTATTTGACTAGCTTCCCCTCATCATAAATCACCTTGGGATTTTACCGGTTACCCCTAACCATTACAATGCTTCTTCTTTTGTACCTGCATAAAATTGATTAATGCTCGAACTTTGCATCTTCCTTTTGCACCTGCAAACAACTGATCATTGATGTCCATATAAAAAGAGATCCATCTACCGAGATACATGGGTACCATCCATTGTACTCGCCAGTTCTCTAGGTATCATTTTCACATACATGGTTCATCAATACATTAGACTCCTTTAGCCATAACTTGGTCCCAACTCACACTCTGAGATTACTTAATCTCACAGTCCTCCCCTTAATCGAAGATCTAACTTCTCCAATCACCATCAAACTTAGATATAAGTACACCTTACCACCCTCGTACCTATCTAGTGGTTAATTCCACAACTTGATGCCACATCCATTCTTTATGCCTTAGAGGGATACACACTACATGATCATACTAATCCATGTAGGCTTGTCTCAACAGGGCTTACTAAACACCTAGGGAATATAGCTTGCCTTGCCTATGGCTAAGCTTTACAACTTTGGACCATAAACCTCTTGGGGAATATAGCTTGCCTATGCCTATGGCTAAGCTTTACAACTTTGGACCATAAACTTCTTCGGGAATATAGCTTGCCTATGCCTATGGCTAAGCTTTACAACTCAAAAAAAACTCTAGGGTGTCGGGTACTACCGATCATGCACCCCTTACATCATATATGCATCATTTCATTTTAGGTACAAAAATTCCACATTCTTTACTAAATGCCCAACAAATTACAAGCCCAATACATATGAACCCATTTGCATCTCACCATATAACTTCATTTGGAGTCATCTTTGTACTTTACCTCTTCCAACGAGAGTCCTTCTTTCTTGTCTTTCACCTTCCATTTTTTGTCTTCTATCACCCTTTGTCTTGTGCATCATGCGTCTGTCTTTTACAATGCTTCTTGCATCTTGTTTTTCCTTTCAATATAATTTATGGATATGTTTCTTGTTGGAGTTGATCAAGATCCAACAAGACAACCTATGACAATGGATTGGCAAACTTAATTAACGCACCACTTGCCATGTTGTTACATCACTTAACATTTGATTTGGACTCAACTTTTGACTAGCTTAAGAGACTCTCACTTTAACTTTAGCACTCTTCTTAAGATTAATGAATTTAACTTTATCTATCACTCATTTTGACTCTTCTTGAGATGACTTTACATTTCAAGACTTCTTTTCAAAAATCTTTTATCACAAAGCTTTTAGACTCATTCAAAGACTCACTCACTTGACCTTGACCTGACTCAATTTTTTTTCTAAGCCTCAACCCCACTTGACCATTCCAAGCACTTTTCTATACACTAAATGACCCTTTTACAAATCAAAAGGAGAAATTTTTACCTACACTAATATGACCATCTTTATAAATGTGACCAAAACCTTTGTGAAATGTGACCAAAACCTTTGTGTGCCCTTTTAGTCAACACTTACAAAAAAATTTAGACTAAGGGTCTACTACAATCATTACCTTGATTATCTTGGACATTGACACAATCAAACCATTCTCTTACATGTGTTTACATGCACCTCTTCAAGATTTTCCACCTGTCTCTCCAGTTCACTAACTAGTGCATAAGCCTTGGTTGTCTCTGCCTCCAAACATCATATGCATATGAATCATGCCTAATACGGCAATGCTCCAATTCTCTATCTAGTCGACCACTATATGTATCTTCAGCAGGTGGAAATGAGTATCTTCGAGGCCTTGCTCCACCACGTAGCAAGCTCCCACGCTTTGGCGCATAACTATCCTTGTACATGACAGGTCTAGTCCCAGCAGCCCGGCTAGTGAAGTCTCCACCTCGTCTTGTAGGAGCAGCAGGTCTACTATAAAACACATTCTTTTGCCTTGAATGATCCCTGTAAGAACCCCTCCTTGGGTCACCTGCAAGATGATAAATTGTGAAGCAAAGAGAAATTGTAGAGAGAAAAAGAATAGAACAGTATATTGAAATGTATGAAGAAGTAATGAACAAGTTGAAGTACAATGCAATGGGAGATGGTTGAGCTAAATAGGCTCAAGCAAGACAAAAATAGAAAGTACAACTGTGCAGTACAGCTGGTAGTGTACAGTCAGACTGTTGAGGGTACAATATATTTAACACTCCCTCTTAGACTCAATAGTTACAATCATCAGCACTGACTATGCCTAAGTGTTGTCTCTGAAAATCAAAAACTGACTTTCCTAGTGGCTTTGTGAAGATATCAGCAAGCTGATCTCGAGAACCACAAAATTGTAGTGCAATGTCACCATTATTGACTAGCTCGCGTATGAAATGAAATCGAGTGTCAATGTGTTTACTTTTCTTGTGAAACACATGGTTCTTTGATAATGCAATTGCTGATGTATTGTCACAGAAAATAGGAGTTGGATCCTTTTCTGTTTGTGACATGTCTTTCAATAATCTTCTCAGCCATACAGCTTGACAAGAAGCTGAGGTAGTAGCTACATACTCTGCCTCTGCAGAAGATATTGATACAATTGGTTGCTTCTTCGATGCCCATGAAATCAAGTTCGTGCCCAGTTGAAAAACATATCCTAATGTTCTTTTCTAGTCATCTAGGCTGCCTGCAAAGTCACTATCTTTGTAACCAGAGAGTTGATTACTATCAGATTTAGTGTACCATAAACCGAAATTGAGAGTTCCTGCAACATATCTCAAAATTCGTTTTGCCATTCTCCAATGAAAATATTTTGGTGATTCCATGAATCTGGAAACAAGGCTAGCTGCATACATGATGTCAGGCCTAGTTGTTGTAAGATACAACAAACTGCCTACTAAACTTTTGTATAAAGTAGAATCCACTGTGGGACCTTCATCATTCTTGCTTAATT
>ML786338.1:497595-520828 GCA_009831015.1 Picea engelmannii | reverse complement strand
CTTCTTCCTTAATTCGGAAGGTATGTGTGCATATGCTATGCATCCAAATGTCCTTAGATGAGCTACATTGAGCTTTGTCCCACTCCATGCTTCTTGGGGAACTTTCATCTGTAGACTGGTGGTTGGTGATCTGTTCAAAAGATCAACTGAGCATGCTACTGCTTCAGCCCAAAAAGTATTTGATAAGTGTTTTTCTTTAAGAAGTGTTCTTGCCATATTCATGATAGTCTGATTTTTTCTTTCAGCCACTCCATTCTGTTGTGGAGTATACCTTGTTGTTGCTTGCATGATGATGCCTTGAGATTTGCAGAAATTTGCAAATTCTATGGAGTTGTATTCTCCTCCTCCATCTGACCTGAGTACTTTGAGAAATTTGCCACTCTGTTTTTCAGCTTCTGCTTTGAATTCTTTGAATTTTGTAAATGTTTCAGACTTGTGTCTGAGAAAATAGATCCATATTTTCCAGCTGAAATCATCAATAAATGTTAGAAAGTAAAAACTACCACCTATTGACTCTGTTTGCATTGCTCCACATAGGTCAGTGTGAACTAGTTCAAGATGTTGTTTGGATTGATTGGAAGATTGTGGAAAACTGGTTCTCTTGTGTTTTCCAAGTATGCAAGACTCACATGGGGGAATTTGCTCTTTAAAAATACGTAGACCTTTGACCATGGAGTTTTTTTTAAGAAGACTTAGACTCTGAAATGGTAGATGTCCAAATCTTGTATGCCAAACCATTGTTTCATTCAAGGTTGATGCACTCTGTGCATAAGGTTGACTCAGATTTGCAGATCTGAGCGTAAGGGGAAACATCCTATTTGGAGTCATATAGATTTCAGAAATCAATTTTCTGTTGGGTTTTCTATCATAGATTTTGCAAGATGCTCCCTCAAAGAGTACCTTGTATCCTTTTTCAATAAGCTGTCTTACACTTAACAAGTTATGTTTCAAGTATGGAACATGATAGACATTAGATATGTCTTTCTTTACATTTTGTTTAGTAAGAATAGGAACAGTTCCTTTTCCTTGAACTTTGACTAAATAATCATTTCCAAGTGTAATATTAGATGATATTGATGAATCAATGCATGAAAGTAATTCTTTGTTACTTGTCATGTGATTGTTGCATCCACTGTCCAGCAACCAGAGTTATTTAGGTTGTTGTTCAGTTTTGTGGCATGAGAGAAACATACCTTCTGAGTTTTCTCCCGTGTGATTTGACACATGTGCTCTGCCTGAGAGATGATCTGCCTGCTTCTTCCTGCATTCAGATTCATAGTGCCCATACTTTTTGCAATAATAGCATTGTATGCTTGATTTGTCATTTGATCTTCTCCCTCTGCCTCTTTGAGGCTGGAAATTCTGATGTTGATTTTGTTGTTGATTTCTTTGACCTTGGAAATTCTGATTTGGATATTGTTGTCTATTGCCACCAGTGGAATGAGAGTTATTTTTATTGCTCCCTCTTCCTTGGTAACCTCTGCTTCTTCCTCTGCCTCTCCCTCTGTTGAAGGAGAATTGATTTTTGAATGCATTTGAGATTGACTCATCTGTGAGATGCAGTCTGGTCTCATGTGTCACCAGAGAACCAATTAACTCATCTGTAGAAAATCTTGACAGATCCTTGGATTCAAGGATGGTTGTTACAACCATTTCAAATTTCTTGGGTAAACTTCTGAGGATTTTCTCAACAATTCATTGATAAGTGATGGTTTCACCAATCAGTCTGATATGGTTCACGATTCTCAAAACTCTGGTCATGAACTGATCTACAGTTTCAGACTCTGTCATCCTTAGAGTCTCAAATTGCGTCCACAAGGTCTGTAGTTTAACTATTTTGACCCTGTCATTTCCTTGGTAGAAAGATTTGAGGATGTCCCAGGCCTGTTTGGAGGTACCAACGCCTGTGATTTTCGAGAAAATCAAATCATCCACAGAATTCTGTATACAGAATTTCGCTTTGTTTTCTTTGGTCCTCAGAGTTGCCTGAGCAATTCTCTGCGCATTTGTCATGGCAGTGAGGGCGGCTGGATCTAGTTCCACATATCCAAGATCCACTGGTTCCCAGCACTCTTGTTCTTGCAAGAATGACCTCATTCGAAGAGACCAAAATTCATAATTCTTACCAAGAAGAATCGGACCCTAAGTTGGGCCTAGATTGCTAGACGATGCCATGATTTTTGAATTGTTTTTTAAAAATTGCAGAAGTACAGAGGAAAATTTTATATTTACCTCCGATCGGTGAAATTTCGATTTGTTGATGGCCGATGGGAGCTTATCAGGCTTGAATTGGCCCTTGGTCTCCTTGCAATGTGACCAGACGTCTCTCTTTTAAAACGCTATGGGATTTTCTCATTATTTGACTTTCAAATCGCCGAAAGGCGAAAATTAGCCTTTGGACTTTTCAACGGTCCAGATCTTCCTGAGATCTGATGGTCCAGATCTTATCGGGATATCGCGAATCGGGATTTCGCAAGTTCTAATGTCGAGGTTTTTTGACTCCTCGATTCCCCGATCTCTGATTTTTCGATGGCATTGTCCTGTCGGGATTTTTCCCGATTGCTTCAATCTGCGACACACGTCCTCAACAGATAGACAATCGTGCTCTCTCCTTGCGATTTTGGGATTTGATATGTCCCAAACGTCTCGTCTCCAGGATCCGTGAAATGCCAATGCGCCGATTGACTCGTTTGACGAGATGATGTCAGCTGGGCCCCGCAAATGGAGGGTTCCTCCTGTCAGGATTTCGGACTTCGGAGTTTCGAAGTGCACGAGATCCTTGTCCTCAAGATTCGCGATTTGCCGAATCCCGATATGTCGATGACCCTTTCCTTGTCGGAACTTTTCCCAAGTCCCCGAATTTATGCCACGCGTCCAGGAGAGAGGGACGGTCCTAATTCCTCCTCGGGATATCGCGACTTGTGATGCTCCATTGACACAATGTGTCTGTCAACTTGAAACTCCAAATGTCGATACATTGATGGTGCCCTCGATGTCTGCCACGTGTCCGGTCAAAATGGATGGTTGAGATCTGATTGCGATTTCGCGAGTTGTGATGAAAAATTTCTTTGACAACTTGAAACCCAGAATGCCAATGTGACGATGCGTTGATCTGTTGCCACCTGTCTTCTGAGATGGACGGCTCACAGGTCCTCTCGGGATTTCGCGATATCGCGTATCAGAGTTTTTGGAGAGCAGTTTCCTTTGCTCGTCCAACTCCCGATTCCCGATTTTTCGATTGGATAGGATCTCACCATGTGTCTCTTGATGGACAGTCCAAATGACGTCGGGATTTCGCGACTTCAAAAGTCGAAATCACTCATGTGCACTACAGATGACTAAACCTCATGCACCTTCTCGTTGATCCAACGACTGTCGGGCCTCTGCGCAAGATCTGACGGCTGACACTGTTTAACCTTTTCCACACTCTCCTCGTCCCTTCTGGACTGGTTTCCAGCTCTGGATTCGTTCGTAGGACGAATCTTACAGCCTCAGTGGCTGTTCCTTGCACCTGAGACGCGTTCTTTACACGTGTGAAAGAAAGATTCGTGAATCTTTCAAAGATTTGAAAGAATTTCACGACTTCTTCGTTATCTGCTACAATCTTTGACAGATTTGAGTGATTTCCAAAAATCTTTAAACGATTTTTCCTTCTTCATGAAGCTTTAATGAATTTAAGAGAAATCTTCAAGTTATTTAAACATTCTTTTGTTCTAGAGCTCTTCTGCATCAATCTTTGACGATTCTTGAAAAATTGTGCAGGTTTCTTTAAAGTTTCTTCTTCTGCGTTCTCTTCATCCAGGATCTTTCGAGCGTTGTACACTCTGCTTCCTCCGCAAGCTTCTTACGACGGTCTCTTGAGAGTATTGCAGAAAACTCTCCAAGCCTTGTGAAAAGTCTGTGTTGCGTGCTCTCAAGATTCATGAAGCTCTGTACTGTGAGGATCATGTTTCTCTCCAAATTGTGTGAAGAGGCTTACTGTTGTAGCTCTAAGACCATGATAAATTGTGAAGTAAAGAGAAATTGTAGAGAGAAAAAGAATAGAACAGTATATTGAAATGTATGAAGAAGTAATGAACAAGTTGAAGTACAATGCAATGGGAGATGGTTGAGCTAAATAGGCTCAAGCAAGACAAAAATAGAAAGTACAATTGTCCAGTACAACTGGTAGTGTACAGTTAGATTGTTGAGGGTACAATATATTTAACACAAGATGTTGACCTCCTCTGTAATTGGTGAAGTCCTGAGACGAAGAATAGCACGCCGAAAATTGCATTCTGGCAAATTCGACTTCGGCTAAATTTACTACCGTCCCAAATCTGTGTGAGAAGCAGCCTTTCTTTCTCTCATTCATATTTTCCATGGAATTTTGAGAGAGCTCTCTACCCTCATGACTCACCTTGCTCTTACGTCTTTCCTGGAAGCTGTGGCTTCCTTTAATCTCCAACTATGCACAACACTCATGCTCATGTTGCTAACTCAGTGTCCAACTCTTACTGAGAACGAAAATGGGGGCGGCTCCTTCAACTATTCCGACAAGCACAACCTCCACTTACTCCACGGCCTCTTATCTGGCTCCGTAGGCTCCCAGCTACTACTCTCGATCTGGGCTCTCAACCTCACAAAATTACGAGAGACCTCTTGTCCCTCCTCATGCTGGCTGGGAGACTCTCCTCTCAGGATCCTAGGTCCTCCCGTGAGGGAGTGAGACCCAGATCCAAGCTCTGATACCAAATGAAGGGGGAAGAAGTAGAAAAATAACACAGACAAACAGTAAAGAACAACCAGATAAGTGTATTGCTCGATGATCAATGCGATTATATTTGCCTCGTATTTATAGAGGCTTTAGAAGACTCTAGAGAATCTGGAGAGTTCTTGGAGGGAAATATCTTGAAGCTTCGGTGGATGTCGGTGGAGCTCTCTTGAAGTTTGGTGGTTGTTGGTAGGTATAAATTAATACCTCCAACACTCACAACAAACCGTCTTGAGGTCGCTGTAAAAAAAATCTCAGATCTGAGTGATGGAGAAGATACTTCCATGTAGATTCTTGTCCTCAAAAAACCGCGCATGTAGAATAACTACTTCACGTCCACAATTTTTTTTTCGAGATGGAGACTCTCGGACTGAGTAAAACGAGCTCCAACAATCAGATCGCTCAACACAACACCAAACACTTCGACTGGAATCGAACTGTCAACCTACCAATTGCAATGTTGAATTGTACTAGGTTGACATAGATAGCTCTTAGTAAACACTACATTTTTACAAAAAAGAGAGAGTGATCTAAACTAAATCTGTATGCATAACTATTTTCAATGTACAAGGATCTTCTAAACACTACATTTTTACAAACAAGAGAGAGTGATCTAAACTAAATCTATATGCATAATTGTTTGCAATGTACAAGGATTAAGGTAATTTATACAATGAAATAGGCCCAGTGCTAGCTGTCATAGCTGGCAGATAAGAGCTCAAACTTGAGTTTCCAACTCACTTTGCATTGGTTATAAACAAAGCATTGGAACTCCAACAGAAATATGTTCCTGGTTTTGGAGGATTGGAAATTTATTAGAATTTGAGGCAACAGTTTGAAGAGAGAAAAGGAAACCAATAAAGTGTTATGTGGAATTGATGTACCAATTGATCAAAGAAGGGGCTAAGGCATTTAGTTACTGAGGGGTCACCACATTATAATTAAGTTGGTATAGTGTTAGATGTTGTTGTGTAAGGCTTATTAAAACTATTATTAAAAAACTTTGTTAGATAATGTAACTTTAGAACTCTTAAATCATAAATGTTATTTTAAACTAGGCTATTATTCTAAATTTGGATTAGCTATTAAAATTGAAAAAAGTAAAAGTTGTTTGAATTGCATAAAGTACAAACAAATCATCAATCTTCACATTAAAAACTATGTAGTTGTATTCTGACAAATTTTCTTATCAACTTTCCGTAGTCTTCCCGTAAACAAGTTATGTAAGGCTCCTCTACCTGCATTCTTGAAAAACGGTCATTATTACTTGTTCACTCTTGTAAAATGATGATAATTAAAGATTTGGTCCCACAATATTTTATTTATCGTTATTATCTGTTAAAGTTCCTTGTTTTGAGAGTCCCATGGGATAGCACAATTGGTTAGACGTGCGCACACTCTTCCAGTTTGGGGAGAGGTCACGAGTTCGAACCTGTGTCCCCTGGGGTTGTGAAGCTTTATCACTCCCATATCAGCCACAATGTGGGGAAGTATCTGGAGTGGGTTTCCAGTACGGAATTCCAACGTGGAAAAAAAAAGTTCCTTGTTTCGAGATGTAATCAATATTAAGTTGATCTAGCAAAAGTGCATCAATTTGATCCACGCAACATGATCTAAAACTAATCGATTCTTTTTAAGCCTCTCTTTATACTTTTAGTATAAAAGTTTTCTTTTGTTGTCAAGAGGATTTCCGAGGAGCTATTATTGGCCAGAAAAGATTGGATCTCACTTAAACCAAAAAGGACTTTCTTCCATGAACTAGGATGATTGTGCTACTTTTTCTTAATATAAGATGATTAAGAAATAAAGTAAGAACTATTTGTATTCAAAGTGCCATTAAGTTCATGTTTCTCAAAGTTGGAGCTTGAACCTAACCAACCAAGTAAAGTTTGTATCGTTTGTTCTTCAAATCATGAATGGATCGAATTAAAAGATTTTCAATTGACCTATGCCTACTTGTAAAGGTGTAACTGATGTTTGAAACATTAGGTATAATAGATCTTCGAGCTGGTGAATGGATAGATTTAAAAGATTTTCAGCTGGCCCCTGTAAATATGTAACTGATGTTTGAAACGTTATGTATAACAGACTTTTGAGCTGGTGAAGACACAAAAATAGTACTATATGTAGTGGTTGGAGCCATATTTTTGGATGAATACAATCAAACACTATTGGATAGTGACAAGTCTTGTGTCATACATGGAATAATTGTGAGAATTGCATCATTGTTGTCCTTTATTAGGGATTCGGTGACAGGCATCATGATGCATTTACCCCAAAATATTGTCCAATATCTATCTCAAGCGAACAACGATGAGATTCCATAGTTCCGTGAACTTCCGAGCTATGTGCAAGAGGAGGCTGAGAGGTTGAGTTTAGAGAAGTGATTACAGTGGCTGCTAGTAATGATTTTGGTAGTAGCAGGGAAGCAGTCATCAAAAACATAGGTCTAAATGCACTTGCCTCATATTGCCAAAAGGGATGCACGGGTGCTATATCATGTATGGTAGAGTGAATGAGGTGCCACAATGTGATGTAGAGATCATAATATTTAGGGAAAAGTTTGGATTGAAGATAATATTCAAGAAGCAATCATGTGGCAAATCCTACATATTTTTCAATACAAAAAATCATGATGGTCATAGACGACTAAGTCCATTAGTTTTTTCTATATGTCAAAGTGCCTCTAGTGAATCTGTTAGGCGGTTATAGTGGCCATAATGCTAGGAAAGGGAGTACCACCATTGTAAATACCATAACAATGCTTGTTCCTATTATCTTGTCTACATATGTTGAATAAAGAGGAGGTTGGGTCCTTTGTTTTCCTTCGCTGCAAAATACAAGAATGAAAGTGAAAATAAAAAAATATTGTTGTAGATGGAGGGAGCGAATCCCTAACAATTGCTAAATGAGGCATGGGAGAAAATCCCTATAATGGCTTACCAAAACTTGGTGAAGAAGAGAATGGATCCCTTGTGAGCTAGGAGGAATCACATAGAAAATTAATATAACATAACATGTATTCTAATATTCAAGGATATGTTTTACATAGAGTAGCCTTTTTTTATAGGTTTGTTAGATACAAAATGAGGGTTTGCTAGATGCAAAATGAGGTAACTATTCATTTTGACTATGTCTTCCTCTTTTACTTAATTAGATTTTACCATTATTAATATCCACTAACTACTCTATGTTATTTATTATCCCTTGATGTCTTGATTTCCATACCATAATAAATCATAAAAGAATCTATACTAATAAATAAAGGGAGGATAGTGATTGGGAGAGAGGAATCCTTCTTGGGTGTCAACATGAGCTGGGAAATGCAAACCTAGTTGTGTGGCTAAACTCATTTGAATAGACTGGAGCACTGAAATTCCATAGTTTGAAGTAATGCAACCACATTTACAAATGGTTAACAACCATGCATGACCAACCCAACATGGGGCCTCCTCTCCTCATGCCAAACAGTGGTCGAAAGAAACATGACACCATATTTAAAGAAGTAGAAGTAACAACACCATCGTACTATGGGAAGTTAAAATTATGGCCAACTTCAAAAATTATTTAAGCAACCTATTCATCAATTTTTAAATCAACTCCAATTTCAGTCCCCGTATGTTTTCTATCCTCTTCAACTAGTAAAATTCTTTCTTTAAAGATGATTATTACCATGGACTCAATCAATAAATCACTTCGGAATTGGTGGAAATTAAAAAAAACATTTACAGGTCTCAAGTTAAAGCTATAAATTCTCTCTGGAGTTCTCCAAGACTTAAGATGCTTCGTTAGATCTGTATGAATTTTCAATCCCACATGTACTATTTAGAAGATCTCATCACAGTATATAGATATGAGATCATTCTGCTTTACAGCATGTGCTGGGTGTGATTAGAAGAGCTGCCAAGTATGGAAATGTTGACATCTTTGGTCTTACTTGTGGATAGATGGATGCGTGAAGCTGAAAAATGAGGCACCCATTTTGTCGGATGGGGTGGTCCATCCGAATTACTTTCCCTGCACTGGTTTTTATTCAATGAATTACCCCATCCGAATTCCAAAGCATAGGTTTTTATTCCATGAATTACCCCATCCGAATTCCAATGATCATTATTACTTGTTCAATCTCCATTTGATTTCCTTTCCCTGCACTATATTGTTTCAACTTGTTCAATCTCCATCCGAATTCCTTTCCCTGCACAGTATTTTTTCAACTTCTTCAATCTCTAATTTTTCAACTTGTTCAATTTCCATCTGAATTCCTTTCCCTACATAGTATTTTCTTTTTGCTGAAAAATGAGGCACCCATTTTGTTGAATGGGGTGGTCCATCTAAATTCCTTTCCCATTATTATTTGTTAAATTTCCATTTCAATTCCTTTTCTATTATTATTTGTTAAATTTCCATTTCAATTCCTTTCCTGGCACAATATATATATATATATATATATATATATATATATATATATATATATATATATATATATATATATATATATATATATATTCTAATTTCCATGAATTAATGGCTCTGAGGAGGGGTGAAGTGTTACAAAGTTACCTACAAGATTTGAACCAGTAACCAAATGGAGACTAAACTCCACATTGACCAACTCCCTTACTACTTGGAACAAGTTACCAAATAAAATTAACCTCCACACTGCCCTACTACATAAGACTCTTTTCCATGCACAATTACTCGTTCATCCTTGAAAAATGATCATTATTACTTGTTCAATCTTCATCCTAATTCCTTTTCTCACACAACTTTTTGTTAATTCTTTACAGATGATCATTATTACTTTGTTCAATCGAAAAACTATTCATTTTTTCATTTCATCCTAATTTATTTTCTTCAAAGTTATTTGTTCATCCTTGAAAAATGATCATTATTACTTGTTCAATCCATGAACGATCCCAATTCCCCGGTTACTTTTTGAGTCTTGGAAAATAAATGATGATGAATTGATCACAGATTTTTATGATCATTAATAATTGTTCATTCTATGAAAATGACGATGAACTAAAGAATTGATTCCAAATTATTTGTGGACTATTTCCATCGTCGTATGCTCTTCAACGTCACCAGGAACCACATAACTCCTGATGGTAAACAGAGACCAACAAAATGCCGAATTCTTACAGAGAAAGAGAGGAAAGAACCCAATAACAGTTTATATCAAAGATATTAAACAATACAGAGTTTATATTAATGCCTTTATCAAAACAGAGTTGTCGATGCTCTTTGATTTATACATTCATCATTCTCATCCCAAAAATAGAGTATCCAACCAAAACCTTTTCAAAACAGATTTTTTTCCTCCAAGAGACTGGAGAAGCTTCTTGAATAAGCTAACAAAAGGAAAAGTCTAGATACATAGAAGAAGAATGTAGGAGGAGGGAAGAAGAATTAAATGCGGTAGTTGAGGAATGATAACAGGGGAGATTAACAAGATCTAGATGGAGATCCACGTCACCAACACTCCCCCTTAATCTTCACTGCCATGTATGTCTGCAACACCAATTTCTTCTTGGAGATACTCAAAAACATTCTTTGCAAGCGGCTTTGTGAAAATGTTTGCTAGTTGTTCTTTGGAACTGCAAAACTCAAGATGTATGTCACCATTGTTCACCAATTCTCGAATGAAATGATATCGTGTATCAATATGCTTACTCCGTTTATGAAAGACATGATTTTTAGATAAAGAGATTGCAGAATTATTATCACAATATTTTTTTGTCAATTTGTGGATGCCTCAAATCTGAAAGTACTCTCCTCATCCATACTACTTGGCAAGTTGTTGATGTCGCTGCAACATATTCTGCTTCGGCTGATGAGAGTGTCACAATTGGTTGTTTCTTTGATGCCCAAGATATAGCTCCTGGTCCTAGATGAAAGATATACCCCGAAGTGTTTTTTCTATCATCCATGCTACCTCCCCAGTCACTATCCATGTATCCAATCAGTTTGTAATTATCTGAAGATGTATACAAAATTCCAAATCTCTTTGTTCCATCTATATACCTTAAAACTATTTTTCCATATTTCCAATGTGATTCCTTTGGTTTGTCCATGAATCTAGAAATGAGACTAACCCCATACATGATATCCAGTCTTGTGGCGGTTAGATACATAAGGTTGTTTTTATCGGACAAATCGGTAAGTGTGGACACAAACTAATCTCCCTAACTTCAACAATAAATTAGATCAAAACATAGCAAAATACAAGCTTCTCCTTAGATTTCATTGTAATGTAAACTAGTTCAAAGAGGGACAAATGACATACCATTTAAACATCATTCGATCCTCGCTAGTATCGTCCTGGCTCCATCTTTGGATTTGTAGGATGTTGAACCTGTTAAGAAGCACAAACCAACAAAGAGAGAGAACAACGATATATATATTCCAATGAAACCTATGCATACGATCAAGGAATTATACAATAAAAATGGAGACACTTTTATAGGGAAGAAATGTATCACTGCATTATGTTGATGAAAGTGGAGAATACAACCTATGCCTTGATGTTGCAAAGTCCCTTCCAATGGCCCTTTTCTTCAACACACACACCTTTTCTCCAATGTTTTTGATGAAGAGAATTCACAACCTGACTTGGAAAGCTAAAGCAAAGCTATCACAAGTACAACCTTCAGCAGAATTATTCATGCATAAGCCAACCTATCCTTTCACATGAGATATCTCTCTTTATATAGGGTGAAAGAGGGATGGAACCATAGAAGCGAGTAACATACAAACCAAATTAAAGCCAACTCACCCTCGAAGTTTTTGTTCTAGAACCATCAAGAAGTTCCTCTTTTTCCTTCATAAAGAAAATCGTCACACCCTTAGAACTGAGCAAATTGCGATGACGTCATAGGCCACTGTGGTGCAATCTGCAACGATCCTAGATCATCACACCCTTAACATTGAGTAAGGTGTGATGATCCATTTTTATAAGGTTTTTACAAGGGAAATGATAATATTCATTTCTCAGGGAAAGTGTGTCTTCATTTTTCTTCAAGGATTCAAGCCATTAATCCTTCTAAAGCCAAAGGATAGGTTTACATCATTAACGCTCATAGGGGTGAAGAAAATAATGTGTAACAGTAATCCCCCCAAAGTATGAAGTTAGAACAAAGTGATAGTTGAAATACTTTGTCGAGTGTGTGTTGGGAACATGTTGGTCGAAAACCTGCCAACAAACAAGGAAATACAGTACAATAATATATCATCATTGAGGTAGGAATTCCCATACTAAGAATACAAATGACTCAAAGCATAAATGTCAACATGCAAATATCCATGTCAATTAAGATAGGTCATGGCCACCAAACATACATTGTGGATCCATGCCAATATGACTCAAATATGAACATAGCCACCAAAACTACACTGTGGATATATGTGTTAAAGACTCAAATTTGAACATAGCCATGAGACATAGACTGTGGATCTATGCAACAGTACAATCTAAATATACTCCAATGCAATCTGAATCTATCAGAAAAGATCCAGGGTCTTCATCTCCACCACTCTATATTACGAATCTAACCATGTGAATGGATGTGTTGAAGTAGAACATGGTAGAAACCACTTGATTACCGATCATTAGTGAATACCGTTAAAAAGTGCAATGGAAATCACCATTAATGTCAATGACTCCTAAGGTACTCTAGTACAATCCAACGAATGTGAATTAATCAGCTGAAGTCGAACACTCGGTGAAATCTCCCGATCAGGGGTCAATAATGAAAACCCATTGTCGAAGGCAAGGAAACCTGTCATTGAGGCATGCAAGTTCCAAGGTACTAATAAGTTTCCAAGTCTAATTCCTGTATAATGAGTCGAAGTCGACAGAAAAAGACTCGTCACAGGAGGGCCTTAATGTATCCCCCATCAATGACATGAAACAGGTAAAAATATTTGAGGTAGATCAGAGTAACAAGTGATTCGGGACTGACTCATGGATGGTCGATGTAATAGAAGGATTAAAGAATACAGAAATGGCTGACACAATAGAAGGATTTTTGGGTTGAACTTCTCTTTGAAAATATTGACGACACGACAACAGTCTAGGAAACATTGACTCAACAATAGGGATCAAATACCAATTTGTAATCTTATAAAGGAGTATGATCAAGAAACAAGAAAAATTTTCAACCTAGACACAAAGCGAGTGAAAGGGTGTCATGTTCAAAAGTGACTCTTCCATAGAATACAGGTTTAGATACATTTCTTTCCCAATCTCCCCCCACCATTTATGGTGAGTACCTCTATTTTTACGCAAGCTTGAGGAGGATAACATATGCTTGAACTGTAAGCTCATCCTTCAAACTATTCCCTCATAGTATATTGATCCAGGTGGATATCAGTGGCCACCCACCTTTTCCGACTGGCTCAAAACAGTTTTCTGGTAATTTTGGCAATTTACTATTTTTAGCAGGTTTTAACTTCCGGGGCCATTTTGAGAGCCTAAATGAAGTTTTTTTGAGATTGAGGTTCTCAGTGATAGCTAAAGGCATGATTGATCCCCAAAAATTAATCTCCTCGATGATACCTTTCCAATGAGCTATCATATGCCTAAAACGAAGATCGTATGCAAAAGTTACGACCCCGTGAAGTTGATGTACTAACTTACCCAAACGGGGCCCACATGACTTTTGGCGCTTCATCTCCTAGGGTTAGGTTTTTGGATGTCTAGGGTTTTTGGCATTCCTGTTTATTGTAAAAAATCCTTCAGAGCCTCATTGTAATCATCTTCTTGTGAATGTGAGTAGCTGTCACATCTCTTCTCAGAGATAAGCTGCCACCATTCTAGTGAGTCTTTCACTCTGTATTTTTACAGTCTCTATACATTTCTTTAATTAATAGAAATCGTGTATTACTGTATCTCTGTGTTTATGGTTGAATATCTGATATATTTATGTTATTTTATTGGATATACACGATATCTCTGTACATTTCTTTATTATATCTTCGCTCTCATTTCGTGCCGAAAATAATCTGGATCATATATTTAACGAACCCTAGGAAGGAATGGTTTGGTCCCATATGGGTCTTTCGATGTTTGTTTTATGAGTCCAAAGAAAGTAAACTCAGTGGTTTTTCATATTTAGAGAGTCTGAAAAACACTTAAAGAAAAATCCAAAATGTCATTTTTCGTAAAATAGTCTGATGAGACCGAAAAAAAGATAATCTACCACTCATCAGACGTTTTCTTCAAATAATTTTACGAGCATGAAAAGAACAAGATTGTTCAACAATATTTTCATGTTTAGAGACTCTGAAAAGAGATTAAGGGAAACTCTAGGGGGTTCCATTTTCGTATAACCTTTACGAGTCCGAAAAAGTGATAAAAGTTTACTGGGTTACATTCTTAGGTATTTACGAGCATTAGAAATAACAAAGACTAAGCTCGGGATTGTTTTCATTTTTACGCAAACTTAAAACAAAACAAAACTATACTTGGGATAGATTTTATTTTTACACAAGCCTAAAACTAGCCAAAACTATGCTTGGACTAGGTTTCATTTCTATACAAGCTTGAACCAGAGGAAACTATACTTGAGACTTCCCAATGCATACTCTAGGGATGGTTGGTACTTATCCCCCATCTTAAGAAGCAAGCGAATTAATTTCAGCATGGAGTCTAGAGTCTATAAGCACTTCCCCCCAAGCTTCGTTTCGTCCAACAACACAGGCGGATGAAAGGAATCTTCAAATACTATACATAACAAAGTATTTGACTCAACCGAAGGGGGGGGGGGGAATCTAGTTCATTTTTTAAACGAGCTTGACACAGGAAAAGAACTATGCTCATAACCTTTGTTTCATTTTTTAACGAGGTTTCCACAAAGACATAAAAACTCTCCTCATAGCTGGTTACATTTTTTAACGAGCTTGAAATCAGAAAACAATGCTCAAAACTCTCTTCTTGATCATGGATTCCAAGAAGACAATGCTCCGGAAGGAAACCATGTCAAGGGACAAAAATCGGTCATGACTTCCAAGAGATCTTCACTCGATGGAAGAAACACACTCTGGAAGGAACACATGTCGAGGGCCTTAATAGGGGTAAGGAGGTCAGGCTCCAATATCCCTACCGAAGAGATCACCATGTCAACTACCGGATCCAAGTCATAAGAGATTAAGCTTACAGTGAGAGGCTCATCTGCATCGGCAACAAAAGGCATGGGAGACAACGCCACATAATTAACCTGTGATGGGGGAGATACCATCTCCATATAAGAACCATTCAGGGAGGTCGTTGGGCTGATAATCAAATCAGAGCCAACAAAGGAGAGTTGATCAATAGTCACTATTCTTCCATCGTGAGGGAAAGATATCACACGAAAAAGAGTGGACACAATAGCTTTCATGGCATAGACATAATCTTGCCCAAGTATTAAATCGAAATCCAAGGGGTCTTGGACTACCATGACGTCAATAAAGACAGTTTTCCCTCCCAAAGTTACAGAAAACTGAGGAAGGGTCCCTAAAGGTTGATCGGTTCTTCTGTTAAAAGATAACAGATTCTACATAACCGACACAAGCTGAGGATAACCCAAAGTTTTTCAATCAATAGAGGAAAAAATACTAATGGACGCACCTTCATCTAGCAATGTCTGAGGAACGTCCCGACCACAAACTTGTATTGTAATCTTGAAAGGAAGGTGAGAGGGAAGATGAGGTCCAGTTAGTGCACCCCAATCAAAAAGGATGGCCTCATGACTTGGAGGGCGTTCCACAGGAGAAGGAGGAATGCCCCCCAACATGGTAGTGTCTGTATCAACAAGAAAAATATGAGCAGTATCAGGTTTACTCTCTAGTGAGAGAGTAGGATTGAGCAATGATGGGATCAAATCGATCACTTGAGTTGCATTCTCCAAAGGGAGAATGGGGTCGACAGACGGAAACAGATCGATCGCTTGGGTTTCACTCTCTAACAGGAGAGTGGGATTGACCAAGGATAGGATCGGATCGACCACTTTGTCAACTGGTTCAACTAAGGACATGACAAAATTGACTACCTGATCAACTAAACCAACCGATTAAGGGACCAAATTGATTATGCCATCAACGATGGGTGGGTTGAGAGTAAGGTTGTGGTAAGTAGATGGAAGTGGAGGCTGGGAAATAGTCATGTCTTTCAGTAATTTCGAGGCGTCATCCATATGAGGGAAAAGGTGAGTTTGATGACTCCCTCTGCATAACCTACATGAGAACTTGACTCTACTTTTCTTCTTCTCAACAGTATCATGACTAGTTGACAGGAGGGCATCATCATGTTGTTCAGAGTCCGACAACATGAGCTGGTGAGGGTGTGTAGATCACCATGCTTTTATAACCTTGAATAGACTAGCGAAATACTTAAGAAGATGGCTACCCTTACAAAGACTGCAAGGGCACTTGGGCTTACAGGTTGTTTGGGTGGTCTTGGCATCATCAACACTCCCAACATGATTATCAGTAATTGGTTGTTTTCCAACATGTCTAGCAGTGGTTGGAGGTTTAGACCCTTGCTTATATTTCTTCTTCTTAATCTTAACTTTTGTCTTCTTCTTATCCACCGGGTTACTAGCTCCAGAGCTTTCACTCAGCGAAGAAGATGAAACGGAAGAAGACCTTGCAAGTGAAGAAGGCGAAGAAGATCTTACTGGTGAAGAAGGTGAAGGATCAACACGAGGTTGATGTTCTTGGGGGGGATTTTTTATGTTGGAGGGATTCCTTTTTATTATTCTATTATTTTCGTTGTCTTTTTCATTAGTAGAAGGTGCGGATTTCTATTTATTTGGGATAGTTTCAAATGGTATTTTTTTTCTTTTCTTTTCTTTTCTATTTATGGGTTTCTTAAGAACATTTGCATAGTTGATTTTGTCATTTTCTTGTTCTATAGAGGGATCATATCCTAGTCATGTCTTATCATTTGATGATCTTTGACAGCTAAGAATGTTATTCAAGATTTTTGAGTTGTCTTCAAATTTAGAATTAATATCTTCTTTTTCTAGTTTCCCTTTTAGTTGAACTATTTCATCCTCCAATATCTTACATATTTTTTGTTTTTCACTAAGTTCTTTATTCATTATTTCTTCTTTTCTTTTGGTTTCTTGGAGTTGAGTTTTTAACTTAATAATCAATTGTTCTGACTCACTGATGGTTTTGGAAACTTCCTTCTCTCTTAATTTAGTAGCTTCTTCAATCTCTAGAAGCTCTTCCCTTAGTAACCTTTGGTTTTTTTTAGCTCTTCAAGTACACGAAGGAATTCTTCTTCGAAGTTCACTTCTTCTCATCTTCTAAATGATTATCATCTTGAGTTTTTATTCCCATAAATAAAATCTCTAGTTCCTCTTCTTCATTTTATTCCAATGAGATACTATCTTCTTGGGTAAAGAACGTTTTCTTTTTTTTGTAGAACTTATTTTTATTATTAGTTTTTCTTTTCTTCTTATTTTTGAAGGTTCTTATGATAGGGACATTTATTGGCAAAGTGTCCAATTTTTCCATAGTTGAAAGATATTAGAGGAATATTTCCTTTGTATTTCTCAGTCCCTTTCTTTAGTTTTTTTATGAAGTTAGTAGTTTCCTCATCAGATATATCTGATAACTCATCATCGGTCTTTTTATACTGCCTCAACTTTGTTTTATATTCTTTAAAGGTTGTTTCTTTTTTTTATGGTTTTTCGTTCCCTGTTCTCATCTCATATGTTGTAAAAATTCCATGAAGTTGATCAACTGTGAGTTTGTCAAGTTCTTGCTTATCTTCAATTGTAGAAATCTTGGCATCATATCTCATAGGTAATGACCTTAGTATCTTTTTCACAATAGGTTTATCTGTAATTTCTTCTCCTGTTGCTATGATTGAATTAACTACCTCATATATCCTATGAAAGTATTCAACAATGTTCTCTTCTTCTTTCATCTTCAAATTTCCAAACTGAGTTCTATAAGTTTGTAGTTTGGCTTCCCTGAATTTGCTATCTCCTTCATATACAACCTTCAATTTGTCCCAGATTTCTTTAACTGAATTACAATGCATAACCTTCCCACATATAGAATTTTTCAACCCTCCTAGAATTGCATTAACTGCTCTTGAGTTGTCATTGCAGATCTTCTTTCCTGCAACATCTGTGGGTGGAGTAGTTTTTGCAGTGTAACCATATATAATATATTTCTAGATATCAAAACCAAGATCCAATAGGAAGCTTTTCATTCTTATTTTCGAGAGAGCATAGCCACCTCCATTGAACAATGGTGTTTTTTTAGAAGACATTCCCACTTGCTGGTCCATTTCTTCAGGATCTACCTTCCAGTTGTTAGATTGTACTGGAGGCACTCGCTTTGATACCAATTGTTGGAATACTGAGAGGGGGGGGGTGAATCAATATTACCCTTTTTCAACAATTAGAAATTACTTTTATATTTTATTGATTACCACAATAGATCAACAATGGACTTGTATGTAAAATCAATTATATAAATATAATTAACATAAATTACAAGGTTTTATAAAGAATAGTGAAGAACTCCAATCCTTTTTAGAGCACCAACTCTAGGAGATACAAATCCCCTTCTTCAGGGAACCAACCCTAGGAAGCTCCAACTCCCTTGTTTTTAGGGCACCAACCCTAGGAAGCACCAACTGCCTTGTATTTAGGTCACCAACATTAGGAAGAACCAACTCCCTTGTTTTTAGGGAACCAACCCTAGGAAGCACCAACTCCCTTATTTAGTAAAGGATATGAATCCTTCCTTGCTCCTCCCTTCCACCCTCACTGCATCAGTATCATATGTTCCTCTTTTGACTCTACTTCTATTTTGATCTTCTGATCTGGATTATAGAGACACCCTTTTTTTTTGTTCACTTTTGTTTCTTTCTTATATAGTCTTCCAACTAGTGTGAGATATGAAGCATTGTGTCTCTTTGTTTGAACCATTTCACCTCTTCATTTAAATTAACAATATTAAATTTTGTCTTTCCTTTATTATCATAAAGGATTTTCATTTTAATTAATCTTGATTTGTCCTCATAATTTGATCACAGGTATGGATCAACTCCTTATCTCAATCCCATGCTTATGTTGCATCCCCAGTTCTCCAACAAATCAAAATCAGGTTTTTACTCTGCTATCTACTACAGTAATGGTGTTCTTCTCGGGTTTCCTATAGGAAACATAGCGAAGCCCTAGGTGCTTTTATCATTCCTTTATGTCATTGCGGGATGGAACCAGGTTCTTAGGTACTTCGTCCTTCAAGACTTTCGACCCTTGCAATCATTCAATCCTCCTTGAGTAAATTTTGTTGAAGTAGATCAGACGGTCGGGACTTAATATGCAATTGAGCAGACAGTTCTCATTTACTTCGGGATTTCAGATTTTCGTAACTCCGGCTCCTGCAGTTTTCCAACTCCTACGGAGAAAATACCGCCGGAGTGCTTATCATCACTTCCCTGCTCTAATAACCCTTACAAGTCTAAGATCTAGGACTATGGACTTTAATAATTTAAGCGATGTTCCCAATGCCTCATAGCTTATGTGTTAGTAACTCATGACCGGGGGCTGGAACCTAGTCCTTCAGGCAATTTCTCCTTTACAAGCATCCAATCTTCCAAAGTTTGAACTTCTAGTTACCTCTCACAATGGTTGATCCAAGGGTTAGCATGATTCCTTGAACCAAATCAATGATCTTTCTTTAATCCTTACACTATCCTTCCATTGGATTAATCTAATGGATATGAATTAATAAAGCATTGAGATGGATGGCCAGGATTATTTTGGAGTTAAACTTGCGCAAGGGATAAATCTTCTTCCAACCTCTGAACCATAAACCTCCTGTCCATGCGTCATACACACATCATTTCAAAGCTTGGAAGGGTGGTTTTCCAAACCACTTTGGTTGACTTCTGAAATATCTTATACTCATTGATCTATATCTCGGATCGACGTCTATGAATGGCTCTTGTCCTCATCCTTTACCTGTGCTTTATCAACAATCGAGAATCACTTCATCCTTTGGTGCTTTAGGTAGTTGTTGGTGGTAGAAATTGGTTTTCCCCGAAGTACATACTCCCAGAGTGATGTAGCTTATTGACATCACTGTTGATATGGCACTGGCTGAATGCCTGCCACATGTCACTTAGATTTGTGGCTTACGTATACCTAAAATTCCAACTAGACCTTGACACTTGTCACCATATGAATGTGCCACGTGTCCTTATCGATGTGGTCTTATGGACTATGATGATGTGAACTCTCAATGTGTGTGCCATGTGTCTTAATTCGTGAAATTACATGTTCTAAACCCTTTTTCACCAAAGTGGTCAATGTCGAAGTTGAACACAATTGGACTCGCCTATCATGATCCAATGGTCATCATGCATTGTCAAGATATGATGGTCCGTATTCACTTCGGAAACTCAGGGCTTCGGCCTTCGGGTAATCTTACATGTTCTTGGATTCTTTTCTTCGGAGTGGTCAATACCGAAGTTGACCACCATTGGACCCACCTATCTTCATCCAACGGTCACCATGCTTTGCACAAATCTGATGGTTCTCGTTTACTTCAGGATATTTGGAGCTCCAGGGCTCCGGAGCTTTGCATCTTTGGGGAATCTAGGTTAATCCAAATTATATTTTTACTGGAGTGTTGAAATTACTAAGACAACTGAGAGGGGGGGGTGAAGCAGTTGTGACTGTGCTTAAACAATAATAAATCTATTAAACCATTCTTAAATTTTCTTCAAGTGACCATCAATATTATACAAAATATAGATGATATAAATAATGAGCATCAGTCACACATAAGATATACACAGAGACAGTTTTTCACGAGGAAGCCCATAAAGAGAGAAAACCTCTTCTTCTTCAAAATGATAGGCAATCTTTTAAGTTATGTACATCATCTATAATTGAGCACCAACTCAATGTGAGGCTACTACCTCTGTTTTACAAGCTCCAACTTGTTTGAGAGCACCAACTCTCTAGTTTCTCTAGCACCCACTAGAAGGAAGCACCAACTCCCTTAATGTTCCATCACCAACTTCCAGTTACATAGGCTCCAACATGTATAATAGAGAACACTTGTTCTCCCTTGCACCACCCTGCCACCCTGGTTTCTCTGGTTGCAACTAGATGGAAGCTACAACTCCCTGTGTTCAAGCTCCCACTTGAACCTCTGAGGACAACAGTCCTCCCTAGCACCTCCCAACCACCCTGGAATATTAAATGAATGATTAAACAACCAACTACACAGATAAATCGATTCTTACCACTTCTTCTTTGTTCTATAAATCTGGTCTTCTTCTAACTGTTCTGCAATTCTTCTCTTCCTTTGTCTATTCTACAATTATGCTCTGCTTCAACTTGTTCTTCCATTCTTCTATACTTCAAGTCTGTTCCTCATATGTTACTCTTCTTTGAGTTTTATCTCACACTGCGCATCCTGTGATTTTCCCTTTCTTACAGTTTAATTCATTTTTAATCTAGAATGACCAACCACGCACAGTCTGTATATTTTTATTTTATGCACCACACCCACAGCAGTTACACTTCGAATCTTCTTAGGCAAAAGAAAAACCTTCTAAGCAACTGAAACGCCAACCGATCAAGAATCATGACTTAGTTTAGCTAACAGATTTGTAACTGATCAATTAACTATGAGATGGAATAGTATCCCTCCGATCATATTCAAACTCACTTGAACCATTGGATTAAGAATAAAGAATCTTGTGCCTATTTCTCCATTTCGTAATTCGTCATTTCGGGATCCTTTTGGTGAAGCTTAGCACCTCTAGCTTCTTCCTCCATCTTTTATCGATTTTCCCAATAGCTGTGACCACATGCTTATGCATAAAGTGCTTTCGCGATTTTGCATTTTGTGAATCTGGAGATGAGGCATCTCGACTCTCCAAGTTGCGATCCCTGAAACCCCGAAATGGAGCTTATCTGAACTGACTCCTTCCCTTCTCGTGACCACAGGCGGTGACCATAGGCTGTGCCAAAAGGTGCTTCATATTTCATGAGTTTCCACACCATTCTTCGTTGACTCCAAGTTAGAGAAATTCCAATCGCTTTCCACTTGTCCTATGATTTGACGGTTTAGATTTGATCTTGATTCAATGGCTCAGATCATATCACGATTTTGGCATTCTTGTTGCAAAGTGTTTTGACACTCCAACTTTCGGTATTCGAAACCCTGAAATGGGGTTGGATCAACGGTCCACATCAAACCTTGATCTAATGGCTCAGATCATTTCGCTATTTCACATTTCACAATTTTGGCATTCCCGTGGTATTGTTTCTTGCCTCTCCAAGTTGTGATTCACGAAACTCCGAAATGGATTCTGATCGATGGTCCAGATCGCACCTTTATCTGACGGCTACGATTAAATCACGATTTCGCATATTACGATTTCGACATTCCTATGGTGAATGTTCTTTTACATCTCCAACTCCCGATACGCGAAACTCTGAAATGGAGTTGGATCGATGGTCCAAATCGCCACCTTGATCTGACAGCTGAGATGATTTCACGATTTCGCATATCGCGATTTCGAGAGGTGAGAGGTTGGAGAATTTCTAAACTTTGACTTTCCAGTCAGCGAAATGTTGATCTGTGCCCACGTGTCCTGCCTAAAGATGGACGGTCCTCCTTCTTATGAGATTTTGTGAGCCCGCTACTCCTTGCACTTTAAATAATTTGCAGGTTCTTCCTGATCCAATGATGGTCAAAACTTATGCTCAGATCTGATGCCTGAGATCTGTCCTCCTCTTCTGTGCGTTCTTCTTGTCTACAATCAGATTTGATGGTCCTCCTTCTTTCGAGAATTTAAATGGGATCCAACTATCAGAGAGGATTCTTCTCCTCCCGAGCTTACTTTGTTCCGCTTACTTTGATCTTGCCATCGATGATCTGCCAACAATCCTATGCACTATCTCTTCTGAGCTTATTCGAATCTTCTCTGCAGCGTCTTCTCATAATGCCCAGCGTCTTCACATACTTTCTTTAATCATTCCATCTTCATTGTTGTACTTTCCATCAATGACAAGCATTCAAGCATGTGCTGTCTATTAAATATTTGCCAACATTCTCCCCCTTTGGCATTGATGGAACCCACTGTAACTTTCCTGTAGCATCCTTGAAATCACATCCTGAAATTACCACACTTTCTCCCCCTTTGACATCAATGTCAAAGAAGAAACACGCTCCCCCTGAGCTGTTGCAGTACATACTCCCCATGTTAACTAGAAGCATCTTAGAAATACACCAGATATGCAATAAGTATTCCCCCTGACTAGGTGAACAATATAGACAAAGGAAATTATAACCCCCAACTTTTGACGAAGATATCCAAAAGGGGTTGCTGCTAATGGTTTTGTAAATATATCTACAATTTGTTCTGTAGAAGGTATATAATTCAGTTGAACAATTCTGTTTGTAACTTGTTCTCTGAGAAAATGGTACTTTATTGGAATATGCTTAGTC
>ML786338.1:425152-480109 GCA_009831015.1 Picea engelmannii | reverse complement strand
TGTCCTTTTTCATTCATTTTATTCTTGAACACCCATTTGGAACCTATTATATTTTTATCTTTAGGTCTAGGGACAAGCTCCCAAGTATTGTTCTTCTCAATCTGATCTAGTTCTTCATTCATAGCTCTAATCCAATCATCATGTTTGTTCGCTTCATCAAAATTTTTAGGTTCAGTCATAGATAAAAAGGAAACATGAGATTGTTACGAGTCTTTAATCAATTTCCTTCTTGTCTGAACTCCTTTATTTATATCTCCAATTATCTGATTTTCAGGATGATTCTTTTTAACAATTCTGAGAGGTGATTTTGCTTCTTTCTGTTGATTTGTGTCAGTTGGAGTATTCGTGTCTTCATCTTATTATGATTCTTCTCTTTCTGACCCTTGGACCTGTTCATCTTCATCTTCAACTATATCTTTTGTTCTTGGTTCAGCACTGCCTACATTCTTGACCGGGATTTCTTCATCAACTTTTATATCTATACAATCAACTAGTTTATGCAGTCTCTTATTGTAGCATCTGTACCTTTTACTATTTGTAGCATAACCCAAGAAGATACCTTCACCAACCCTGTCATCATATTTGTCAATATATTCATCATTGTTCTTGATATAACATTTGCTCCCGAAGACTTTAAAATGCTTGATTGAAGCAGGTCTTCCAAACCATAGTTCATAAGGAGTCTTATCACTGTGTGTCCTAAGATGAGATTTGTTAAGGATATGAACAGCTATATGAATTTCTTCCACCCAATATGTCTGAGGTATGTTCCTTTCATTCATCATTGATCTTGTCCTTTGCTGTAATGACCTATTCTGCCTCTCAATAACTCCATTTTGCTGTGGAGTCCTTGGAATTGTGTACTATCTTTTGATCCCATGTTTATCACAGAACTCTTTGAAGTTCCCTGAACTAAACTCTCCTCCTCTATTAGACCTTACTGCCTTTAATCTTTATCATGTTTGATTCTCAGTCAGAGCCTTAAACACTTTGAATTTTTCAAATGCTTCATATTTTTCTTTCAAAAAGGCAACCCAAGTTAGTCTAGAATAGTCATCAATAATCAACACAAAGTAATTTTATTTTCTTGTACCTTCTTTCCTTGATAGTCCACATAGATCCATATGTACTAACTAGAGAGTTTTTTCTATTGAAGGAAAGTTTTTAGATTTGAACTGAGTGCAAGTAAGCTTTCCTATCTGACAGGGTTTACAAACAGAGTCATATGGCTTTGATATCTTCGGAAGATCTTTTACTGCCCCATTGTTTCTGAGTTTGATTATGTGATCAAAATTTAGGTGACCAAGTCTCCTCTGCCACAGCCAACTTTCATCATATTTTCTTAAGTGACATTCTTCTTTTTCTTCTTTTAATATATAAACATTGTTTTCTGTTCTTATACCTTTTGCAACTAGTTGTCTTGAATCCACAAATTTTATTCTACATTCTTTAGAGGTAAAAACAACTTCACACCCTCGGTCATAGAATTGACTGACACTAAGCAGATTATGTTTCAAACCTTCTACAAACAGCACATCTTGAGCTTTCTTTTTGCCATTACTCAAACTTACAATTCCTTTACCTTTTATCTTTCCTGATGCATCAATTCCAAAAGTTACATTCCCTAATTTGCTATCACTTAGAGTTAGAAACTTTCTTTTGTCTCCAGTCATGTGTTTGGAGCATCCACTATCAATATACCAGGGATTCTTTTTTCTTTTGGCTGAGAGCACTAGTCCACACTTGTCATCTACTTTCTTCTTCCAAACTTTGACATTTTCAGTAGTGGGGATCAAATCTGACTTGTAATTCTTTAAGTGATAGTTTGTATCTTTATGTCCATAATTATGGCAGTTGTAACATTCTGGTTCACTGAATAATAGATCATAATGATTGTTATGCTCATAATTGTTGTTGTGTTTCACCTGTGTCCTTCTCCCAGTCATCACATGATTTATAGTATGTGATTGTTTGTTGCTTGGTTGTCTCAATCTTTGTTGTGGAAGATAGTTATTCATTGAATATATTGATTGTTCATATCTAAATCTTAAAGAACAGTTTATAGCTTTGTGACCAAAATTAGAGAAGAAAAAACAATAACCATAGAAAAAATCTTTATACCTTGAAAAAATATGTCTTCTTTGAGGAGGTCGATTTCTTTCATGCCGATAATCTTTCTGATCTTTCTGATAATGTTTCTTTCATGTCGATTCCTTCTTGGTGGCTGATTTTCTTTCTTTATTTCTACAGAGTGACTATTGTCAATGTTTGAGGATTTGACAAACTTGATAGGTTCTGTATTACTTGGATGATCACTACTTGATCCTTCTTCATATCCCAATCTAGCTTTCAATTTTGAATTTCTTTGCTGATTTAGAATGGAGGTTAATCCTTCTGAGGCTTTAATACTTGGTAGATTTTGGTGATACAATCCTTTAAACTTATCCATTTCTTTTATGGTTTTTACTATCTCTTCTTCTAAGGATTCACACCTGACTTTCTTCTCTGACAATTGTTGTTTCAGTATGTCTTCTATTTTCTTTGCCTCTTCTAATTCCACTTTCAGCAGAGCAAAGTCTTCATCAGGTTTATTATTGTCTTTCTCGAACTGTGTCAACAATTGTTTTTGCTTTCTGTTCTTACTTATGAGTCTATCAATTTCTTCCAGTGCAGTGATCAGTTCTCCTTCCATATCAACCACATCCTCTTCATCATTATCATCACTACCTATGCTTTTATTATCATAATCCTCTTTGGCCATAAGCATGAAGTCATTTACCTTATCTTCATAGGAAGAGTCACTATTGGTGTCTTCTGAGGAATTGTCATTATTTGCAACCAAGCTTTTCTTCTTACTATATTTCTTGAATTGGTACTTCTTTTCATCATCAGAGTTCTAGTCCTTTTTCTGATGGGGACACTTAGATGCAAAATGACCTATCTTACCACAATTAAAGCATTTGAAGGGAAACTTGCCTTGATATTTTCCTGATCCTTTCTTTAACCTTCTCACAAATTTTGCCTCAATATCATATAATTCTAAATCAATATTCTTGTCTGCTTTAAACGATGCTTCTCTAGTAATGGATTTATCTTTGCTAATTCTCATTTCATATGCAGTTAAAGTTCCTAGAAGTTGATCAATGGACAGAGTTTTAATATCATTTAATTCTTCTATTGCAGAGACTTTTGGATTAAATTTATCAGATAGAGATCTTAAAATCTTCTGAACTAAGAGTGATTTGTCAAACTTCTCACCAAGACCCTTCATGGCATTCACAAGTTCTTCAACTCTTAAAAAATACTTGCTAACTGTTTCATCTTCATTCATCTTTAGTTGTTCAAATTTCAACCTAAATGTTTGAAGTTTAGCATCTTTTACTTTCTCATTTCCTTCATAGCTGCTAATAAGTTTATCCCACATTTCTTTGGCAGTTTGAAGGTGCATCACCTTTACAAATTCGGCTTTTGCAAGTCCATTCAAGATAGCATTCATTCCTTTAGCATTAAAGCTAAATTCTAACTTATCATCCTTGGAAGCTAGCACAATAGGATTTATGTATCCAGTCTCTACTACATCCCAAACATCAGCACCTAAGGCCATTTGATATGTTCTCATTCTAACATTCCAAAAAGAAAAATTTGTTCTGTCAAACAGAGGAGGCTTATTGGCTGAAGTCCCTTCATGACTGGTCATGTTTAAGCTTACAGATCTACCTTTGAATAAAAGGAACCTGCTCTGATACCAATTGTTGAAATTACTAAGACAACTGAGAGGGGGGGGGTGAATTAGTTGTTACTGTTCTTAAACAATAATAAATCTATTAAACCATTCTTAAATTTTCTTCAAGTGACCATCAATATTATACAACATATAGACGATATAAATAATGAGCATTAGTCACACATAAGATATACACAGAGACAGTTTTTCACAAGGAAACCCATAAAGGGAGAAAACCTCTTCTTCTTCGAAATGATAGGCAGTCTTTTAAGTTCTATACATTGTCTATAATTGAGCACCAACTCAATGTGAGGCTACTACCTCTGTTTTACAAGCTCCAACTTGTTTGAGAGCACAAACTCTCTGGTTTCTCTAGCACCCACTAGAAGGAAGCACCAACTCCCTTAATGTTCCAACACCAACTGGATGGAAGCACCAACTTCCAGTTACACAGGCTCCAACCTGTATAATACAGAACACTTGTTCTCTCTTGCACCACCCTGCCACCCTGGTTTCTCTGGCTGCAACCAGATGGAAGATACAACTCTCTGTGTTCAAGCTCCCACTTGAACCTCTGAGGACAACAGTCCTTCCTAGAACCTCCCAACCACCCTGGAATATTAAATGAATGATTGAACAACCAACTACACAGATAAATCGATTCTTACCACTTCTTCGTTGTTCTGTAAATCTGGTCTTCTTCTAACTGTTCTGCAATTCTTCTCTTCCTTTGTCTGTTCTGCAATTCTTCTCTTCCTTTGTCTGTTCTGCAATTCTACTCTGCTTCAACTTGTTCTGTCATTTTTCTCTGCTTCAAGTCTATTCCTCATCTGTTACTCTCCTCTGAGTTTTATCTCACACTGCGCATATTTTCAGTCTCACACTGCACATCCTGTGATTTTCCCTTTCTTACAGTTTAATTCATTTTTCATCCAGAATGACCAACCACGCACAATCTGTATCTTTTTTTTTTATGCACCACACCCACAGCAGTTACACTTCGAATCTTCTTAGGCAAAAGAAAAATCGTCTAAGCAACTGAAACGCCAACCGATCAAGAATCATGACTCAGTTTAGCTAACAGATTTGTAACTGATCAATTAACTATGAGATGGAACAGTATCCCACCGACCATATTCAAACTCACTTGAAACATTGGATTAAGAATAAAGAATCTTGTTCTTGTTTTTCCATTTCGTAATTCAGCATTTCGGGATCCTTGTGGTGAAGGTTAGCACCTCTAGTTTCTTCCTCCATCTTCCATCGATGTGCCCAATGGCTGTGACCATGCACTTATGCATAAAGCGCTTTCGCGATTTCGCATTTTGTGAATCTGGAGATGAGGCATCTCAACTCTCCAAGTCGCGATCCCCGAAACCCCAAAATGGAGCTTATCTGAACTGACTCCTTCCCTTCTCGTGACCACCAACATTGACCATAGGCTATGCCAAAAGGTGCTTCACATTTCACGAGTTTCCACACCATGCTCCTTTGACTCCAAGTCAGCGAAATTACAATCGCTTGCCACTTGTCTTATGATTCGACAGTCCAGATCTGATCTTGATTCAACGGCTCAGATCATATTGCAATTTCGCATATTTCTATTTCATCATTCTTGTTGCAAAGTGTTTTGACACTCCAACTTTTGGTATTCGAAACCCCGAAATGGGGTTGGATCAACGGTACACATCAAACCTTGATCTGACGGCTCAGATCATTTTTCTATTTCACATTTCGTGATTTCGGCATTCCTGCGGTATTGTTTCTTGCCTCTCCAAGTCGTGATTCATGAAACTCCGAAATGGAGTTGGATCGACGGTCTAGATCGCACCTTGATCTGACGGCTACAATTAAATCGTGATTTTGCATATCACGGTTTCATCATTCCTATGGTGAATGTTCTTTTACATCTCCAGCTCTCGATCCACGAAACTCCGAAATGTAGTCGGATCGACGGTCCAGATCGCCACCTTGATCTGACGACTGAGATGATTTCTCAATTTCGCATATCACGATTTCGAGAGGTGAGAGGTTGGAGAATTTCTAAACTTTGACTTTCCAGTCAGTGAAATGATAATCTGTGTCCACGTTTCCTGCCTGAAGATGGACGGTCCTCCTTCTTTCGGGATTTTGTGAGCCCGCTACTCCTTGCACTATAAATAACATTCTGGTTCTTCCTGATCCAACGATGGTCAGAACTTATGCTCAGATCTGACACCTGAGATCTATCCTCCTCTTTTGTGCATTCTTCTTGTCTACAATCAGATCTGACGGTCCTCCTTCTTTCGAGAATTTAAATGGGATCCAATGATCAGAGATGTTGCTTCTCCTCCCGAGCTTACTTTGTTCCTCTTACTCTAATCTTGCCATCGATGATCTGCCAACAATCCTCTGCACTATCTCTTCTGAGCTTATTCGAATCTTCTCTACAATTTCTTCTCATAATGCCCAGCATCTTCACATACTTTCTGTACTCATGCCATCTTCATTGTTGTACTTGACATCAATGACAAGCATACAAGCATGCGTTGTCTGTTAAATATTTTCCAACATGGAGTAGTTAGTGTTGGATTTGATTGTTGCTATGAAACCTGATCTGATGACTATCATTGATATCGAAGTGCTCCTTAGATCCGACAGCTTACATTTACTTCAAAAAATTTTCTTTGGCTAAAATTCCTTCATGCAAATTTCCTTTAGTCGATATTATCTGAAGTGGTCAATGTCGAGATGACCATGCGTACGTTACTTCCACAATGGATGGTTCATGACTCTCAGTAGTTGATTTAATGGTCTATATTTAATCTAGATCTCATGATCTAAATCATTCCCAAATATTCAACATATGACCAAGATTATCCTCTTATTTATTCACGTTTCCTCTATGATCCGACGATCGGAATTTGTCCCGAAAACTACATCAATGGATAGGATTCCTCCTTGATTCTTTTGGATTTTTACTGTGGGGATTTCAATCCCGATAGCGTTTCTATAGTGCATTATCCCTTCTGAGCTTCGAGTTATTTTTCTTCTTCTCCTTATTTTACATCAATGACAATATCATACCACTATGTCCAACAACATCCTCCCCAAATTTGTCTTATCCTTGCGGGACTAAGAGAAGTCAACGAGCGAGGCCTTGCGGGACAAGGGTCATACAACCCACAGGGGTGCCTTGTGGGACACCAGTAGCTTGACCTACAGGGGTCAGCCAAATTAGGTTTTTCTTATAAAAACCCTCTCACACCTGTAATCCGGAAAATTTGGCATTCCTTACTCTTTTTCAGCCTCAGATTTGTTGTCTCAAGCTCGCCAATAGATCACTTGCTCACATAGAAGATATTCAATAAACTGTGTGTGAATGTACTTGTAAAATACTCCTTGAGGTGTATTTATACTTTTTCTAAGTAACTTTGTTCCTTAACTTTAGGGATTCTTGTACTTTCTTGTTACAACCACTTTACCCTTTAACTAATGACCTGTAACTATTTAGGGTTTCTTAACCATTCTTTAGGGCTTCCAACTTCATGAGGTAATATCTCTTTAATTGTGAGGAACCATGCGATGTACCACCTACCATTGGAAATAGCACGATGAGGACTATACATCAATGAGTGTGTTACCTACATTTACATTGCCCTTCATGTCCTTAATTCTGAAACAACTTCAGGATTCATGAACACACCTCTGGGGATTTACAACCACTCAACCACTTAGCACTAAAAATAGAGTGAGGAAAGAGGGAAAACCTCATGGGAAACCCCTCCCTCAAAGTACAATGCATCAAAAGAAAAAAATATAGTTGCTAAGCAATTGTGTCCTTCACTCCAAAATGATCGCGTAGAGAGTGAAACTTCTTCTTAGTGAGCATGTTGGTGAAGATGTCAGTAGTTTGTTCAGAGAATGGACATAATTACAATTCGATGATCCTCTCATGGACTATATATTTGATTTAGTGCATATGGATCTTGATATTCTTTGTCAACTACCACGACACTGGGTCTTTGATAAACTTGAGAGTACTCTGACAAGTTTCCTTCCTAAAGGAAGCAGAACCAGATCCCAAGTTTGGTTCTCGAGGATGGAGTTGTACTCCTCCTGCATGGATGATTCCCAAAAGGGATTTCCTATAACCTTGTCATAGGTCTGCAGGGTTGAAGATTGAGCGAAATAATAGTGCATAAGAAACATGGGCTCAATGGATGTGAGTACACAAGGTGGCTTCTCTAATTGATATCGAGTTCTCCTGATATCCACGAGATCCCCAATAAGATCTCCTGCATCCTGAAGAGTGTTTTGTGCCCACTTAGGCTTCTGTTATGGCTTCTCATATGCCTATACTGATTGTGCATCTGTATGTTCTAAATCCTATGACTCTATATCATCACTCATATTTGAAGTAGAGTATGAATGTGAAGACTCGTCATCTCAAACTCATGGAAGGACACAAGTACCTGCATTGAGCTCATGTGGAGCATGCAAGAGACTTTCCTCAAACTGAACACTACACTCAATGATGAGCTAATATATAGAGGGATCAATGAGTATTTATTCCTTCACACCGTATGGATATCCAACAAATATACATGCATTACTTTGAGGATCGAGTGCTTTCCTCTTTTTAGAGGGAATCCAGGCCCATGCGCGTAAGCTAAAGAAATGAAAGTGGGTGACTTTCAATTTTTTTCCGCTCCAAGCCTCAAAAGGAGTCATATCCTTAACATATCTATAGAGGAATCAGGTTCAAGTATTTTTTGTTGCAATTCAAGGCTTTCAGGGTCGATAAATCAAAGGAAGAAAAGAGAACAGTTCTCACCATTTTGCCAAAACTTGGTCCAAATGATTCAGTTTTATTTCTACTTTCCGCACTCAGAGGTTGACTGTTAGAGAATCATGGACTATTCCCTCTTTAGAGACTTTCATTGAGGCCCTTATTTAGGAGCAAGACAAACTCATCAAGATGGGTCTACAGGACCAAGACCACAATGGATGGACAGGTTAGCAGATACAAGGAAAGAATGGTTGCCACAGGTTTTTAGTAGGTTCATGGAATAGACTATGATGAGACATTCTCTCCAGTAGAGAAGATGGAGTCCTACTTGATGTCCAACAATTTTTTTAGATGCAAATCTGATCCAAATTTCTACATGCTTAGAACTATTGATTCACTTTTTATTCTAGTTCTTTATGTGAATGATATTTTGATCATTGGATGCTCGAATTCATTGATTGTGGAAATGAAGAGGATTATGCATGAGATTTTTTTGAAGACATACATGGGTCCCTTCTATTACTTCCTTGGTATTGAGATTAGTCAAGATGCTTCAGGAATCAAGATATGTCAATCCAAGTATTCTCGGGATCTCATGGAGAGATTTCACATGAAAGAATGCAAGTATTCCCCTACCCCCTTCCTATATAGGGTGAGACTTGAGGATGGCGGGGACACTCCATTGGTTGAAAACACTCTATATAAACACCTAGTGGGAAGTTTGTTGTATCTCTCCCACATCCGACTAGACCTATCATATGCATTGGGAGCAATCTCTAGGTACATGTAGGAGCCACATGAATTAGACTGAAAGGATGCAAAGCATATCTTTCAGTGCATTCAGGGCACCATCAACTATGGGATTCATTATGCATCAATATCTGGTACCATGTAGAATGTGGTGAGTACTTGCAAAAGAGATCTAGATAGCATAAGAATGAACACATCTTGAAAAAGTGAGAGGAAGAGAGAAAAATTGGAGAAAAAAGAATAGAATTGTATTAACCAAATGAATGAATGATAGTTTATGTTGTAAAGTTAGCTGTCATTGATGTCAAATATAGATGAACTGTAAAATAACTAATGTCAATCATATTCAAGCTTAGAAGAATCCCTGGAAATAATTTTAATACACACATTTTTAAGTTCTAATAAAAGTCAAATTGAGAAGAATTTTTTGTCTTTTCCAAATTCAATCTTTCTAGATAAGGAGGTAATTAGGATGACTAGGCTTGTTCTTTCTAAGGAGAAGGTTTTTTTATTATTGTATAATTATTTTTAAGTTGAATAGGAGTTTCCACCTCTTCATTTTCTTCTATAATTATAGGTGACTTTTGGTTAAGTACCTTTTCCGACCTTAAATTAATTTCCTATCATTCAACAGGAGCAATGAGCTATGTGGGAAAAGTTTGTAGTTCATCATTATAAGTAGGATGAACTACTTTATTATCAGGATTTGCAATTAGCAGCATAGGTATCTATTTAGTTGATGGATGGTGATTATTAGTGGGTAATTGCAATCATTCTGGTTGTTGGGCATGTGCAAGGTATGGTTTCTGGACTTGTGGAGGATATTGTAAAGGTTGTTGTTGTTGTTGTTGTTGTGGAAATGTAGGCATGTTTTCATAGGGATGTCCGTACCATGCTTTTTTCCAAGGTTGGTGTTGAATATGTTGAGGAGGACATGCATGCCAAGGCATAGGAGAATTCCATACTTGAGAATGATATCATTGGGAAGGATGTTTTTGAGAAGGATAATGTTGATTAGAATAATAAATAAATTGATGTACAAGGTTCTAAATCATACATGTTGATCTAGGTTGCCAAGGTCTTTGTGGTGCTACTACATAAAGTGAATTTGTTGCTTTATGTTCTCCTTGATAAGACACCTTAATGTCAAGTAAGGAAGGACACTTTTCTATTGGATGTGCTCCTATACAAATGCCACAAATTTTGGAACATCAAGTTCTAATGGTTGATCACACTTCTCCTAGAATCAGTCAGTCGAGTGGTCGACCTACATCTGGAAATAATCGGTCGAGCGATCGACCAAATATCTACATCATCAAATCAAGTAGTTGACAATTCTATCAGTCAAACAATTGACCAACATTCGAATATAGTCGGTCGGTGGATCAACCAACAGAGAAATCGACTAGGATTTGGACGCATGGACAGTCGAGTCGATCATCCTTGTTGAGCCAACTTGACAACATGGATTTGATGGAGTCAACTCTAACCACCGATGATTATATGTGGAAAAGATCCTCCCTATTTCAAGGAATTTGGTTAGATATTGAAGCTATAAATAGCATACTCAATGGCTCATTATCATCATGTCGATATTGTTTTTGTGTACAAGATGTCCAACATGCATTGTGATGTTCTAATCATAATGTGTTGTTCTTAACTATTGTAATGGTGTCTTTAGACACCAGCTTCTAACTTCGAAAAATTATCTCTCTTTAATTATCTACAGTTTTGTTTTTTTGTTTCGTATAAGGTTACACCCAATCCCCAACATGGTATTAGATTCAATGGTTTGAAACCTCGCTTGTTGTTCACAAATCGTGTTGAGTCTAATGTGTTGTGTGATTAACTCTAGGATGATGATTTGAACATTGTAACTTGCGGAAATAGATCTGATATGTCTATATATTGAACATGGATTCGAAGATGAAACCTGTAATTTTGAATGGATTAAACTGTGCAGTATGGGATCCAAACATGGAAATGATTTTTAAGAGTAAAGGACTATGGAAGTATACAAAGACCGCGATTCCAAATCCACCAGACGATCAAGAAAAAATTTTTGTTGATGGAAAGAAGGATGAGGTTGTATGGGTCATCACAACCTATATCACGGGGGAGATTCATTTTCACATCAATGGAATCAACTACCCTCATCAAGTCTAGAAGAAGGTCAAGACGTTGTTCGACAAGATGATAAAAGCCACGTCATGCAATTATGGAGAAGGAATTTATCTCTCCTAATCCTCATTCTTTTGATAGAATACAAGAATATTTGGCATGTGTGAAGGAACTATAGTTGAAATTAGGTGAATGTAGAAATAATTATCATAAGAAAGATAGAAAACTCATCAATATGGTCTTGATGAATTTGGGAACACCATTTTGCATGTTTTTTCTAACTTTCCACACCAAGTGGAATGCATGCAAGGAAGATGGTAAATATTATACATTTCAATCCTTCTATGGTATTTTGATCACTAATCAACACAAATTTATCAATCAAGGAAAACTTCGTGGTAAACATATATCCAACTTGCTCAAAGGAAAGGGAAATTTGAATCACAAGGAAAGAGGACGATTTGATACCCCTATACAAAGACCTAGATTCCTCAACTAGAAACCTAAAGGGCAGATAGATGCACCCCATCAAAGTCGAAAGAAGAAGACTTGTTAGTAATATGGAAATACCGGACATGTGGAAAAGTTTTGTTATAATAAGCAAGACAAATTATAGGAGAAGGTTAAATGCCTTGAAGGAGACATGTCTATTGTTCATTGACCAGCTGATAATTTCACCTTCCATGTTAGAAGTTCTCAAGACTTGTTGTCTCATTCTATACAGAATGAATGGGTAGTTAAATCTGGGTGCACTCATCATATGGCCAAGGATTATTCCTTGTTCACATCCTTGAATGAAGTCGAGGAGAGGAATATTTATGTTTCCAATGATTTTTCTCTCGATACTGATGGTTAAGGTTATGTTTCCTATTGATATGGGAAAATTGTCGATGTTTATCATGTAACAAACCTTAGTTCCAACCTATCATTTTTTTTTAGTTAACATAGACCTAATATTGTGGATTTTTGGCCATATTGGTTCTTTATAAGAGATTTGAAGAAAGGTTAGTTGATTGTTTCCAGAGGGTTTCTCAACCTGAAGGATGGTTTGTATAAATTTTGCGGCATGACTCAACCTAACTACAAATTGATTTTTCTAGTTTCTCACACTAAAGAACAAAGTCAAAATTGGCATGAATGACTCAGACAGCTAAATATTTGAAGTCTATAGTCAATGGAAACTCAGAATATGGTTATTGGTTTACCTAAAGTTTTTACCCTAATGGAATCTATAAAGGATGTGTTCTTGGCAAGAATCATCAGGAACTCTTTGACTCTGGAAAAGTGTGGTGAGCATAGAACCTCCTGGAGATGATTCAAAATGATCTCTATTGCATCAATATACCTTCCCTAGTAGGTGCTCATTGATGATGTTAGCGCCTCCATTTTCCTTTCAATTAGAATCAGTTTTAGTCGAGTTATGGCCCATGTGTCAAAACATGTGAAGTCAGGTATGTAACAATGAAGGGGTCAAAGACAGCAGGTGGTCGGTTGGCCCTTGGAGTCGGGGAGGGATGTCAGATTCCAAACATGCATAAATAAGTACAAGTATGTCCCCAAAAATTTGGGTACTGTCAAAAATGGATTTTATACGTGCCCCAAGTCAAGGCAAGTTGTTCATAGAAGTCGCATCAGCAAGTGAAATAACCATTATCAGCTTGTTATGAATGTTGGGAGAATGCAAAATCATGGGGTTCATATCATGTATGTCATGCATCCTTTATCGCCTCTCCCTTACACGCGCGGACGTGCTATGGAAATTCTGCAGTTTGCTTCTAAACATCCAGTCGCCATGAATTCAATGTTCCTTTTCATGATTCCTCCTTCTGCCTGATATGTTATAAATTCCAAATGCTCTGCACTCATTTTATTTGCAAAATCAGGTTCATGCTCTATCTGTAAATTTTCTCGCAAGCTCGGGTTGAGCGAATTCTCCACCTTGGGCATTCACCGGATCCACCGTGCACAAGATAAATAGCGGTCACGCCATGGAGACCTCCCAAAACATAAGAAAGGGTGCGTGAGGTGGAAAAATCGCCAGGCCCAAGCCCCAAAGCGACTGGGATTCGTTCTCACTCACAACAACCATACCCAAGGACACAAAGGGAGTTTTCCCTTTACCCGCGAAAATGATGATATCACACCGCGTGAAACCTGGAGTGGAAGGACATGCACAAGAAGGAAGGATATTATAAGCCTTGTCTCCCCAACAACATATATCTCGGAGAAGGGGCAGGAAAAATAAGAATAAGGAAGCTGGGGAAACCCAAATCCCAGATCAGCCGTGCACAAGATCAGTTGCTAAAAAATTACTTATGCGCATTTTTCATCTGGAACCCCTTGAAGGTACAAGCCGAGAAAGTGGGAGGAGAACGAGGAGGATGGATTTCACGGATACAAATGATCAAGTGTCATCTCAGCAACTGAAGCAAGAGAAGCTAGCTTTCGCCGAACTTTAATAGGAAAATAGGGAGCTGAGACAACATCTAGCATCAAAGACCATTGAAGTGTCAGTAGCGCAAGGTCGCGAAGGGAACATGACGTGGCTCAAAAGATAGCTTAGAGAGGCACAATATACAATCATACAACTTCACAAAGCACAAAGACTGTCAGAAGAAAGGTATGTGAAGCATTCCAGAGAATGTGAAGTGGCTGAGGAGAAATCTCGCGCAACTCTCGCCAATGAACAGAAGAAAGAAGATTAATTGAGTTCGTTCTTGTATCCTCAAACGGAAAGTGAATATTGAAATTTTTGAAGGAGGCATTTCCCTAAAACATTTTTTCGTTTGGTAATGGCCATGACAGTCAGCTGCCACTTGCCGCACACTCCCCAGTGAACAAGCGCGTGGCAGAAATCAAAGCCATTACAATAGATAGAAGGAATATGAAAAACACTTGTTCATTCAGATATCTGATCAAAGGAAAGCATTGACACATCACTCTCTCGTGATGAAACCTGGTCTATAACCAAAATCTCATGGCTGAATACAAGCAGCCAGGATGTAGCCAGATGTTTTTGTTGTCTATTTTTTAAAAACCGTCATGCGAAGAGTCTTTTAACGCAGAACAGTCAGTTTCCTAGTTTTTAGAATTATTAGCTAAGAAAGTAGGGAAACCCAAGCGACACCCTCGCCTATATATTTGATCTTTTCGATGTAAGCTGGGTTGGTTGGAAAAATTAGTATAGACATTGTCTATTGAATGTAGTTTGAGTTCGATCGAAATTCAATGCAAAATTCTTGAAGCTTTGATAATTGTAGCAGTTGGATGTATTGTTTCCTTTCTTTGCGTACATACTTCCTATTTCTTTATTCACATATTTTTCTGTCTGAATTAGAATGAATTTTTGAACCTGGGATTCATCGCGCAGCACCCCTTGTTCACGCCATTGAGAAAAAGCATACTTCCTCTAAAGTTAACTTTGAATTCATCCACAACGGTGCTCTGAGTTGCTTTCTGTGTTTTCTCCTCACCACACACAATGATTTTTCAATGAAGATTGTTGCTCGCTTAGCCTTTATCCTCTCAAGTTCAGTCACCGAGTCATTTGTTTCTATCATTTTTCTCGAACCAACTCCATAGCCCAAGGTCTTACTCTCTTGTGCCAAGATAACCAGGAATTATTATTTTGAAGGTGTTAAGTCTAGCCGATAACTCAAAGCCATATTCTGTACCGAGACAAAGTCTCTCGAGAGAGCCCTCTCCAGGTCCAAAAGGCTAGTTTCAGATATCAAATTTGGGTGAAATAGTTTCCTCTGTCAATCATTTCTCAGTCGAACAAAGTTTATAGAGAGATAACATTCTGGCGCCGTTGTCAGGGATGAAATTGAAAATTTTCCCTGGGAGAATGACTAAACTTATAGTTTTGACCCCTGAGGGTAACAAAGGGACAAACATATACACTGGATAAAATATTTACCCTAGCGACTCCAGTCAAAAATACCAGTAGCACCAAGTAGCGCAGTTCAGGAAACCTGGCTCCGAAGTTGATCTATACCATAGAAAATCCTGAACCAAACTCTATAGAGCCTGTGTACGGCCTTGAGAAAATTATGCGCAGGAATAGAGAGAAAGCGCCAGACCTATTCTATTACCTGGGTAGAAGCCTGCCCCTACCCAAATACGGTGCGCAAATAATTAACAACCTTGAGTTCGACGCATTATTCGAGCAAGCCCTGTTTAGATCTAATTTGGAAACCAACTTGGATGAGATAGTTTTCGACCAGAAGATATTCCAAGCCATGATATCTAATAATATCCATCAAATCCCCAACCCTTCTAGAGCTATGGCCTCCAGATTCTCCCCCCTCATTCTGCCATCCCATTTGGATGATTTTCCCCAAAAATTATAGCTAGAGGATTAAGCTCTACGATGTTGAAGGGAATGTTTCAGCCCAGAAGCATCTGGATTGGTTCAACGATTTCGTCGACCTAGAGGAGGTGGACTATGTAGATGTGAAAATGATGTTGTTCGCGTAGATCCTTTCAGGGGAGGTGGGGAAATGGTTCAAAGGCCTCCCGACTGCAATCATTCGAGACTTCAACATGTTCGAGACATCTTTCATCGCTAGATGGAGAGACAAGAAGAACTTCTTACATCTTTAAACGTAGTACAACAATATGAAGAGGGAATCGGAGGAGACAGTGCAGGAATTCTCAGCTCATTTCATGAAGGTTTATAACTTGATTCCTATAGAAGTCCATCCACCCCCAGGGGTTGCGTAGTTGTGATACGCCGACTCCTTCGACAACGATTTCGCTTTGTTGTTGAGAGAAAGAAGATCATAAAATCTAGATGCAATGATGAGAGACACGATTGAATTCGAGGTAAATATGATGGCGTCGGGGAAGATCAAGCAGAGGTTCAACAGAGGAGATAATAAACCCCAAGGAGATGTACAACCATCAACATCTCGGTCCTCGGACGACAAGATCGACTTGATGATGACGACGATGGAGAAACTGATGGAGAAGATGTCCATGGGAAACAAACCTGCCACCCGATAATAGTAGGACCCCCAGCCCAGAAATCAGAACCTCAGAAGGGGTCAAGTTCCTCAGATCAGACAGAGGGAATAGAGGGAGAGGAGAGATCAGGGGGACCAACAAACAAGACCTCCGTTCCAAAACAACTATGTGGATGAAGACTTCGATCAGATGTTCGAAGACCAAATGCATTGTTGCGATGACAAGAACCCGCGCATGTTTTTGACAAAGGGAGAGCATGATTAGTACATGAGTGAAGGTGATGATATGATACTTGAGAAATATGACACGTTGTCCTGGAAGACAGAAGAGTTCATAAAAGGTTATCAGAATGCCATCATGCAGTTTCAGAAGAAATATAACCTAAGGGACAGGGAGGCATCTATCGATCCTCAGCAGACAAATCCCATAAGGAAAACTCTGGTGGACTCCCCTTCCACAAGTCGACCGAAGCCAGACAACCTGACCAAGGAGGAAAATGAAAAGGTGAAGTCAAAGGATGAAGCCCCAAAGAAAGCGCCAGAAACAAGTCAGGAAGCATGTGTAAAAGAGGTAGATAAGGCCTGTCCCCCCTTTAACTTCAAGCATGAAATGGATAAAATCAAAATATTTGTCCCTTTTAACGAGCTTATCAGAAAGGGTGAATATTGGGAGTATATCATTAAAATGCTTAAATTTGGACAAACTCCTGACACTTTGAACGTCCAAGATGATCACCCTGCTATTCTTTTTTGGCTCCATGTTGAGGAGACAAGTGATACTGAGGACGTGCCCCCATTCTATGTCAGTCTAAAAATCCATGACATGACCTTGCATAATTTTATGCTAGATTCAAGCGCGTCACACAAACTCATGCCAAAGGTGATCATGGACGAGTTGGGTATGGACATCACCAGGCCCTATAAGGACCTCTTTTATTTTAATTCGAGGAAAGTGAAGTGCTTGGGTCTCATTAAGGATTTGTTCATATCACTGGCCCAAGTTCCTTCGAAAAACATGGTTATGGACGTGGTTGTGGCAGACATCCCCCCTAATTTTGGCATGTTGTTGTCCAGGTCTTCGGCTACAAATTTAAAAGGGACTCTGCAAATGGACATTTCATACGCCACCATTCCTATATTTGGCCAGGATAGATGGTTATACAGATAAGTGTTGCTAAAATACATGGTAAGTAGTAAGACGCAGCCAAATAACCATCATATATACTCTGTCGACAATGAGATCGGTTCCTCCATATTCTACAATGACCTGAGTTTTGAAGAGGAGGAGCTGACATCTATCATGATAGTCGATGAGGAAACCATGCGACAAGTAGTAGAGTGTGACGACCCAAAGAATCGCGCGGAAAATTCGATATGGAACATGAGTTTCGACGACTTTGTTAGTAAAGAAGGAGCGAGGGTCGACGTATGGATAATCCCCCCTGAGGTGGGAATGAAACTGTGTTCGTACAAGCTCACGTTCGAATGTACAAACAACATGGTCGAGTATGAGGCACTAATTTTGGGCCTGAATGTTCTGAAAGAACTAGGTGCAAAGAGGACCAAAGGCCTTTCAAGTAGAAGCTGAGATGGATAAGTCCCCTACTACTACTGCTGATCGAAAAGGAGGTAAAGAAACTATTCAAAGCTAAGATTATTGTTTCTTTAAGATTCTCGAAGTGGGTAGATAATTTGGTACCTGTAAGAAAGAAGAGCGACGAAATAAGATTGTGTCTGGACTTCCGAAACTTGAACAAAGTGTCCCTCAAGGACCACTACCCTCTCCCTAAAATGGACTATATCCTGCAAAAGGTGGTGGGGTCCCAGAAGATGTCTATGCTGGATGGTTTTTCGGGGTATAATCAGATCATGGTCCACCCATACGATAGATAAAAGATGGATTTTATGACACCATGGGGGACATTCATGTACGCCAAGATGCCTTTTGTCCTGATGAACATCGGAGCCACTTTCCAAAGGGAAATGGACATAGCATTCACTGATGAAAAGGACAAGTTCATTGTGATCTATCTTGATGACATCATGGTATATTCTAACTCCAATGAACAACACCTCAGGCATCTGAAGAGGGTTTTCCAGAAGTGCAGAAAGTTTGGCATCTCGTTAAGTCCAAAAAAGTCACATTTCAGGATGAAAGAAGGGAATTTGTTAGGGAACATCATCTCGAAATAAGGAATCAAGATAGATCCCAGCAAGTTCGAAGGAATCGTGAAAATAGGCACTTCGTGCAGTAACAAGGAGGTGCAATCCTTCTTGGGAAAGGTGAACTTCTTGAGAAGATTCATCCCAAACTTGGCTAAAATTATGAAACATATCACCTGCATGCTCAGAAAGGGAAACTAAATCGAGTGGAACCCGGAAGCCAGGAAATCATTCGAATATATAAAGGTTGCGTTGAATAAAGCTCCTGTGTTGGCCAGCCTAGACATTATGAAGGACTTCATCTTGTTTTCGTTCACCTTAGAGCATACCATAGTTGACGTGTTGTTGCAGAAAGACGATCAGAACTTTGAGAAACCCATAACCTACTTCAACAGAACGCTCAAGGATTCCCCACTAAGGTACGACATCATGGAGAAAAAAGAATTCTCCTTAGTGAAGGCACTAAAGGAATTCAGAACATACATATTATATTCCCATGTTATTTCTTACATGCCCAACAACTCAGTCAAGGAGATCCTGACTCAACCCAACCCCAAGGGAAGAAGAGGTAAATGGATAGCGGCCATGTTGGAGTATGACCTGGATACTAAGCCAACGAAACTAATTAAGGGTCAGGGCCTCACGAAGTTGATGGCACAATCAAACTATGACACTATGGGAATCAATTTCATTGTCGATCTGTCAAAAAATTCTCATGAGGAGACGACTGCGCAGGTGTCTCAGAATTTCGTTGATTCGTCATGGTATACAGACATCATCTACATACTAAGGAACCTACAAGCCCCTCCGGATTTAAGTAATACCAAGGCCAGATTTGTAAAGATTAAATTCATCATATTCTTCATCTTGAATAACTCACTATACTAGAAAGACCCTAGAGGGATATTGTTGAGTTGTTTGCTGGAAGATGATGCAAAACAAGCTATCAAGGAATTCCACAAAGGTGACTGTGGAGGACACCACTAATGGAAAACCAGCACGCACAAAATCCTAAGAGCGGGTTACTATTGGCTTACAATATTCATGGACGTGTACAAAGAAGTTTCCAGTTGCCACGAGTGTTAGATTTTCGATGGACGAAGAAAGATGCATCCCTTGCCACTAAAGTCGATCTCAGTCGAAGCACCTTTCATGTAGTGGGGTTTGGATTTCATAGGGGAAATAAATCCACCATCCTCAGCGCATCACAAATGGATACTCACAGCCACAGACTAATTCACTAAATGGATAGAAGCGATCCCCATGAAGAAGGCTACCGACATAGTTATCATCCAGTTTCTGGAGACAAACATCTTGTCAAGATTCAAATGCCCTGTCGAGATTCGGATGCCCAAAATTTGGAGAAGTTTTATCAAGCTTACAATATAAGCCTCGGGCACTCTACAATGTATTACCCACAAGGAAATGGGTTAGCAGAATCCTCAAATAAAATCTTGACAAGGATCATAAAAAGACTCCTGCAAGACAATAAGAAAGCTTGGCATAAAAATCTTATCTATGCATTGTGGGCAGACCGGGTTACCACCAAGAAGTCCATGTCAATGTCGCCTTTTCATATTGTATACGGTGCAGACACAATTTTCCCTACCACACTGGGGTGGCCCATCAGGAATTTGCTGTAGGAGAAGGAGGTCGATCCAGATGACACGTAGAGGAGAATAACTCAGCGAATTCACACACAACAGATAAGGGAACAAGTATACAATCGATCACAACTCTACCAAGAGAGGATGAAGAAAACCATCGACAAGCATTCTAAGCAGAAGGAATTTCAGGTAGGGGAGCTGGTGCTAAGATGGGACGCGAGGAATGAAGATAAAGGAAAGAACGAAAAATTCAACCACCTTTGGATGGGTCCATTCAGAGTCAGCGCGTATTGCGGGAGAAATGCTTATTTTCTAGAAGGATCAAATGGAGAGTGCCTTGGTTTGGGGCTTGTAAATGACAGGTTCCTTAAACATTATCTGATGAAATAAAATTTGTTTAAGTCATATGCCATTGTAAATAGTCGTTTTATTTTTGTGTCGAGTCAGTATGTCAGCAGAAAATTGAAGCCCGAAGTGAAGGCCCTAAGTTATGTTGAATATTTTAGAAACTGCGTCGATAGGTTTAGGTTGTGTTTTGTCTTTCATATTTCAGTTTCGCAGAGTTGAAATAAGGCCCAATGGTCAGGCACCTCATCTACTGTTCTTTGCTACATTGTCGGGAGGATAACATCTCCGTTGGAGCCAGCTGTTAGCGCCACCATTTTCCTTTCAATTAGAGTCAGTTTTAGTCAAGTTATGGCCCATGTGTCAAAACATGTGAAGTCAGGTACGTAAAAATGAAGGGGTCGAAGGTAGAAGGTGGCCAGTTGACCCTTGGAGTCGGGAAGGGATGTCAAATTCTAAACATGCATAAATAAGTACGAGTTTGTCCCCAAAAATTCGGGCCCTGTCAAAAAAGGAGTTTCTACGTGCCCCAAGTCGAGGAAAGTTGTTCATAGAAGTCACGCCGGCAAGTGTAGTAACCATTATCAACTCGTTATGAAGGCTGGGAGAATGAAAAATTGTGGCGTTCGTATCATGTATGCCCTGCAGCCTTTATCGCCTGTACCTTACACGTATGGATGTGCTATGGAAAATCTGCAGTTCACTTCTAAACATCTAGTCGCTGTGAATTCAGTGTTCCTTGGCACGATTCCTCCTTCTGCCCAAACTGTTATAAATTCCAAATTCTTTGCACTCATTTTATTCTCAAAATCAGATTCATTCTCTGTCTGTAAATTTTATCGCAAGCCCAGGTTGAGTGAATTCTCTACCTTGGGCATTCACCGGATCCACCGCGCGCAAGATAAATAACGATCATGCCATGGATACCTCCCAAAACATAAGAAAGGGTGTGCAAAGTGGAATAATATCTAGGTCCAAGCCACAAAGAGACTGGGATTCGTTCTCACTCACAATAGGCATCCCCAAGGACACAAAGGGAGTTTTCCCTTTACCCGCGGAAACGATGATATCACACCGCGCGGAACCTGGAGCGGAAGGACTTGCACATGAAGGAAGGATATTAGAAGCCATGTCTCCCCAGCATCATATACCTTGGAGAAGGGGCAGGCCAAAGAAGAATAAGGAATCTGGGGAAACCCAAATCCCAGACGAGCTGCTTACAAGATCGGTTGTTGAAAAATTACTTATGCGCATTGTTCGGATGGAACATGTTGAAGGTACAAGCTGAGAAAGTGGGAGAAGAATGGGGAGGATGGATGTCGTGGGTACAAATGATCAAGAGACATCTCAGTAGCTGAAGCAAGCGAAGCTAGCTATCATCGAACTTTACCACGAAAATAGGGAGTTGAGACAACAGCTAGGGAAAAATACCATTGAAGTGTCAGCAACGCAAGGCTGCAAAGGGAACGTGATGTGGCTCAAAAGATAGATCAGAGAGGCGTAGGATATAATCATACAATTGTGCGAAACACAGAGGCTATCAGAAGAAAGGGATGTGAATCATTCCAGAGAATGTGAAGCGGCCGAGTAGAAATGCTATGCAACTCTCGCCAGCGAAGAAAAGAAACAAGATTAACTGAGTTCATTCTCATATCCTCAAATAGAGAGCGAATCTTGACATTTTTGAAGGAGGCATCACCCTAAAACGTTTTTTCATTTGGTAATGGCCATGACAGTCATCTCCCACTTGCCACGTACTCCCCAGTGAACGAGCACGTGACAGAAATCAAAGTCGTTACAATAGATAGCAGGACTCTGGAAAACACTTGTTCGTTCATATATCTGATCAAAGGAAAGCATTGATACATCACTCTCTCATGATGAAATCTGGTTGATAACCAAAATCCCCATGGAAGAATACAAGAAGTCAAGATGTAGCCAGATGTTTTTGTTGTCTATTTTTGGAAAAGCGTCATGCGAAGAGTCTTTTAACGCAAAACAGTCAATTGCCTAGTTTTTAGAGTTATTAGCTAAGAAAGCAGGGCAGCCCAAGCAACACCCCCGCCTATATATTTGATCTTTTCTATGTAAGCCGGGTTGGTTGGAAAAATTAGTATAGACATTGTCTATTGAATGTAGTTTGAGTTCGATCAAAATTTAATGCAAAATTTCTGAAGCTTTGATGAAAAGATTCTAATTGTAGCAAATGGATGTATTGTTTCCTTTCTTTATGTATGTACTTCCTATTTCTTTATTCATATCTTTTTCTGTCTGAATCAGAACGAATTTTCGAACCTGGGATTCACCACGCAACGCCTCTTTTTCGCACCATTTAGAAAAAACGTATTTCCTCTAAAGCTAACTCTGAATTCATCTGCAACGGTGATTTGAGTTGCTTCTTGTGTTTTCTCCTCACCTCACACAATGATTTTTCACTAAAGATTGTTTCTCTCTTAGCCTTTATCCTCTCAAGTTCATTCACTGAGACATTTGTTTCTATAATTTTTCACGAACCAACTCCATAGCCCAAGGTCTTAGTCTCTTGCACCAAGATAACAAGAACTTATTATTTTGAAGGTGTTAAGTCTAGCTGATAACTCAAATCCATATCTTGTACCGAGACAAAGTCTCCCGAGAGAGCCCTCTCCAGGTCCAAAAGGCTAGTTTCAGATCTCAAAGTTGGTTGAAATAGTTTCCTCTTTCGTTCATTTCTCAACTGAGTAGAGTTTACAGAGAGCTAATAGATGATATCTCTTGTTTCACTTGGGTTTACTTTCCAAAGAATAAGAAGCTTGTCTTTGAAAAGTTCAAATAATTTAGATCCTTTATTGAAAAGAAATCTGGCCAACTCCTCAAGTTTTCGAGATCGGATAATGGTCATGAGTATGTAAATAGAACTTTTGAAGAATACTTGGTTCAATAAAGTATGGACTAGCAGTGGTTAGTTCGTCATACACCTCAACAAAATGGTGTTGCCGAATGCAAGAATCGAATGTTAGTCGAAATGGCTATATGCATTTTGTTAGCCAAATATTTGCCTCCTCACATTTGGGCTGAAGTTGTCTATTATGAAAACTATCTACTTAATCACATCTCGACTTGAGTTGTTCCTTTGGTGACTCCAGTAGAAATATGGTGTCTAAAGAAGCCCTCAGTCAGCCACCTCCATGTGTTTGGATGATTTTCCTAGACTCACATTTCCTATGATTGCAGAAATAAGTTGGATGCAAAGAGTCATTCTTGCATCAGGATGGGATACTCTGAAGAGTCTAAAGCCTATAGATTGTTTGATCCTCTCAAACAAAAAATAATTATCAGACATAATGTACGGTTTGATGAGAAATACTATGGCATCAAATTGTTGAATTCATCTTCTAGATTGTTACAGGATGATCACTTTGATTGTGTTTCTTACTCGGGTTCCCCTATTCTATTTTTTAGTTCTTCGATTGGATAGTCAAACTATCTTCTTGTTTCGACTATTGGTATATTGCAAATGTATGATTATTGTCCATGGGCATGTTTGTAATGTTTATTGATGGACTATGTTATCTAATGTGCTAACCCCTTTATATCATCACTATATACTTACTTTGCTCATTTGTTAAGAACTTATTGTAGGTATAAAGCATTGGGTTGAATTGCTCAATGGTGGAACACCATCAAACGTTGGATCGAGGTAGGCCTCTTTCTTATCTTGCACATTAGTTTATATAGCATATGTTGGAATTGAGTTGATTTCTGTAGTCATACCTGTCTGTTGTGGTTTACCCTTGGCCATAGAGATTTTTTCCCTCATAACAGAATTGGTGACTCCACTGGGGATAGATCTTCCTTCTAAGGGTTGAAGTACTTTTTCTTCCTGCATTGCTCTTTTTTCCTTTGTGTTTCTTGCTATATCACTACTTGACAGATTTTGTTCACTCTGGGTCTGATTTTCAGCGTTCTTGCCTTTGCCTGGCCTTGTTTTAAAGCACATATGCTCTTTTTTCCTAGACAGTTGCGTATACACACTTGTTGTCTTACTGCAGGATGCGTATATACACCATGTTCTTCTGAACAGTCGTGTATACCACTTCCCTTTGCTTATTTGCTTGATTTAGTGATTGTTGGGTGAGTTTTGGGGATTGTTGAGCCTTCTTAGGCCTCTGTAGTACCTGTTGAGTTTCTCTAGGTTGACAGGAAACCTATTGGGAGTTGAATTTTTGGGCGTAGTCTTTCTCTTTGTTTTTCATCCTTGTTGTCCTTGAACCCTGGGTTGTTTGCTTGGCTGCTTGGTATTCTGCTTGAGTTATTTCATTTATACACAGTAGAACTTATATATCAGGTTGCTTTACAGTCCATGCATTTTCTCTTTAATATATTGAAAATACAAAAAAATAGGCATTTTTCATTGGTTAACATTTTTTTCTTTGAGCCCTTATCATTAGCTTAGTTCATTTAGCGAAAGATCACATTTTACTTCTGAATTGCAGAGTTGAAATTGAAAATTGCACTGCTTTTATTAGCATATCATTCATTGAAAAGTTAAAGATATACTTTGCATTATATTCATATTCATTTTCTTGCAGAGTCATAACATCATGAGTTTCACTTCCATACCTTTTTGAGTAATCACAACCAATAAAATTTACGCTTTAAACTAAAATTTATTAGTCACGATTTTATTTTTTAGGGTGCACAAACTAGTCTAGGATTTAGTGCCTTGGAATAGGATTTTGTGAGTAAACTTCTCCAAGGAAATTAAATCAACATATGTGTCTGAGACAGGGAGTTGAGAAGTCCATTGTATAATTGGTAATATCAAGAAGCTCCGCTCACACCGGAGTTAATCACGAGGTCGCACGAAGTTAGTTGAAGGGATAACCCATGGATACTCACCTAGTGTCAGAGATATTTCTATGGATTTATTCATATTTGGGGATCTTGCTAGTACCCATACCTCTGTGAGAGGTGGTTCTTTCAAAGTTTTGGGCTTTGCTACTCTTCCCATACGATGGTCCGGACTTACGACTACTCGCCTATGCATCGGTTATACAGTGGTTTATTAGTTGCTTGACTTAGGTATCTCATAGGTTACTTGTAGGGGTTATTCTGCTTGTACCCTGGGTCAGATAGGGGTCGGACAACATACAACCTTTATGGAGGATTACCTCTCCGGGGGGATCTGACCAACTGGTTGTTAATCCCACGAGGGCCCCTATAACTAATTTTGTTACCTCCAAACTTTAGCAGGGAGTCTCAGATCCCTCTTTGATGAGACATACCTTCTTTAGCGAGGGAGGCCACTCAACCACTTTAGCCCGTTTGCATGCATATTGGTCATCTGACTTTTTGGTATGCTTTTTGACTACTAGTTGAACTTAGGAGTCTATTTTGGGTTTCATCATTATGGACAGTGGAGTTTTTTTTTCTCCCTCATTCACTGTTGGCCACCCCATGATACCTGCTAATTTTGGGGACGGATCCTTCTGCTTTTTACAATGGTATGCAGAACTACAATGCTCAGTCCGCACCTTGGGTCTCTAACCATTTTTCTGTTGATATGCCTTCCCTCGTGCAACCCTCTCCCTGGCCCAGATATATGAATCTTAGAATTGGACTCAGGGGCACCATGGCTTCGATGCCTACTTCTTCGTTTGATATGAGTTGTGTCCCCATGGGAGGTTGGAACCTTCCCCCCTATGGATCCAATACTAGCTATGCTCTTTCAGGAGCCAGTACTCAGATGGGCGCTTATCCCAATTATTACACCCCACCCATGTATCTTTTGTCCGCCATGTCAGTTCCTTCGAACACTTTTTCCATGACAGGTCCTCAAGTACCCCGGGGTCTTTCATATGGGGAGACTCAATTTTACAGTTCAGGATACCCTCTTTATGGGACCCCTTCACAAGGGGGCAACATATATCCTCACTCAAATAATCCTTATCCTACCTTTGTCTCTTCACAAACCTCAGTGACAATGCCCATCCAAACCTGTTCGGACCATTTTGGCGTGAACCAACACTTTTCTGGGTTGAGGCAAGGGGTACAACGAGATCCTGCCTGGCTTGCAATTTTTCAGAATCAATCTTTCCCTGGACCGTGGAATCAAATGCCATAATATATCTCTAGTCCAGTCACTGTCTGTCATACTGGTGCTCCATCACCAACCTCTGCTAGTCATGTGGGATATGGGTAGACTTTTTCTACAAATTATGTCGACAGCTTGCCCCCAACCTCTACCAGTTATGTTGGGGGCACCATTATTTTTACCCCAAATCATAGTCGTGTCATGTCTCTCGCCTCTATTCATCATACAGGAGATGACTCTCTTTCCCATGCTAGTTACATCAAGAATCCTAATGTCTCAGACATAAAACGAAATTCCTTTGCAGGACTTGCGAAGGAAGTCACCTTACTCGTTTATGCCCAGTTACTGCCAAGATACCAGAAGCGTGGGGCTCACCCAAAAGCCTTTCGGATTCTGAAGCCTCCATGGTTTCTCCTCACACCACTTCTCCTTTGATTGTCTCGATGGTTCCATCGACGTAATTTTCTCCCGAACTCACCCCCTTTGTCGAGGGAGAGGCGTCTCTTTCCCCCATTACTATGCATCCTATTCAACCTATAATTGAATAAGTGGCCACACCAGTGCAATCTCTGGTCAACCCTACTCTCCCTGAAGAGAATGATGCACCCTTCAGTCATTTCATCAACATTTAAAATCCTCCCCCTTCTGAACGAGAGAGATTTATTCTTTCCCAAAACGCTCTTCCTCCAAGTCCTGACGAAGTTCCCTTCGATTGGAATGATCTAATGGGTCATCCCATTCCCCCACCTATGTATTTTCCATTAAGAGGCATTATCCGAACCATCATAGAGACTATAACCTCCATTATTACTTTCTCCTCCTCGACTTAGAGAGCCTTGGGTTTTCCCAAGCTTTTGTCAACTATCCATGAGATACGAACTGTTCGTAGAAGACCGAGACGAGAGCCTTGGCCTCCCCCTTTACATGTTGATTAAGACAGAAAAATGAGTATTAATTAGGCTCTTTTCTGACTCGTCTAAAAAATCAAAAATATTTCCGAGTGATTTGTCCCTTTCACACTCGCTAAAATTGGATTTGAAAGTTCATGAGTCTTAGTTAAGCTCTTTTTTGACTCGTTATCAAAAATAGAAAAGATTGACAAGTGAACTTGTATTTTTCAAACTCATAAATTGGATTTGAAAAGACGTCTATTTGGCACAATTTTACCCCTTTTTTACACCAAGTAGACTAAAAGACATAAAAAAGGACATTTTTTGGTGTTAAGTTGTGATTGCATCTCATGCCCTTACTTGCAGTATTGAGGCTTTAGCTGGTTCTCGCTTTGAGTTTTAAACCGTTGCCTAAGCAGTTTTTGCATCCTCAACCAAGTAGAGCCTTGTTTATATCCTTTGCAATTTGACACCCTATACCCTGGAGGGAACATCACCCCGAGTGTCCATCTCTTGCATGCATTTCCCTACATTGAGCATAGGTACGTTCCACTGTTGAAACTAGTTTTGCTTACTTGTGACACGCATTCCCTCCTCTGTATCATAGCATTCATTTGTTATGAAAAAAAAAAAAGATGGGCGGGAAGGGAGTACTATATTGTAATTGGCAGTAGTCGAGTCACCTTTGAACAGAGCACAAAGTTATTGAGTCCTTGTGTCATCATAATTTTGGGTTTAGCATGGCCTTAGGAAGCTGATCTAGTTACAAAGTTTTCTCTACCGACTGGTTACTCTTCCAGTCCCTATAGAGAACATTATTCATGCCTCCTACATCTAATAGTCACATCATTGAGTATATGATGTCGGATTCCACCATGTCTCATGCTCTTGTTCAAAGGAATCCTATCAACCTACATCGACCACTCCTCAGAAATATTGACTTTGCATGTCGGACATACCCTCAGTTTGTCTCAGAATCACATAATACTATGGTCTTATTATGCACCCTGGCCCTACTTTCATCATTGGTAGGTCACCTTGAACCCAGCAATTGACACTTCATCATTGGTCATTGACTGGGTGGTTTCCCTTGTGTTTGATGGCAAGACATCTATTCACACTTTGGGATTCGTGTAGTGTCTTGGTTTCCATTAGCCTTATTGGTGGTTTCCTCGCCTTTGTCAACAGTTTTCATCATTGGCTACTATTCAGAGGGTCTTTTTCGTATACTGCTTGCACTTGGTACATGTGAAAGACACACTGGGTCGTTGGTTCGTGAACATGTTCTTCGTCCGATCTCCACCAAATCATGAAGCTACTGCTTTGTTCCTCGTGTTGACCAATGAGAGATGCCTTAATTCTCTCATTTTTAGTGGGTCTCTTTCCATCGAATTCAACTCATTTATTTTGGATATGAGACCTAGAGTTTCGTGAGTGCCTTGAGGCTTGTAGTCATTAGTGGTAGTCTCTCATGCCATTGACAGATGGGAATACATCAATGTCTTCTGATCAATGGATTTCTCAAGTGTTCAACACCAACTCCTTTATTCTCACTTGTAGAAATGTACTCGGTGCCTTGATACCTACTTTCATTATTGGTAGGTTGTCTCGCGTTTGTTAACGATATACCTCAATGACCAGTAATCAAACAATGTCTCATCATGTTGGACCTCAACTCCTTTTTTCACATCATGTAGTCTTGCACCTTGGCAGATTGTGTAGAAGACTTGAAGACATCACTATGTGGCCGCAACTTTCCTAAGTTGTTGCTTCTCTTTCATTGGACCAACACCTGTTCGACTTTAGTAATCATGGGAGATCATATTATACTTCATGGTATACAAATATCTTCAGATTGATTTTGAGACTGGTTTCACTGGGCCTTGTTCATGATTATGACAGCTTTTGTCATACAACCGCATTCGTATTTGCCTATTCATGGCTATGAACACTTGTTTGTTATATTTTCCACATGGATCTGCATTATATTCTTGGCAGCCATGTATGCAAAGTCAGTACATACTGTGTTAAGCAATTGAGTTTGTCCAGCTGGTTCTCTACCACTCCACTTCTGGGTTATTTATAATGTATTTCAACCATCGCAGATACTCCTCTGATCTCACACATTAGGGGGCATTTGTTATAGCGAGATTTGCCTCACCATTGCTATCTTGCATAGAGCGCCTTTTTCCATTTCCCTATGTAGACTTGTCATCCCTTTTTGATGAATCCAGAGCCAAAAATATACATTTTCCCACATATACGCTCCCTATCAGTTATGCAAGATGTGTATACACTAGCTGCTCCACTACATCCCACGTACATCGGGATTTGTGCCAGAAAATACAAAAATGAAGTCGGATTTCTATGTCACAACAGAAGATATATGATCCTTGGCCTTCCACATCAGAAACATTCCGACTTGGCCCTTCAATTGCATTCTGAAGGCTATAAAATCACAATTTCGAGCTATGGAAAAGAGGATAAAGCATTCAACTTTGAGAGCAAAGTTACTCTGGATAAATTACTTCATATTGAGTCTGCATCCCTTTATCCCTCAAGTCTGAACACAGTGTTTAGCCCCCAAGCTCTTTCCCTATTTTTGAGAAAACCTCATTAACTCTCTCTTGTGAGTTTGCCTTTGGTGGAGGATTGAAGTGGTGGAGGCCCAGTTGGAAGGAACTTGGTTTCTTGGTTTCGAACCGTGCCGACATGGAAGTCTGTCATGTTGTCACTTCTAATGAACAATTATTAATAGAAATGCTCCTTTCATGTCCTATTGATATATTGAAAATGTATGATTATTGTCCATGGGCATGTTTGTAATGTTTATTGATGGATTATGCTATCTAATGTGCTAACCCCTTTATATCATCACTATATACATGCTCCGCTCATTTGTTAAGAACTTATTGTTGGTATAAAGATTTGGGTTGAAGTGCTCAATGATGGAACACCATCAAACGTTGGATCGAGGTAGGCCTCTTTCTTATCTTGCACATTAGTTTATATAGCATATGTTGGAATTGAGTTAATTTATGCAGTCATACCTGTCTGTTGTGGTTTACCCTTGGCCATAGAGAGTTTTTCCCTAGTAACACCTGACATTTCCTTTGTTGTTAGTGTGTCTTCTTGTTTTATGCAGGACCCCAAAGAAAGCCACTGGAAATCAATCAAATGAATTGTCTGATATCTCAAGGGTACCACTCATTTTAGTATCAAGTATTTTCGAAGTTTTGATTTGTTTATCGACTTCACCAACTCCGACTGGGATGGAGACAATGATGATTGAAATTTCAATTCTAGCTATTTGTTTTACTTCAACACTAGATTGTTGGTTTGGTCATGTAAGAAACAAAAGGAAAACTCCTTGTCGACTACATAAATACAATATCGATGCATCGTTCATGCAAGTACAAAGGCAGTCTAGATTCTCTAACTTTGGGGTGAACTTGGATTTCCTGTTCAAACCTCAACTACAATCTACTGTAACAATCAGAGTTCCATTCAAGTTGCTAACAACCCTATTTCCCACAGTAATATGAAGCATGTTGAACTCAATGCTCACTATTTTATACAATTGGTTCATGAGAATATTGTCTCTCTTGTCTATTGAAAAACTATGATCTGGTAGCAAGTATCTTCACTAAACCTGTATCTAAAGCTAGATTTATCAAGCTTTGTATGATGCTTGGGCTTCAAAAAACTGCAATTATGGGAGGTTTTCCTATTGGCATAATTTCACCTCTTGAATCTCCATAGTTGTGTGTTGATGGGGGGGCGCGTGTTGGAACATCAAGTTTTGATGGTACATCACACTTCTACTAGAAACAATCGATCATGTGGTTGACCTGCATCTAGAAACAATCAACTAGGTGATTGACCATATATCTACATCATTCGATCGAGTAGTCGACAAGCCTATGGTCAAATAGTTGGCAAACACTCAAATATGGTGGGTCAATGGATTGACCAACCAAGCAATCGAATTCAATTTGGATGCATCCTTGTCGAGATGACTTGACAATGTGGATTTGATGAAGTCAACTTTAACCATCGACGGTTATATGTGGACAAGATCCTTCTGATTTTAAGGAAGTTGGTTAGATATTGAAGCTATAAATAGTAGACCCGATGGGTCATTATCATCATGTCATATTATTGTTTTGTACAAGATGTCCAACATGCATTGTGATGTTCTAATCACAATGTGTTGTGCTTAAGTGTTGTAACGGTGTATTTAGACACTGCCTTCTATCTTCAAAAAATGATTTCTCTTTTATTATCTACAGTTCTATTTTTTTGTTTTGTATCATGTCACACCAAATCCCAAAAAGAAAAAATCAATTTTATTTGAAGGGCAATCTCATGTGGGATGCTTCTTCCTACATCTAGGATAAAAAATTGATAAAATCACATTCTCTTCCTCTTGTTTCCCTTAATATTCAATGTATCCAATTGTGACCTAAGATTCCCAAGAATGTCAATCTTAAAATTTTCTAACAAATTTCCTAATTCTACCCTAGTTACTCCTCATGTTGTTGATTTTGTGACTCTAGAAAGAACATCATGTGGTTCCTTACCCTATTTTCCTTTACTTCAAGAATAATTCTTGCACAAATCACAAATCCTTTCAAAGGAAAAATAAGATACATCTATAGATCCCATTAGATTTAGAAAATCAATAAATTCATCTTTAATTCCTCCTAAGAAAATAGTTTTAATAATATCCATATCTAATTTTCTATGCTTAGATATATGAATACTATACAAAAATATTTCTAAATAACATTCTAAATTTTCATCATCTCTTTGTGTCATCTCAAAAATATCCTCTCTTAGATTTTTACCTTTATAATATGCTTGATACTTCTTAAGAAATATCTTACACATTTCATCCCAATGTGCAATAGTGTGTTCTCCTAAACCCATGAACCATCTTAAAGCAACTCCTTTAAGAGTGGAAGGGAATAATCTAAGCTTTTGTGCATCACTCGATTAATCATAACTAYGCCATAGAATATCGAATTCGAAAATAAAGGCATCRGGATATTCAATTACTATTHTGTGGAAGTTTRGAAAAGTTGAGGATGGAATGTTCTTCATTTTGASCTCAGTGGTTGTATCCACAATAGGAAATCCAAATGTGACTTCCCCTTCTTCTACATTGTATGTTGCATCTTCATTTTTGTGGTCTAACATTTCTCTTTCCCAAAAGATTGAATATTGATTAATCCACTCGTCTGATCCTACAAGTGGCTCACTTGGCTCCCCAAGTATTGATGCTTCATTTGTATGATCAATTGGAAAATTAGCAATCTATTCAATCACAATTGTTTGTGGTGTTGATTTTTCTATATGAGATAATATGAGATATCGATATGTTATTACAATGATGAGTGTTCCATATATAGAGAACATATGGTGACCATCCATGAAAGCATGTGTCCCTTGGATAATAAATAACTTCGTGTTTATTATATATATTATATAAATACTTATTAATCTAGGAGAACGTCTTCCCGATGTTTCCCAAACATCAACACTCCCTCTCAGTGAGGGAGACATTCTACATCATGCCAAGATTTTATTTGAAGTATACAAACTTCTCCCTAGACTCATGACACTTGTCTATCAGTCCTTGGAGATGTCTTTCTCCCACCTGAACTGAGGGGAAACTCCCTATGTGGCTCTCCCTCTAAGCCAACTAACTCTCTATGAGATATTCTCATGTTTTTCAATGGTCTTCTTGGACTTTCATAATATTCTTCTCTTATAATAAAGGTTGTCTAGAGGAAAGTTCCTCCCGCAGCTACCAAAACATCAACACTCCCTCTTATCTAGAGAGGTATCTTTCCACGATGTCTTCATCTAGTAGTCCACTGACAATTGTGCAATCAACTAGTAGCACACAACTGCTACCATACCATTGGTAGTTCAAATCATCTGTCATAGTCTCTGCGATCAAACAGTCGCACACAACTACTATAATGTCATCTAATAGAACACGATTGTTGTCAAGTCATAGTAGTACACAACTACTATCCAGTGATACACAATCACTGCCAGTGGTGCACAACCATTGCCGACAGTATACAACCATCACTCGTAGTACAGAATTACTATCCAATTACACATAGTCACCACCAATGGTACACAACCACTATAGTTGTGCATCAATGCTCTGGGCCATACTTCATCTGAATAATCATGTATGATGCTTGAATAAGTTAGGTGTTGAAACCTACGCACTCAAATGAGTGTCTCGCACTTGTCACACACTCAACGAAGTGTCTCGTGACTACAAGGACCATTCTAACTAATCAAGTCACCATATGCACCACAGGAAGAATGTTAGTCCTTCCAAATGTTGAAAGCCATGCCATGGGCTATAGGGACCATTCTTCTAATCAGGTCACTACATGTGCCATTGAAGAATGTCAATCCCATACCATTTTCTCTAATCAGGTCACCATATGTGCCATAGAGAAAATTCTAGTCCTATACCAACCTCCCTAATTAGGTCACCATATGTGCCATAAGGGGAGGAGCATTCATATTGATCAGGTAACCATCTATGCCATAGGAGAATGTCAATCCTAGACCATTTTCTGCAGAAAATGGCAGTCCATGATACATCAACAATCTGTCCAACCTGGACCATTCTCCATAGGGAGAATGTCAGTCCAACATCACATTGATTATCCATGATGCAAGGATATCGACACTCCCTCTCAACCAAGGTAGTAATCTCCACAAGCCCCAACTTGTCCCTGAAGTATACAGACTTTCTCTTGAACAAGGGCTATCAAGATATCAACTATTTGATCATAGGTAGAGATGTACTGGAGCTTTACTTCTCCCTTTTGGAAGATATCAACACTGTCTTGGAAAATTTTCACCAACTTGATCACTATCTATAACACAAGGAGAATGACTGTCCATGATGTAATTATATCAGCATTCCCTCTCAACAAGGGAAGACATTCACATCAACAGAGTGGTTCACCAACTAGCCAACTCAATGATGGTAAACATTTGTCAGATTCCCTAAATGTCAGGAATCTACTCATCCTTGTGCTAAATCCTGGATGCTTCATCTACACCATGTCTTGGATGAAGTCCCGCGAGAAGTATTTGAGGCCTCGTTGCTTCCACGACTCACGTCACAAATTGTAATATACTCTACCTTTGTAGTATTGAGTGCTATAGAGGTTTTCTTCCACGACCTGACTGGGTTTGAGCTGAAGCAACACCCTTTGGTTCCCTTTCTGTCAACTACACTTTCTTCCTTGTCAAAATTGTATATCTCTACAACCTCTCTTCCTCTCCTAAGACATATCCAATTGTACCAAACTGGTACACCTGCTCTATTGCAACTCAATTTTCTCAATCACGAGATGGCTTGGGGTGCTTACTGCTAAGCACTATCTGGCTCTCTTCTTGAGAGCAGTTCCTCCATTATCTTTGCAGCTACTCCCTCTAGGATTTTGTAACTGCTAAACACTGAGATCGAGAGTAGCTTCTCTACTCTATCAACAACTTCCCTCCTTTGGGCTTCTCTCTGTGGAACGGGCTCCTCCACTCTCTCTTTGCAACTACTTCCTCTATAACTGCTCTATCTGGGACTGAGAGTGGCTCAACAACTACTCCCTCTGGAGCTGGAGGTGACTCCTCCTCTATCTCTTCTCCCTCTGACACTAAAGATAGCTCTTCCTCCTTATCTGGAGGTAACTCGATCTCTTCTCCCTCTGGATGTAGTACCGCCTCCCTCTCAAGGAGTGCCTCTACATACACTGGAACTGCTGCCATGCCTACTTCCTCAACATCTCATGGCTTGAATCATGTACTGGGACTACTATACTTTCTCCCTCTGAGTCTCATAATGTGTTTCCTTCTCTACTAGATCTATCACCATAGTTGTGCTACAGTCGATCTTCACTGGCTATATCCATGATCACTGGAATTGTCCAGGCTTCTATATGGTATGATCCCATACTGGAGGTATACTACTCCTAGAGACTTCCTATCCATGAGCATCATGTGTCCTATGCATAAAAAAAATTGAAAATAATACAGGCTTTGAACTCCATTAGGTTGCCACCTATTCCTCCATAAGGTGTAGTCTCCCAATTGGATCTAACCCGAACTATCTCGATAAGCAATCCTGAGATACTTATCTTGCAACCTCAGTGAGACATAGTTTATTTTATCCACATTGAACTATTTGAACAACCATCAGTCTCACTGTGAGTTGAACATGCACTAGATTCCCCTTCTAAATATACAAATGCCTCTAGTGCACCTCTAATATCTAAAGAGTCATCATTATCATTTATTTGATGAATAAAAATAATGTTTGATGACTAATTAAAAAATTCTAATAAAATTAAACTAATGTTGTTTCCTGAAAAGAGATGCAAAGCAATACTGTAGGATACATAACATCTTGTACCATCGAAGTTATTGTTTCCACCCTTGACTGAATCCGACTAAAAAAATTAAAAATTCCTTATCCGGGAGATCAGATAGATAAGAGAAGTTTATGAAATTGAATCACGTCCCTTCGCTTATTGAAGCGTTTATGTAACCCCAATGGAGATTTTCAATAGACGGATGAAGTAGATGTGGAATGTGGGAATTCTACTTTTGATCTGTGTTAACACAAGAATCGAGAAATAGCCCAAAGACACCCATAACGGTGATAGAGGAAGCCGATACGTAGGCATTCCTTGTCATCCCCATCGAGTATTGATATGTGCAGGGACAAATAGGTCTGAACTCTGGTGCTGAAAATCAATTTCGTACCTAGAGTGCCACGAACTGGAGAGAGATGGTGGCCTAAAATCACTGTATCAACAATACTATGTTGTGAATCTGAGGATCGTTGATTGAATTGAACGGTCATTTTCCTGCCCAATCCGTTATTTTATATATAACTTCCTTTCTTTGGACATTCAAACATGCTCACACTTTATTTCTAAATTGAATCTAACACATAATGATACCCACGATGATCCCAACAATCTGACCTTCCTCACTTGGGTAAGAAGTTATCCTTATTCGAATTGCTATACACAGATCGCGATCTAAAATTTTGCAGCGCGGAGAGGATGGTGTTCTCTACTCCGACAATCCCCTTTAGCAAATTCGCAGTGGTATTTAAAAAAAAAAAACTTGTATGTCTACCCCTTCTTAAATGGAAGCAGTGGCTTCCTATTCTTCCACGCAACAGATATGATCAGCTCTCAAAGCTTTCCCATGCTCTTGGGTTCTTCTGTGAGGGAGTCAAGCCCAGTTCTGCTAAGATATCATAAGATTATATAACTACTTGTTAATCTAGAGAATGTCTTCCCGATGTTGCTCAAACATCAACATGTAATCCCCTCTTATCCAATCTTCCTGCTACAAATGTTCCTTTTGATTTTTCTTGGACTTTTGGAATTCTTCATGCCAAAGTGTTAGTAGATGGGGGATTATTTCAGCGGGCTTGAGCAGTGGAAGGTGCTCTTCATGTTCCTCTAATGAACCTACCTCTTATATCTCTAATTCTATACATATAGTATTAACATGAAAATATTTGTAGAGACTCACTAGTGTAGGTTCTTATCTCTTGTCTTATCATTTCTAGTCTTATCATCTCTACTCTTCCAAGAGTAAAATATCTATATTAAAGAAATCAAATGCAATTTTTTGTTGTTGTTTATTTATAAGAAAATGTAATTATTTTGTAAATAAGGAAACATAACTATGAATTCCTAAAACTAATTCCTTCTGTACTTTGTCACCAAAAATGTCATTTGATTTAAAACTAATTCCTTCTGCACTTCCGTGACAATGGTACCAAAAATGTCATTTGATTTATATGTCTTTTTCAAAGGAATAAATCATATGCATTTAAGTATCAATCTATGATCATAATCTAGGATCATAATCTTGTGAAATGAGAACACTGTATTTGAAGAATGAATTCTTCTTTATTCAAAAATGTATTTATCTAATCTATTTATACTTGCAGATATATTCAATGTAATTCTAGACACAAATAAGGAGCTACAATTCACATTGGTAGAAATGTAGGTTAGAGATATATGGCTATGTAAAAAGTACTATGTTTCAATTGTTTAGATTAATACTTAAAAGGATAAATACTTTTAATGGAGATCAAAACTCTGTAGTAGAGAATAAAAAATCAAGCATTAATGGTAACCCACTCAAAGACAAAGATGTAGGGCATAAATATAATGATGCAACTAACCAATACAAGATGATATCCAACACTTGTTATTTACTATAGTTGTAACTATTGAATTATAGTGTTCACCCAATCTCAAAGGTTGAGTATTCTTGTAACAATACCATGCATAACTAATTCAATGACAATTAAAGAAAGATATTTCCTATACGTTCTAAAAATTACCAATCTACAATCAATCGATTAAATTCACACCAAATGAAAACAACATACTATGATCTATAAAATTGATTCACTAACTCAATTAATGAAAATAAATTTAATTAAAGTGAATGCAACATATACCAGAAATAGGGGGGGCTCCTATCCTAGAACACATTGCAAAAATAAACACATTCCTAAAGAACTATCAACACACTGTATGAAGCATAAAGGCTCTTGTATTCAATGTCTGAAAAATAAATCATCTTGTTATAGTGTTATAGTCCTTAGTTTTTCAAGCTAATTCACTCATAAATCTTAACCCTCCTTATATAAAAATTACAAATCAAGAATAGATTTTGTTGGAGTAACACCCATCACTTAATTCTATGATTTTCATATCTTTGTTACTAAAGTTGGTTCCATCCAAATAGAGGATGAGATATTCTTTCATCCATGCTATCTTTCATAATGCTCCTTTGTTATATTTAATGGGAAATCGATGAAATAATTATTTATCACAATTCCATGCTAGTTGTACATGAAATCATGACTTCCATGAAATATGATATATGTTTTAATCTTGATAGTTGAAGGTGTGGACCTTGGCATTGACCACCATATATTGTTTTCCCTGTGAAATTTCTCAGAGATGGAATAGGACCCAAACCATGTCCTATAGTTTGTGGATGTTCTCCAAGTAGAAAATTTGGTTTTGGATGAAAGTTATTATGAAAACCAATGACGGATCACATGAACTTGTTCCAGTAACTAACCTTGAAATTTCGGTCATTAAATTAGTAAATGACCATTAATGACATTTAACTTATCAAAATTAGGAATTTACAAATAAATATAACTCAATACCTTAATTATGCTCTTTGTGCAATCAATCTTGTAAAAATCATTAAAAGGTTGACAAAAAGGGTGTTTTTAGGAAAAAAGGGAGAGGGGTAGGATTAATTAGCAATGTTTGATAGCATCAAAACTTAGTCCCAACAATAAATCCCCCCTGAACTCACCAGTTCATCGATGGGTGAGAAAATCACCCAAGATGCAAAAGCAATGTTATGGGCACTACCACTAGGGTCGTCTATGAAACCTACATAGGTAGAGGTGGACAATGACATCTACAAATCAAACATGAAACGTGATAAGAATAAAACGAAGACAAAGTACAAACATAAAAGGAAAATCACACCACTCCAAAATATAAAATTACATTATGTACAAAACATCGTACAACCAGATGACTTAAGCATAATAATTTTTAAGGTAAATCCCAATACGAGGCTCCAAAAGAGGATTCCCATCATAATCAACTAACTCATAGGCCCCTTTTATGCAAAACATGTTTAACAATGTAAGGACCATGCCAATGTGGTTCAAACTTACATGCTCCTAACATATTGTGGTTCTGGTCATAGACCAAAACCAAGCCACCTTCTGAAAATAAATGAGGTTAGACAAATTTATCATATTGAGATTTTACACTCTTCTTATGAGTCTCATTGGCCACTATGGCATCCTAACATTGTTCATCAATATGGGACAAATACAAGAGGTGTTCTTCCTCGACGAAGGTGTCGAGAAAGAGTTATATGGATATCTTTAAAGACAATATTTCACATTCAATTGGTAGGACTACCTCCAAACCATAAATGAGTTGAAATAGTGTAAACCTAGTGGAAATCTTAGCCAAGGTTCGGTAGGCCCATAATGTCAAAAATAGCATAAGGTGATAGTTCGTCTTTTGTTTCCCTAGTATCCTATTGATCATGGTTTTCAGGACATGGTTGATGGCTTCAACTTGCCCATTGGTCCAAGGATAATAGGGTGTTGAGTTCTCATAATGAAAACCCAACCCGGTGGCTAGTTCAATCATCATATTGTTGTGAAAATGAGACCCATGGTCTGTCACAATAGTTTTAGGTACTCAAAATATGGTAATGATATGATTCAATATGAATAAAGTGGCAGTGGTGCCATTGTTGGAAAATTTAGGAAAGCCTCAACCCATTTGGTGAAGTATTCAATGGCCACAATGATGTATCCATGGCCATTAGCCACCCACAAGCTGACCTAACTTATTGACCACCATGGTATGAGTGGATTCTACATCAGCCCTATTACTCACACATATGGGGCTAGCCACATGTGGAATTTCAAAAAGATTCTAGAAGGTCCAAACCTTATCACTAATTGAGCATTAAGGATGCGAAAAACCTAGCCCTGGACGGCTTTTAGTCTATGTTAAATAATGGGCCACTGGGAGGAGAAAGGGTTCCATTATTTAGTATTGTACTTGTTCCATAGCTAAGAAAAAAATCTAGGAGTGGTATTTTGAAAGAATAACTATTACAGGCTTATTTTCCACCCTAGGGACTCATGGAGGACCCATTGATGACATCATGTTGAGACACATTCTTTTGCCATAGATTTCAGTGATTTTTTAGGATGGACACACTTGAAATGCTTAATATAGTGTGATCGATTGTTATTTGCATAGTTGATATCCCATGAATTGTCACTAGTTGCAGAACTGTCAGGCCACGACTACCCCTATAGCTTTCTATAATTGGTGATTCGTGAGGAGATCATAATTGGGTGAGTTTTTTCTCTCGTGATATGAGATTGGTAACTCTCAATTCATCCCAAGTTCACTAAGTTCTAGAGATATAGAAGCATCCCCTATCCTCCTCCACTAATCTATATAAAGAAGGCATTCCATGGAAAAGAGGAGGAAGAATCATTTATAGGTACATGTTGCAGGATTTTCAGAGGAGATTTTCTACAGAGACTAGTCTTCATCTGAGGTCAAACTTGTTTCTGCGAGGGATAGGGAAGAGTTGGACAAGGACCAAGGAGTATTACATCATGACTCAAGGTATGATTACACTTATGTACTTGTCCTTTAGTTTATTTTTTTTATTTTTTTTGTGTGTGTGTGTTCCCCTTCCCAAATATATTATATTTAGTTTTGCATGATAGATATGATCTTACCTTGGGTAGATTAGATTAGATATAGAATAGATTTGAATTTCATAAAAATTGAAATGGTTTGTATATTGGTATTTTTTTGTCACTTGTGTGTAGGAAGAATATTGTAGAATTTGGAGCTAGATCTCTAGAGCTATATCAACCAAATACGTAAGGACAATCATCTATCAATAAGGTATGCATATCTTCCCTCTGGTGTAAAAAGATACAAATATGATTAGATATAAGAAAACCCTATAGTGATCTATCAGGTTCTCTGTCTTGGATCAAGGGAAGATCCAAGGGAGGTATTGCTTATTCGTAGGAGAGATTTATCTACTAACAATAACAAAGGAGGAGGAAGATTATGTAGCATCCTTTCATGCCATAATGTCGTAGGAAATTCCATAGTGAGTGCCCATTCCTTTGTATTTGCATGTTGATAGCTGAAGCAAAGAGAGAAAAAGCATAGGCCACACCTTCAAGCTGGGTTTTCTCCCATATTGGGTTTCTAGGGGTAAATCTTGTGTTCATTTTCCTGGATGGTGTTCTTTCATTTTTTTATTCTCTTATTTTCATATTTCAGTTATTTTCTATAAAAAGTAGAGCAAAAGGATAGAGATAACAAATATAAGATATAAAGAAATAAACATGCATAATAAATATTTCAACATATTATATGATATGTTGTGAAAAACCAGTCTAGTGGAATATCTGTACAAGTTTACATATCCATTACATTGATTTAATGGAGCACTCAACACAATTTTTGGTGTGAGGAATAATAATGTCTACTCTCCCATTGAAGTTTCATGTATTTATAATGTTTATTATTACATTGATTTAACAGAGCACTCAACATAGGTTTTGGTGTGAGGAATAATAATGTCTACTTTCCCATTTCAAATGGGAGAGTAGACATTATTAATCACAAAAAAAATTGTGTTGAGTACTCTGTTAAATCAATGTAATAATACACATATAAATACATGAAACATTGGCTTAATATAGATGCACTATCTTAACCACATGAAGAATTTAATGAGATAACATCTCAACCACACACCAATCTAGGAGTCGACTAGTTGGAGAGAATCTCTCAAATCCAACTAGATTTAATAGCCTCCTAAAGACTTGAAACAAACACTTTACGTAGAAATGAATTCTACCCAATAATGACAAAAAATATCCACAATCACAAATATCATCACACATACGACAAGTAGGAGTTAATAATCCTAACACTGCTTCTTAATGACTACTTGTGTTAACCTTTTTCAGCTTAGGTCTTCATCATCATCTAGTCTTCTGCAACAAATGATCCACCATGAATCAAATCACCTCCGGATCAACAAATTCTATCTCAAGTCCAACTTGGCACTTATATCTCGTACCTCATCATGTAGACATCACCAAACAGTCAAAGTCCATATAAAAGAAAAAAAAAACACTGGAATGCATGGGTACCTAACCAATGCAACCACTGGTCTAATAGAATGTCATCTGTATACATCATTCATTTATATTCTTGATGAACTTCCCCTGAATGTTAAACTTTCGGTTTCTAGGCACCTCTTAGAGTCTACAACCAACATGGTCCACGCATAGAGTATCCAACCAACACTTGGCCCACTCCTCCAAGTGTTTACCGCCTCTATAATAGAGTCTACAACCAACATGGTCCATTCATAGAGAATTCATCCAACACAAGTCCCTACTCCTCCAAGTGTTAAAGAAATCCATAATAGAGGTTATTGCACTATACCAACAAGTTATCCAAATCATCAGGGACACATGGCAAAGGGGTAAGCATGCCTATGCAAGTATTACAATGATATTCCCTTCACATGTTACATAGATGCAGGCACATACAATTAATATACTCCATCCCATGGAGACACGAAGTACAAGCTTTGAAAAACAATACCCAAGTACCACTTTAATACTTCTACTAAGTACCAACTCTAGGAAAAATACAAGCTCACACTTTTCATGGACCAATACATAGGATTTATACATAACCTCATAGACTTGCTACAAATACAAGGTCTGATGCACATTACCATATGACCAATCTTATTTTATTCAATACAACTCACAAAATTTTACCTTATTTGATTGTTTGTTCACCATCACCCAACCTCCATTGTTGTCACAAGAATTGCTATTATATTTCCTAGGACCAAACTCCAAAAATAATTATTTATGTTGCATCCAAAACAACATCTTCATGTTGCAATCTCACCATTCCACTTCAAAAATAAGTTTACGATCAATTCTTTGTTTCTCCAATGAGAGCAATGAAACTTCCATTATAACCAACCAATGCTTAATCATTCAATCAACTCTCTTCCGTATCAGAACCAAAAAGTGTCCATCCTCCATTAACTTGTAGTATTGTTATCTCGAACAACATAGAAATTGTGAACCAATCGTAACATTGGTACCACACAGATTGACTGGAACCTGTTGCACTCCAGGAACTAACATCAACCTCACTGTAAAGACTGAATAACTGGCCATCCTATGGACAAATTTCCATCTACCAAGACACCTAGGTACCCAACCACGATGTTTTCCATTTCTCTAGGAAAATAGTTTGTATGTGTGATGTATTCAAGTCAATCTTACATTATTTGCACCTGTCAATGAGTAGTTTTAAAGAAACATTCATCAAACAGTGTTTCATCAAGGAAAAATTGGAGGTAACAAAATATGCAGTTATAACTTCCTCCTAGTGACAATACACTTTACCAAGCGGACTAAGAAATGATATTTACAATTTCATAGTATTTCCACGTGGGACTGCATAACATGAGAGAGAGAAAATGACACACATGATGGGAATACCATCTTCCTCCTCTAGAATCACGCACATACTTCATGTCTTCTTCTTCTTCTTCAACATCTTGGTTCAATGTTCATCTTAAATATTTGACATCTTCGTTTTAGTGATTGTGTTGGATCTCCATGTTTCACCTGTTATTTGTTAGAGTAGTGAAATTACAACAAAATAACTTCACCCCAATATTGAGTTTGCTAATATCAATATGTGTATTAACTTTAACTCCAAGACACTTTCACCATAGAAAACTACAGAGCAATGCAGTTCCATTTGACTTCGCCAAACATGCACTAGAAATAATCCAAAGAGTTTACCATAATCTCATCAAGTTCTTACATCAATGAATCATACAATAGATTTCAATAACCATCCCACAAACAATAGGCATTACTCCTAGACTTGGTTACAATTTTAACTTGGATTTCAAGCTCACAGTCCTCAACAATCGAAAATATATGACTAAACGGTTGTGTTGTGTATTCAAGAATGTTAGAGGCATTGAAGGTCCTACAATTGCTCCAACAAAAAGAGCCTTCCACCTTGCAGTTATAGCATGTCCTCTAAAAGTAGCAATATCTTTATCTAGTAAAGTGAATGTGCCAAAAAATAAACCATATCGAAGAGTTTCCTTCCAAGATGAATATATTTCATCATGATTTGACCTGACTCCGACCGTCTTTCTCAAGGATGATTGACACTTCAAGCTAATCGGTAAGACAAAGAGACCCTAATATGATGGTGAAACCCTTGACTGAAGCACTGATGTAGCAATCCAAACTCGGTGGCCTCCACCTAAGGCGGGCATCTCTCAGAATTATTGTAGCAAAGAAATACATGCATCTCGTAGAACTGTATGGATCCCACAAGTGGCTTCAAGTACATCTTCTGGTTGAGCGAATTCTTTCTTGACATCATCGTTGTGGATGCTCATGTCGCCGAGTAGCAAGACATCATTTTGTAAGTTGCCCGAGACGCTCCCAATCTACTGTGCAGTTTCCAATAATTCTTCATCTAGTTCAACGCCTCCTGGTTGAATGGGGATTGTGATTGGAATGTATCATAGTCTCTCGGTCTCTTCTACCACTAATAGTACACCTCCAACTAGATCCTCCCCAAAAATCACATCATCGTCATGGGGCATTGAAGCTTTCACCTACAAATTCATTCCGAAAAAATATGGATGAGGGAACCTTTAGCGTAACTTTTCTGGATCTTCTCATTGTGAAACACTTGTCATTTGCGTTTATTTTCACCCTATCCCACAATGACTTCATCCCAATTTATCTTTAGCCTCCTCGAAATCCTAACTTGAATCCAATAACGCCAACAAGAGGATGACTTGGGTTAGAGGAATGATTTGGGTGTGGGGAATTTGAATCTAGGATGAGAGGAATTTCAATTTATGGATTGTAGCGCTCGAAAAACATAATGCAACAGACAAAATGAAAGATCCAACAATGTTGGACCCTCAAGTGTCTCCTAACGAATTTATTCTCCATAGGACAACAACGTTTATTCCTTTATGCAACACTACAGAAACCTATATTTATATGTGGAATCTCATAGCACTGAGCATGGGCACATGGAAAGCCCAGTGCACCCATCAAACAACCACATGGTGTGGAAAAATCATAATTCTCACACCACTACAGACATAGCAACAATCCACTCTCAACAAACAATTATACTCTCCTATGTGAATCTAATCCTATAATAGATTAACATTCTATCTCTTGCATGTTCTTAGGCCCTCTCGTGAGGGATTCAAGCCTAGTCCCACTCTAATGCCAAGAAAGAAAATAGGAGAGTATGTTTATGTTTCTCCAGTTAGCAACATCGGGCAAACATTCTCCCATATTGATCAAGCCGATTTGACCAAGGGAAATGACTCATTCACTCATGGAGCTTTGCTAGTGGTGAATGGCCCAGGCGTAGTCTTTCTCCTGACAAGGAGTGGATAAACACAAGGTGCTCTCACATTACCTACTCTAGGATGGAGTGATCTATATTAATTAAATTTTCATGTGAGGAAATGATAATCAACATAAATATAATATATAAATAATATATTTATAATATAATGTATATATATATAAATAATCAATAATTAATAATTAATAATAAATCGATTAATGGAAAAGACATGTCCATTAAATGAAAGGGCACTCCTCCCAAGTATATATATCAAGGCCCCCAATTGTAACGTCCCCGTCCATCAACCCACTTGCCGGGAAATGCCACTTCGCGGAAACATTCTCATACTTAAATATATATATAACATGCATTATTATAAAGAATAAGCATTAAATCAAATTAAGACATTTTACATGGATTTACTACTGTCATACAAAATTAAACAGAATTAATAGCAATTCAAACTTGCAACGGAATACATGAAAATATTACAAGTATCACAGAACATGCATTTTAATTTAGTACAAAATTAAAACACATAATGATACTTATATTTGAAACTCTAATACACCACCAACTGCGTGCAACCCTTCCATGAACCTCCCAGCCTTAGACCACGTTGCTCATCACTCTCAGTAGTAGGTCACCCCCGAGTTGGGACTAAGCTCCACCGAGCAAGGGAATCCTAGGCTAGGCAAGGTCAACGGAAGACACACAGTTTGTGAGGAAGGATTCTCTCCCAGGAGCCATTTATGCCCACTACTCATAGACTCTCATTCCCCACATGCCTGTCCCATCCCAGGAGTATACAACTTCACTGTCACCAAGACAGTTCTTCGGCTGCTAAACCTCCCTTGCCTTGGGCTTCAGCAACAGACCGGACCGGAATTCTCTAAGATCTGTGGTAGCTACAGGACTCCTTCCAAGAGTTCTCACTTCCTCCGCGCACTCTCTCACCTGGAGAGAGTTGCTCACAGGCCTAACAACCTGCTTCTTCAACAACAAGCACCTCTCTCACCTGGAGAGAGTGTTGCACACAGGCCTGACAACTTGCTTCTTCAACTTTGTTCCAGCACAAGGAGGAAAACAAGGCTCAGCAAGGAACGGATGACGGTAGCCAGTCACACTCAGCCAAGGGACTGCGTGGCCACAATATCCCACAGTTATAACACACACAGCATAGACAATTTCTCAGGTTTCACAGAAGACAACAACCCAACAGTTTAGTACAAACTCGGATTTGTAGTGTGGGTAAACCGGTTCACAAGACACACAGGAGACACGGCTCATTCCATGGGTTTGCCACTAGTTTTCAGGGTGTGTGACAGGGAAATTATGCAGAGGTCGATGATGGAGACCAGACGCAGGGACTGGACGGAATTCGCGGGAATACACCAGTCGATCACAGAGGTATCATGATCTTGATTTTCAAAGTTGTGTGAGGTATGCAGCGATTAGATGCTAAAGTAACACGGTTCAGACAACAGATCGAGAAAACTGGCAGAACGAACACACTCAATGGTTCTGACAGCCGACCGCAGAATGGAGGACGAACCCCCCTCATGGCTCAATTCTTGGGTTAAATTGCATGTGCCTGGGCCGACACATGTCTCCCATGAAGCTGCATGCACTCCATCAAGTACGCTTTCCTTTTTTGCACACATTGGAGCTGCATGTGTTGCCCCTACTAGGACTTAGGGAAAAAATAACATGTTTTTCACATAGCTTTGGAATAACAATAAATTATTATTCAAGGACTTAAGCCCTCAATATTATCCCCCCCTTCTAACCTTTCAACCCCCTCTCCCTTACCCAATCTATGGAATTTTAGTCCCCCATCACTCTTTCTTCGTGGTCAGTCAGCAGACAACGATGTTTATATATTATTAATGTTTTGCATATTACATTTACAAAAACAGGCTCCTGGCCTTTAATACTTAGGCTCTTTGTCCTAATAAACACATAATCCTACCATATTATCAATACTCGACTCACCAGCCTACAAAACATGATTTACAATTCATAAACATGATTACAACAGGGCTCGTCCTTGGAGATATTACAATTTCCTCCCCTTATTTTTGCACTGTCCTCAGTGCAACTTTCATACAGTATCCACAAGATTTTCAAAATCTTCAAAAATATGCGGGTATTCTACCCGCATAGCATCCTCATGCTCCCATGTCACGTCCTCAGGACCGTACTAGGTTCATTATACCTTTACAAGCCCTATGGCTCGATTTCAGAGCTATTTGCTTTTCCGGTCCAATATGTACACATGATGCACTTGCAGGACACCTTCTTGCTCCACCTGAATCACATTCCAATCAATTACATGATTAGCATCAGGTATATATTTCTTAAGCAATGAAACATGAAATACATTATGTACAGTCATGGATGCAGGTAATGCAAGCATATATGCAACTGGCCCAATCCTTTCTAGGATTTCAAATGGCCCACAAAATCTGGCTGCCAACTTGGCGCAACTTCCCAACTTCAGGGAACTTATGTCAGCTTTCACTTTCAAGAAAACATGGTCACCCACTTTAAACTCTCTGTGGGTTCTATTTTTATCAGCATAATGTTTTTGCCTGTCTTGGGCAGCTTTCAAATTCTGTTTAATTTTTAGCATATGTTCTTCCATTTCCTTGAGCAACTCTGGCCCAACTACTGCCCTATCAGATGGATTATCCCATCTCACTAGATTATTTCACTTTCTGCCATAAAGTGCTTCAAATGGGCTCATATTCAACAATGCTTGATACCCATTGTTGTAGGCGAATTCTACCAAGTGTAGGTAGTCTTCCCATTTAGATGGTTTGTCCATCACATACATCCTTAGTATGTCTTCTATCCCTCGATTCACCCTCTTTGTCTTCCCATCAGACTCAGGATGATAATTTGTACTGAAGTTCAGATTCGTTCCAAACCCTTGAATAACACTTTCCATAAATTTGAGGTAAATTTCGGGTCTTTGTCAGACACAATTGTCTTGGGAATTCCATGCAATTGTGCTACTTCCTTCATAAAAATATCAGCAACATCCACTGCCTTGTGAGTAGTCTTTAACAGAATGAAATGGGAAGCTTTCGTAAGCTTGTCCACTACCACCATGATTGAATCATGTTGCTTGTTGGTTCTAGGCAATCTCGTGATGAAATCCATTGTCAACACTTCCCACTTCCACTTAGGAATGGGTAAAGGTTGTAGCAATATGGTTGGGTGTCTGTGCTCAGCTTTAACCTTTTGGCACTCCATACATCTGGCGATGTATTCAACAATCTCTTTCTTCATGCCTGGCCAAAAGTAATGGCTCTTGACTGCTGCCACAGTTTTCTGATATCTAGGGTGCCCTGCATAAGGCACATTATGCATTTCATGCAAAATTGCAAGTTTCAAATCCTGGACATTAGGTACATAAATTTTGTTCTTGTACAAAAGTATTCCATCAGTTTCCAATTTATAAATCTCCACTTTATGTGGCATCTTACCCTGCTGTAGCTTTGCTACCAAATCCCTGTACTGTAAATCTGTATTTGCAGCCTCCAAAATTCTACTTTTAATATCAGTTTGGTACATGCTAATAGTTGTAGCATGTAATTCATGCACTCTCCCGCTAAGTGCATCAACCACTTTATTTTCCTTCCCTTTGATATTCTTGATATCAAAATCGTACTCACAAAGAAACTCTAGCCACCTACTATGTCTAGCGTTGAAGGTTGGATGATCAAACAAGTACTTCAGACCGTTATGGTTTGTTCTTAGTTCAAACTTCCTTCCCATGAGGTAATGTCTCCATTTCTTTAGAGCATGTACTATTGCTGCCAACTCCAAATCATGAGTTGCATAGTTCCTTTTGTGCTCTTTCAAATTTCTAGATTCATAACAGATTATGAATCCATTCTGATTGAGGACTCCTCCTAGTCCTTCTTTGCATGCATCTATGCACACCACAAAATATTCATTTGGATCTGTGATCCTGAGGATTGGAGCACGGGTTAACAGTTGCTTCAACTGCTATAAGCTTCTCTCACAATCCTCTATCCACTAAAACTTCTTCTCCTTCCTTTGCAAGAAAGTGATAGGGTGAGCTATCCTCGAGAACCCTGCGATAAACCTTATGTAATAACCAGCTAGACCCATAAAGGATCTGACTTCTGTCACGTTCTTGGGTGCTAAACATTCTCTAATGGCCTCAATATTCTCAGGATCTACAACTATCCCTTCCTTCGAAATAATATGCCCCAAGTAATGGATCTACTCCTGATAAAATGAGCACTTGTTCAACTTGGCATACAGTTGGTGCTCTCGTAGCACCTATAACACCATCCTAACATGTTTCTCATGCTCTTCCTCCGACTTGGAATACACCAGAATTTCATCAAGGAAGACTATGACAAACTTGTCTATATAGTCCTTGAATACACCATTCATTAAGCACATAAAAACAACGGGTGTGTTCGACAATCCAAATGGCACCACTATGAACTCATAATGACCATACCTTGTTCTAAAGGTGGTCTTGTTGATGTATTCATCCTTTATCCTTACCTGGTGATATCCCGACCTGAGGTCTATCTTCGAAAATATCTTCGCATCCTTCAACTAATCGAAGAGGTCATCAATCCTTGGCAAAGGATATTTGTTCTTTACAGTTACTTTGTTCAACTGTTTGAAATCAATACGCAATCTCAACATCTTGTCCTTCTTGTTCACGAAGAGGACTGGGGCACCCCAAGGTGACACACTTGGGCATATGTACCCCTTCTTCAGAAGCTCTTTAAGATGCAATTTCAACTCTTTCAGCTCTGGCGTACTCATTCTGTAAGGAGCTTTTGACACTGGAGCTGCTCCAGGCATTAAGTTTACAAAGAAGTCAATATCTCTTTTCGTGGGTAGTCCTAGTACCTCATGGAATACATCTTCAAACTCCTGTAGTACTGCATGATCTCCAATAATTGACACCTTATCCTTAGGTGTTTCCTCCACATGGGCTGCAAATAATTGACAGCCTTTTCTATAGCACTTCTTTAGCTGCATTGCTAAGATTTCTCTGATAGCAACAACTCTAGGAATTCCTTGGACTATTCTCCAACTCCCCTCCTCATCCAGGCAAGTGAATGCCTTGTTCCGACAGTCCAAGATGGCATGGTGCTGGTCCAACCAGTCCATCCCAATTAGACAGTCATAAGAATCTAAAGGCAAAACATTCAATTCGGCCTTTGTGCTCAGTCCATTCATGTCCACAAGACATGACTTAACCAACTCAGTGACCTTCCTCTTGGTTCTTGTAGCCATCTACACTAACCAAGAATTCTCATGCTTGCTTCTCGACAAATGAAAACTTTCCACCACTCTAGGATCTATATAACTATGGCTAGCCCCTGAATCAATTAAAATAGTAAAAGGTTGGTTGTTAATCATACCTTCCACTTCAATCATGTGCAACTGATATTCAGATTTCTTGTTGTCCAGGGCTTCATAGATCCTTGGCATTCTACTGCCCATGTCCTCCATTGTTTTAGCATGTTGCACATTGTGGAAAACTCTCACTTTATCATTTATGTGGGGGCAATATTTGTACCTATGGTTTTCTTTACAACCCCAACATTCCATAGGTGGCGGTCTTGGTATTTTCCCACCCACTTCAACCTTCCTGGGCTCTCTAAAATATGGTTGTCCCTGAGGACTATTTCTGAAAAAGGGTGGCTTAGTTCCCTTCTTCCTCTGATCCATCTTGAATTTCTTCTTGTCTTCCCAAGCCTTACGAAAAGTAGGCTTCTCTCTTTGCTTCTCATATAATAATTTCTCTCTTCTTATCATTTCTTCCATAGTATTAGGATCATCATATTGAATCTTGTCACCAATGGAAGGTGGAAATCCACTTAGATACCTTTGAATCTTGACAGTCTCATCCTTGATGAACAGAACATACTTCAGTAATTCCAAAAACCTTCATTCGTATTCATCAATGATCATGTTGCCTAGTTTGAGTTCAAAGAACTCTTTCATCTTTCTATCATAGTATCTTTTAGTCAAGTATTTATTCTCGAAATACCTCTTGAATTCCTTCCAAGTGATATCTTTCTCTCTAATGTGTTGCACCTACACAAGTTGGTCTTACCACATGGATGCCTTTCTCTTCAGTTGATACATCACAATTCTTCCTTCTGCATGAGAGGAATAATTCTGCAATTGGAAATATTTCCTCATGTTGAGCAATCATGTTTCGGCATCTTCCTCCTTCTTGTGTTCTCCATCAAACGTTGGAGATTTAATCTTGTTCATTTTTCCTTTTAGTTCATCCACTCCAGATCTCCTATTCTTTATGGTAGGAGATGGGCTTGAACTACTGTGTGCCCTCCTCTTGGAGCGACCTTGGGAGTGATGATGGTGTTTACCAACACTCCTTGATCTTATTCCCTCAGAAGTAGGGTGACTCCATGTTTTTCTTGAGTCTCTCTCCTGGTCCAACTTCTTTTCTATTTTCTCCAGACTCTTCATCAACTTTAAGTTGAATTCACCTTGTTTATCGTGAGATTTCCTGAGCTTTATGTTATCTGTTCAGTGAGTTTGGGAATCTTTCTACAATTTTTCAATGATCTTCATCATATGCCCCTCCTTATCTATCTCTTGTCCATGCCCATTGGATTTCGACCCTTCAAATCCCAAATGAACATCCATCCCTTTATCTTTGTTCTTTGAATTGGAAGCATTTTGTGTCTCTTCCATTTATTTTGCACTCAGTGGAAATTCTACTCAGTTCTGGAACTCACTAAACTTTTGCAAACACAATGTGCAGACAACCGAAATTTGTCAGGTTATTACTCCTTAACAAATCCCACAACATTCATAAACAAATCTGAATCAAGAAAACATTCAGATTTCATGAATTTTCTGAGCTATGCTCGTCTCTGTAACCATCCTTCAGGCTCTAGCCCCTTCTCTCTTAATCCCCAACCCACTTGATTGCAGGTCGTGACCGCTCTCTCAGCAAAAAGGGCACTTCGCAACTTCGTGTTTCTGGAGGTTTCAAAGCACTTCACAACAAATTCACTAATTCTAGACTAACGAACTCGCAACGTAGGGCGGATCAACCATCCACGTCTACCCAACATCCAACGGTTGACACTCGTTGTGGAACCTTAGGCGTCTGAGTTCCGGTACTTCGGGACTATGGAAGATTTCACATCCGCACACCCCGAACACTTCCACATCACCTTAGGTGATGTCATTATGTCACATCACTTACGCTTTCCCAGTTGTGGGGGCATGCAACGGTGGTTTTGGAGTAACCCTTCCTTCATTCCGCAATTCTCCTGATGCTGACACGTAACCCCTCAGTGAAACCATGGTTTGGATTGCGGAACTACCTTGGATAATTATCTTCCGTGCAACTTGGGTCCCTGCAATGTCTTCTGGATGTTGATCTTGATGTATCATAATCAACGCCACTATGGGTCCTCTGACCCTTAACTACGTTGCATAAACTCAGGCCTCACTAACCCTGCTCACACAGAATGCCACATGGAATAATACTAGCGACGTCATCTGGCCCGACCACGTCTACTCTTTCGCTTCGGAACTTCGGACTTTGAGAGTTTGTGCAGTGGCACATCCCACTTTTCCCAACAATCGAACTCCTGAAATTACAATTTGTTCTTCTGCTTGATCCAATAGTCAAGCTCTTTCCTCCAGATCTACGGTTCAGATCTCCCTCAAGACTTCAGGGTTTTGGGTTTTGGGCGTTTATGCCTCCGCGCACCCTGCTTCTCCCAATTTCCAAACTCCGAAGGGCTTCTAGGATAACCCTCTTGTACCTTCTAGATCTGACGGTCATACTGAATTTCCCTTCCTTCTGAACAGATCCTATGGCGCAGAACAAACTCTGTTACTCTGCGGATTTCCAAAGGAATTCACGGCTAACTACCTCACAACACTACCAGATCTGACAGTCATGAAGGATTCTCCTTCTCTTGACAGATCCTACAGCTCCAACACCCCAAGTGTTGAGCACTCTCTCTCTCTCTGGTCAAATACCACGCGGGTTGTGGTTTTATTCTACCGCTACTCCTCCGGAGCTTCGTAACATGACCAAGTAACCCCTTAGCACTCAAAAACATTCTAAGGTTCGAAGTTGGTTCCATCCGAATACCATTTCCAATCAAAACCTTGGGTCCAAAGACCACTTATCCGGCCCATCTAGGCTCAGCGTTGAAAACATGGCTCTGATACCATATTGTAACATCCCCGACCATCAACCCACTTGCTGGGAAACGCTACTTCATGGAAACATTCTCATACTTAAATATATATAACATGCATTATTATAAAGAATAAGCATTAAATCAAATTAAGACATTTGACATGGATTTACTACTTCCATACAGACTTAAACAGAATTAACAACAATTCAAACTTGCAACGGAATACATGATAATATTACAAGTATCACAGAACATGCATTTTAATTAAGTACAGAATTAAAACACATAATGATACTTATCTTTGAAACTGTAATATGCCACCAACTACGTGCAGACCTTCCATGAACCTCCCAGCCTTAGACTGCGCTGCTCATCACTCTCAGCAGTAGGTCACCCCTAAGTTGGGACTAAGCTCCACCGAGCAAGGGAATCCTAGGCTAGGCAAGGTCAACAGAAGACACACAGTTTAGGAGGAAGGATTCTCTCCCAAGAGCCACTTATGCTCACTACTCACAGACTTTCATTCCCCACATGCCTGCCCCACCCCAGAAGTATACACCTTCATTGTCACCAAGACAGTCCTTCAGCTGCTAAACCTCCCTTGCCTTGGGCTTCAGCAACAGACCAGACCAGAATCTCCGAGCTCTGTGGCAGCTACAAGACTCCTTCTAGGAGTTCTCACTTCCTCCACACACTCTCTCACCTGGAGAGAGTCACTCACAGGCCTCACAATCTTCTTCTTCAACCACAACCACCTCTCTCACCTGGAGAGAGTGTTGCACACAGGCCTGACAGCCTGCTTCTTCAGCTCTGTTCCAGCACAAGGAGGACAAAAAGGCTCAGAAAGGAATGGATGACGGTATCCAGTCACACTCAACCAAGGGAAAATGTGGCCACAACAACCCACAGTTATAACACACATAGGGGTGAAATCATGAAGGTGGGTTACACTTTTGCTTGTTTTATGACAAAAAAAACTGTATTTTCACAAGTTATTCAACTTCTGACATATAAAAGTATTTTTTTTATTTAGAATTTCACTTTACAGTAAAAACCAAACTTGTGAAGAATTGTGTTATCTTTCTAATGACTATTTTTCAAATTTTTTTTATCATGATTTGATATGTCAAATTGACAATTGTTTAACAGTATGTTTCTTAAACACGAAATGAATGATAATGAGTTACTTATTTCTACAA